>CM038676.1:515177112-515665120 GCA_021605205.1 Aegilops longissima
CTGAAAAAGAGCTACCGCTAGTCAAGGTAGCAGTAGCGGTTTCCGTATAAAACCGCTATCGCTGCCTATAATAGTAGTAGCGTGTTTGGTCTAAACGTGCTACTGCTACGTCCACTTAACCCAAAATCCTCACTCTCTCTGCTTCATCCCGCCTCTTTCCCCCCAAATCCCCTCTCTCTTCCCCGTTGCACCTGGCGCCCGGCCGCCGCCCGACCCCGGACGCGCCACGCCTTCCTCCTCTGCTTCCTCCCCTCCCAACCTCGGCCGTCGTCGGGCCTGCCTCCTCGCCCCTGCATCCTCTGTAACCCCCCCCCCTCTCTGCTAGCTAGGGTTCTTCGTTTAATTTACTTAGGATTTAGTTTGGGCAGTAGGTTAATTAGGTTATCTATTTAGTTATGAATTTAGCTAGGTTTCAAAATAGGACAGAGATTTAGGGTTAAGCAATTGTAGTTAAAAGAAAAGGTAGCATTTAAGCAATTGTCCAAATCAGCATCCCTTGTTAAAGTAAATTTAGGTAGGCTGAATTTATATGCAAATTTGAACTGGACATGTGATATGTGGATATGTCATGTTTTGGACATGTCATGTTTGGAATTTGGACATGTCATTTGGACATGTGATGTTTTGGTTCAATTTTGGTAAATGATCCGAGTGGCCTATGTTACGCCGGAATGTTGATTCATTTCCGTTCCGGTGAATTTCAGGCGCTCGATATGTCCACTTTTTAGCAAAGGTCATGCCGAAATTGTAGTGAATTTTGGCATGATTTGTGCTACATAGTAGGCATATTGAGTGCTGGCACATAGATTTCTTTTTTTTTGTCATTTCTCATTTCATACTTTTAGAAATAAACGAGGAGACTTAATCATAGGAAACATGTCGAACAACGAAGAAACTGGGCCTTCTGACCAAGATGCAGACGAGATGGATTATGAGGGTGAACAAGAGTACCTTGACTATTTCACTGCTAAGCTAGGTTTGCAGGTCGGCCTCGATGATGGTACTGATGCCGACATGACACCGATGGCGACGGCACCGATGGCGGCGCCGAGATCGGCAGGGAAGGTACCGACTGGGAAGATACCGGCGTGGAAGGTACCGGCGCCGATGCCGCTACCGAAAATAAGAAGCATAAGAAGCAGAGGATACGAAAACCTAACAAACTAGGGATTGGACGACTAGTGATCGCAAATGCATCCTACGGGAATGCGCGAGCATCAACGACGATGACTTAAGGAGTAAAGAACATTTGACGCAGTTGCTCCTAACGAAGTTGCACAAGAGATTCAAGTTCCCCGGCCGGGATGATAACATAGAACAACCGTGGGATGACCCGAAGATGCAAAAGATTAACAATCACGCCATGGGCATGTTCAACAATGATTTGGCATCCTGGAAAGGGAGGGTGAAATGAGCTATTGAGGCTGAGGAACCCCTGTCCAAGATTCTGGAGGAAAATCTGACACTTACGGAAGAGGAGTTTGAAAAGTTCAAGGAAACTTGCGCTACCGAGGCAGCCAAGGCTAAGGCTGTGAAATTCAAGAGCCTTCAGCAAAGGAACACGGGGAAGCATCACCTTGGAAGCCATGGCTACCTCGGTAAAAGGGCCATATGGGATAAGGAGGGCGCGGAACATGAAGCCGCGGCCCTATGGGTTTCCTCAATACAAACGCATATGACTGTGACATAGATATGATGAGTCAACCATATGACGAATCGGGCTATCAGCATGCTAATGAGGATATGGATGATATGCCCGGGCAGGAAGGACGTTGGAAGGATTGCAAAAAGTCTCTCTTCATGAATTCCTCACGGGACACGCCTGGAGATGCCGCCTCAACATAGGCTCAGATAGTCGGTGGTTGTACAGTGCTTATCCCGGGAACCCTGGGGCAGGGGTTAAGGAAGGGTCTGGAAGGTGTGCCCAAGAACAAGGAGAGGAAGAGATCAGGGAAGATAAGTGCCTCCAAACAGGCCAGAGCACATAGCAGCCAGACAATGGATTCTGAAGAGCGTGTACCCGTGAACAGTGCGGCCATGTTCCATCTTACGGGCGAGCCGATGCTACCGCCAAAACCGCTGGAGGCACTATCAGGGGATCTCAGGAGACTGCACGACCATGTGATGTCCACTGAGAAAAGCCTACTAGCCACAAAGGATCCAGGATATATCTGACATACGCGGCTCGTGTGCCTGAGGGGAAGTGCTACGTCGACACACAGCCCGCGGAGGTGTTCTTCCTGCGGTTTGACCATATCTTTGAGATGTTTCTGACAAGGCGGCTCAATTTTACAATCGTCCGCCTTTTTGCACTACATATGAGCTCCGTCATGAAGAGTGTAGAAGTCTCGCAAATCTGTGTGGCGGATCCGTACTACATGCACGAGTCTTTCTTGAGTCTCGGTGACTTTGAGCATGAAACTGCTAGGGACTACCTCAAAAACTTCATGGTACAAAATAAGGACCAGGAAATTGTCCTCGTGCCTTATCATCCAAAGTAAGTTAGTTCTGGACAACCCTTTCGTACATTTCAATCATTCCTTCTCGCTCATATGGAGAATAATTTGAGGTGTCTTTTCCCTGCAGCAACGGGCGCGCCGTCCTTATTGTTCTTTACCCGCGAGTATCCCACGCCGTGTATTTCGACCCTTCCAGAGATTATGAGAAGAAGGACTACACCCACATAATGAATATTCTAGATGATGCTCTCCAAGGCTTCAGCATTAGAGGTGGCCACATGCAGATCAGGAAACAAAGGAAGAAGAAGATGGGTTTCGCGCATAAAACTAACTTCTGCTGCATCCAAGTCCCAAAACCAAGCAAGAAAGATGGATTCTACATCCTCCATCTCATGATTGAGTTCAGCACGGTTCACCAAAAGCTTCACATAATAGGCAGAAATGGTGATCATATCCACAAGTGGGTAGAATCTCATGGAAAAGCGGATTATATACTTAGAAGAGATGACTTCTTTCACATCCAAAGGGACATTGTGACGATCATCATGAAAGAAGTTGTCAATGAGAAGGGGATGTTCCACCACGGCCCTATATCGCAAGCTGACGTCTGAACTCGCATAGGCATGCAACGTCATGACCTCACGCCGTTCAAGATGCTAGGGTCCATCCTGGATGATATGGAAGGATGGAACTTCTAGTGATTTACGATGCCGATGATGATGATATGTGTCGGTTGAACTTGTATACTTTCTGTAGTGATGAAACTTTGTGATGTCCATGGTCCCTGCCGAACTTGTGTAATGATACTTTGTTAGTTTGGGTATGATAACCTGCATACCTCTAGTTAATTAGTTTGCGTACTGTATGTTCCATCTAGTTGCTAACCCTTTCTTTTTCGTGTTACTCTAGTATATTTTGTTGCATATGATTGTACATCCTCTTGATGAAGATGCATCTCTAAAAGGTACCTAGCTTATTGATGGCGAGATGGCAATGCTATGTCGTGTACAAAGGGAAGGTTCCGGGGGTGTGCAACGAGTGGCCTGAGTGTCAGGCGCAAGTGAATGTGTTCTCGGGTGCCAGTCATAATGGCTTCAAAAGCAGACAAGAAGGAGAAGCTAGTTACTTGAGGTTCATGCTAGCGCGAGAGAGGACTCGTAACCGCCGCCTCATGTACTGCATAGTTCGTAGGGGAACATAGTAATTTCAAAAAAATTCCTACGCACACGCAAGGTCATAGTGATGCATAGCAACAAGAGGGGAGAGTGTTGTCCACGTACCCTCAGAGACCGAAAGCGGAAGCATTAGGACAACGCGGTTGATGTAGTCGTACGTCTTCACGATCCGACCGATCCAAGTAACGAACGCACGGCACCTCCGAGTTCAGCACACGTTCAACTCGATGACGTCCCTCGAACTCCGATCCAGCTGAGCTTCGAGGGAGAGTTCCGTCAGCAGGATGGCGTGGTGAAGATGATGATGTTCTACCGACGCAAGGCTTCGCCTAAGCACCGCTACGATATTATCGAGGTGGAATATGGTGGAGGGGGGCACCGCACACGGCTAAGAGATCAATGATCAATTTTTGTGTCTAGAGGTGCCCCCCTGCCCCCGTATATAAAGGACCAAGGGGGAAGGGGTGGCCGGCCAGGGGAGGGCGCGCCAGGGAGGAGTCCTACTCCCACTGGGAGTAGGACTCCCTCCTTTCCTAGTCCAAGTAGGAGAGGGGAAGGAAGGGAGAGAGGAGAGGAAGTAAAGGGGGGCGCCCCCCCCCCTTGTCCTATTCGGACTAGAGGGGCAGGGGGCGCGCGGCCTGCCCTAGCCGCCCCTCCTCTTCTCCACTTAGGGTCCATGAGGCCCATTAACCCCCCGGGGGGTTCCGGTAACCCCCGGAACCATTCCGGTGTCCGAATATAGTCGTCCAATATATCAATCTTCATGCCTCGACCATTCTGAGACTCCTCGTCATGTCCGTGATCACAACCGAGACTCCGAACTATCTTCGGTACATCAAATCACATAAACTCATAATGTAACTGTCATCTAACTTTAAGCGTGCAGACCCTACGGGTTCGAGAACTATGTAGACATGACCGAGACACATCTCCGGTCAATAACCAAATAGCGGAACCTGGATGCTCATATTGGCTCCCAAATATTCTACGAAGATCTTTATCGATCAAACCACATAACAACATACGTTGTTCCCTTTGTCATCGGTATGTTACTTGCCCAAGATTCAATCGTCGGTATCTCAATACCTAGCTCAATCTCGTTATCGGCAAGTCTCTTTACTCGTTCCGTAATGCATCATCTCGCAACTAACTCATTATTCACATTGCTTGCAAGGCTTATAGTGATGTGCATTACCGAGAGGGCCCAGAGATACCTCTCTGACAATCGGAGTGACAAATCCTAATCTCGAAATACGCCAACTCAGCAAGTACCTTCGGAGACACCTGTAGAGCACCTTTATAATCACCCAGTTACATTGTGACGTTTGGTAGCACATAAAGTGTTCCTCCGGTAAACGGGAGTTGCATAATCTCATAGTCATAGGAACATGTATAAGTCATGAAGAAAGCAATAGCAACATACTAAACGATCAAGTGCTAAGCTAACGGAATGGGTCAAGTCAATCACATCATTCTCTAATGATGTGATCCCGTTAATCAAATGACAACTCATGTCTATGGCTAGGAAACTTAACCATCTTTGATTCAACGAGCTAGTCAAGTAGAGGCATACTAGTGACATTATGTTTGTCTATGTATTCACACATGTACTAAGTTTCCGGTTAATTCAATTATAGTATGAATAATAAACATTTATCATGAAATAAGGAAATAAATAATAACTTTATTATTGCCTCTAGGGCATATTTCCTTCAGTCTCCCACTTGCACTAGAGTCAATAATCTAGTTCACATCATCATGTGATTTAACACCAATATTCATATCTGTATATGTTTAACACCCATAGTTCACATCATCATGTGACCAACACCCAAAGGGTTTACTAGAATCAATAATCTAGTTCACATTCCTATGTGATTAACACCCAAAGAGTACTAAGGTATGATCATTTTTTGCTCGTGAGAGAAGTTTAGTCAATGGGTCTGTCACATTCAGAGCCGTATGTATTTTGCAAAATATTCTATGTCTACAATGCTCTGCATTGAGATACTCTAGCTAATTGCTCCCACTTTCAATATGTATCCAGATTGAGACTTAGAGTCATCTGGATCAGTGTAAAAGCTTGCACCGGTGTAACTCTTTACGATGGGCTCTTTTATCACCTCCATAATCGAGAAATATTTCTTTAGTCATCACTAAGGATATTCTTGACCGATGTCCAGTGATCTACTCCTAGATCAAAATTGTACTCCCTTGCCCAACTCAGAGCAAGGTATACAATAGGTCTGGTATACAGCATAGCATACTTTATAGAACCTATGATTGAGGCATAGGGAATGACTTTTCATTCTCTTTCTATTTTCTGCCATGGTCGGGTTTTGAGTCTTACTCAACTTCACACCTTGCAACACAGGCAAGAACTCCTTCTTTGACTGTTCTATTTTGAACTACTTCAAAATCTTATCAAAGTATGTACTCATCGAAAAATCTTATCAAGCATCTTGATCTATCTCTATAGATCTTGATGCTCAATGTGTAAGCAGCTTCACCGAGGTCTTTCTTTGAAAAATATCTTATTCAAGTATCCTTTTATGCTATCCAAAATTTCTATATCATTTCCAATCAACAATATGTCATCTACATATAGTTTTAGAAATGTTACAGAGCTCCCACTCACTTTCTTGTAAATACAGGTCTTCTCCAAAAGTCTATATAAAACCATATGCTTTGATCAACTCATCAAAGCGTATATTCCAACTCCGCGATGCTTGCACCAGTCCATAGATGGATCGCTGGAGCTTGTACATTTTGTTAGCACCTTTAGGATTGAAAAAACCTTCTAGTTGCACCATATACAACTCTTCTTTAATAAATCCATTAAGGAATGTAGTTTTGACATCCATTTGCCAGATTTCATAAAATGTGGCAATTTGCTAGCATGATTCGGATAGACTTAAGCATCGCTACGAGTGAGAAAATCTCATTGTAGTCAACACCTTGAACTTGTAAATACATTTTTCGACAAGTCTAGCTTTGTAGATAGTAACACTACTATCAGCGTCCGTCTTCCTCTTGAAGATCCATTATTTTCTATGGCTTGTCGATCATCGGGAAAGTCAACCAAAGTCCACACTTTGTTCTCATACATGGATCCCATCTCAGATTTCATGACCTCAAGCCATTTCGCGGAATCTGGGTTCATCATCGCTTCCTTATAGTTCGTAGGTTCATCATGGTCTCGTAACATGACTTCCAGAACAGGATTACCGTACCACTCTAGTGCGGACTGTACTTTGGAAGACCTACGAGGTTCTGTAGTAACTTAATCTGAAGTTTCATGATCATCATCATTAGCTTCCTCACTAATTGGTGTAGGAATCACTGGAACTGATTTCTGCGATGAACTACTTTCCAATTTAGGAGAAGGTACAATTACCTTATCAAGCTCTACTTTCCTCCCACTCACTTCTTTCGAGAGAAACTCCTTCTCAAGAAAGGATCCATCTTAGCAACGAATATTTTGCCTTTGGATCTGTGATAGAAGGTGTACCCAACAGTTTCCTTTGGGTATTCTATGAAGACGCACTTCTCCGATTTGGGTTCAAGCTTATCAGGTTGAAACTTTTTCACATAAGCATCGCAGCCCCACATTTTAAGAAACGACAACTTTGGTTTCTTGCCAAACCACAGTTCATAAGGCGTCGCCTCAATGGATTTTGATGGTGCCCTTTTTAAAGTGAATGCAGTTGTCTCTAATGCATAACCCTAATACGACAATGGTAAATCGGTAAGATACATCATAGATTGCACCATATCCAATAAAGTGCGGTTACGACGTTCGGACACACCATTATGCTATGGTGTTCCATGTGGCATGAGCTGTGAAACTATTCATATTGGTTTTAAATGAAGGCCAAACTCGTAACTTCAAATATTTGTCTTTGCGATCAGATTGTAGAAACTTTAATTTTATGATTCTCCACTTCACTCTGAAATTCTTTGAACTTTTCAAATGTTTCAGACTTGTGCTTCATTAAGTAGATATACTCATATCTGCTTAAATCATCTGTGAAGGTCAGAAAAATAATGATACCCGCCACGAGCATCAACACTCATTGGACCGCATACATCGGTATGTATTATTTCCAACAAGTCTGTAGCTCGTTCTGTTGTTCCGGAGAACGGAGTTTTAGTCATCTTGCCCAAAAGGCACGGTTCGCAAGTATCAAATGATTCATAACCAAGTGATTCCAAAAGTCCATCTTAATGGAGTTTCTTCATGCGCTTTACACCGATATGACCCAAACGGCAGTGCCACAAATAAGTTGCACTATCATTACCAACTTTGCATCTTTTGGCATCAATATTATGAATATGTGTATCACTACGATCGAGATCCAACAAACTATTTTCATTGGGTGTATGACCATTGAAGGTTTTATTCATGCAAACATAACAACAATTATTCTCTGACTTTAAATGAATAACCGTATTGCAATGAACATGATCAAATCATATTTATGCTCAATGCAAACGCCAAATCACATTTATTTAGGTTTAACACTAATCCCGAAAGTATAGGGAGTGTGCGATGATGGTCATATCAATCTTGGAACCACTTCCAACACACATCGTCACTTCACCCTCAACTAGTCTCTGTTTATTCTGTAACTCTTGTTTTGAGTTACTAATTTTTAGCAACCGAACAAGTATCAAATACCCAGGGGCTTCTATAAACACTAGTAAGGTACACATCAATAACATCTATATCAAATATACCATTGCTCACTTTGCCATCCTTCTTATCCACCAAATATTCAGGGTATTTCCGCTTCCAGTGACCATTTCCTTTGCAGTAGAAGCACTCAGTTTCAGGCTTTGGTCTAGCTTTGGGCTTCTTCACCAAAGTGACAACTTGCTTGCCATTCTACTTGAAGTTCCCTTTCTTTCCCTTTGCCCTTTTCTTGAAACTAGTGATCTTGTCAATCATCAATACTTGATGTTCTTTCTTGATTTCTACCTTCGTCGATTTCAACATCACGAAGAGCTCGGGAATCGTTTTCGTCATCCCTTGCATACTATAGTTCATCACGAAGTTCTACTAACTTGGTGATGGTGACTAGAGAACTCTGTCAATCACTATCTTATCTGGAAGATTAACTCCCACTTGATTCAAGCGATTGTAGTACCCAGACAATCTGAGCACATGCTCACTAGTTGAGAAATTCTCCTCCACCTTTTAGCTATAGAACTTGTTGGAGACTTCATATCTCTCAACTCGGGTATTTGCTTGAAATATTAACTTCAACTCCTGGAACATCTCATATGGTCCATGACGTTCAAAACGTCTTTGAAGTACCGATTCTAAGCCGTTAAGCATGGTGCACTAAACTATCAAGTAGTCATCATATTGAGCTAGCCAAACGTTCATAACGTCTGCATTTGCTCCTGCAATAGGTCTGTCACCTAGCGGTGCATCAAGGACATAATTCTTCTGTGCAGCAATGAGGATAAACCTTAGATCACAGATCTAATCCGCATCATTGCTACTAACATCTTTCAACATAGTTTTTCTCTAGGAACATATCAAAAATAAACATAGGGAAGCAACAACGCGAGCTATTGATCTACAACATAATTTGCAAAATACTATCAGGATTAAGTTCATGATAAATTAAAGTTCAATTAATCATATTACTTAAGAAGTCCCACTTAGATAGACATCCCTCTAATCATCTAAGTGATCACGTGATCCAAATCAACTAAACCATGTCCGCTCATCACGTGAGATGGAGTAGTTTTCAATGGTGAACATCACTATGTTGATCATATCTATTATATGATTCACGCTCGACCTTTCGGTCTCAGTGTTCTGAGGCCATATCTGTATATGCTAGGCTCGTCAACTTTAACCTGAGTATTCTGCGTGTGCAACTATTTTGCACCCGTTGTATTTGAACGTAGAGCCTATCACACCTGATCATCATGTGGTGTCTCAGCACGAAGAACTTTCGCAACAGTGCAAACTCAAGGAGAACACTTATGCCTTGAAATTTAGTGAGAGATCATCTTATAATGCTACCATCAATTAAAGCAAAATAAGATGCATAAAGGATAAACATCACATGCAATCAATATAAGTGATATGATATGGACATCATCATCTTGTGCTTGTGATCTCCATCTCCGAAGCACCGTCATGATCACCATCGTCACCGGCGTGACATCTTGATCTCCATCGTAGCATCGTTGTCGTTTCACCACGTATTGCTTCTACAACTATCGCTACCGCTTAGTGATAAAGTAAAGCAATTATAGGGCGATTGCATTGCACACAATAAAGCGACAACCATATGGCTCCAGCTAGTTGCCGATAACTCGGTTACAAAACATGATCATCTCATACAATAAAATATAGCATCACGTCTTGACCATATCACATCACAACATGCCCTGCAAAAACAAGTTAGATGTCCTCTACTTTGTTGTTGCAAGTTTTACGTGGCTGCTACGGGCTGAGCAAGAACCGTTCTTACCTACGCATCAAAACCACAACAATAGTTCGTCAAGTTAGTGATGTTTTAACCTTCTCAAGGACGGGCGTAGCCTTTTCAGTTCAACTAAAGTTGGAGAAACTGACACCCGCCAGCCACCTATGTGCAAAGCACGTCGGTAGAACCAGTCTCGCGTAAGCATACGCGTAATATCGGTCCGGGCCGCTTCATCCAACAATACCGTCGAACCAAAGTATGACATGCTGGTAAGCAGTATGACTTGTATCGCCCACAACTCACTTGTGTTCTACTCGTGCATATAACATCTACACATAAAACCAGGCTCGGATGCCACTGTAGGGGAATGTGGTAATTTCAAAAAAATTCCTACGCACACGCAAGGTCATGGTGATGCATAGCAACGAGAGGGGAGAGTGTTCTCCACGTACCCTCATAGACCGAAAGCGGAAGCGTGAGCACAATGCGGTTGATGCAGTCGTACGTCTTCACGATCCGACCGATCCAAGTACCGAACGCACGGCACCTCCGAGTTCAGCACACGTTCAGCTCAATGACGTCCCTCAAACTCCGATCCAGCCGAGCTTCGAGGGAGAGTTCCTTCAGCACGACGGCGTGGTGACGATGATGATGTTCTACCGACGCAGGGCTAGAGGGGGAGGGGGTGTGCGGCCTGCCCTGGCCGCCCCTCCTCTTCTCCACTTAGGGCCCATGAGGCCCATTAACCCCCCCCGAGGGGTTCCGGTAACCCCTGAAACTATTCTGGTGTCCGAATATAGTCGTCCAATATATCAATCTTCATGTCTCGACCATTCCGAGACTCCTCGTCATGTCCGTGATCACATCCGGGACTCCGAACTATCTTCGGTACATCAAATCACATAAACTCATAATGTAACCATCATCTAACTTTAAGCGTGCGGATCCTACGGGTTTGAGAACTATGTAGACATGACCGAGACAGATCTCCGATCAATAACCAAATAGCGGAACCTAGATGCTCATATTGGCTCCCACATATTCTACGAAGATCTTTATCGGTCAAACCACATAACAACATACGTTGTTCCCTTTGTCATCGGTATATTACTTGCCCGAGATTCGATCGTCGGTATCTCAATACCTAGCTCAATCTCGTTATCGGCAAGTCTCTTTACTCGTTCCGTAATGCATCATGCCGCAACTAACTCATTATTCACATTGCTTGCAAGGCTTATAGTGATGTGCATTACCGAGAGGGCCCAGAGATACCTCTCTGAAATCGGAGTGACAAATCCTAATCTCGAAATACGCCAACTCAGCAAGTACCTTCGGAGACACCTATAGAGCACCTTTATAATCACCCAGTTACGTTGTGACGTTTGGTAGCACACAAAGTGTTCATCTGGTAAACGGGAGTTGCATAATCTCATAGTCATAGGAACATGTATAAATCATGAAGAAAGCAATAGAAACATACTAAACGATCAAGTGCTAAGCTAACGGAATGGGTCAAGTCAATCACATCATTCTCTAATGATGTGATCTCGTTAATCAAATGACAACTCATGTCTATGGCTAGGAAACTTAACCATCTTTGATTCAACGAGCTAGTCAAGTAGTGGCATACTAGTGACATTATGTTTGTCTATGTATTCACACATGTACTAAGTTTCCGGTTAATACAATTATAGTATGAATAATAAACATTTATCATGAAATAAGGAAATAAATAATAAATTTATTATTGCCTCTAGGGCATATTTCCTTCATAGTTCCGCTCTCACTCATAGTGATAGCTCTTCTCGCGTATACCTTTGTTTAGATGGATGACGTTGTAGTTGCAAGTATTCGAGACTTTGTGTTGGAAGATGATTATGATGAGACTATTTGTATGTATATGCTATGATTACATTTGTGGTCTCGCAGCCATTTGTATGTGTATCATGATGAAATTTGTATGTGCTAAAGATTCTTCTATAAAGCATGTTCAAATACAAAACAAATATGCAGAAAAATAACAAAAACTACTAAAATTAGAAGTAGCTAGTGGAGAAAAGTTAGTAGCAATGCGACAGTAGCAGTAGCGCGCTCAGGAGAACCGCCCTATAGCTATTAGCAGTAGCGAGCTCCTGGGAAGAATGCTGCTGCTACACTTGCATAGCAGTAGCGCGGGCGGGCACGCGCTGCTGCTACGAGTTAGCTGTAGCGCCTTATTAGTAGCACCGTGTCCCACGCTACTGATATACCTAGAACCCGCGCTGATGCTAGGCTTTTCCCTAGTAGTGGTGGGTTAGACTTAAATTTGCTAGTCATATTCTTCATGATGCTCTCTTTATGTTTCAATTCTTATCTTTTATGTGAGCATCATTGAAATCATCATGCCTAGCTAGGGGCGTTAAACGATAGCGCTTGTTGGGAGGCAATCCAATTTCATTTTTATCCTTTGCATTTTCTCCTGTTTAGTAATAAATAATTCATCTAGCCTCTGGTTAGATGTGGTTTCATGTTTTAATTAGTGTTTGTGCCAAGTAGAACCTTTTGGAAGACTTGGGTGAAGTATTTATGGTCTTGCTGTAAAAAACAGAAACTCTCACGAGATTAGCTGCCATTTTTTTACTGGAGAATGCTTTTAGGTTGATTCTTTTTGCAGATGATTAATACAAAAATTCCTCAGGTCCACCAATTTATTTCAGAATTTTTTGAGTTACATAAGTATTCGAATGATACAGATTAGTACAGTCTGTTCTGTTTTTGACAGATTCTATTTTCTATGTGTTGTTTGCTTATTTTGATGAATCTATGAGTAGTATCGGAGGGTATGAACCATATAGAAGTTGGAATACAGTAGATATTACACCAATATGAATTTAGAATGAGTTCACAACAGTACCTAAGTGGTGGTTTATTTTCTTATACTAACGGAGCTTACGAGTTTTCTGTTGAGTTTTGTGTTGTGAAGTTTTCAAGTTTTGGGCAAAGATTCGATGGACTATGTAATAAGGAGTGGCAAGAGCCTAAGCTTGGGGATGCCCAAGGCACCCCAAGGTATTATTCAAGGACAACCAAGAGCCTAAGCTTGGGGATGCCCCAGAAGGCATCCCCTCTTTCGTCTTCGTTCATCGATAACTTTACTTGGAGCTATATTTTTATTCACCACATGATATATGTTTTGCTTGGAGCATCTTGTAAGATATGAGTCTTTGCTTTTTACTTTACCACAATCATCCTTGTTGTACACACCTTTTGGGAGAAACACACATGATTTGGAATTTATTAGAATACTCTAAGTGCTTCACTTATATCTTTTGAGCTAGATAGTTTTTCTCTAGTGCTTCACTTATACTTTTTAGAGCAGGGCGGTGGCTTGATTTTGTAGAAATTGTTGATCTCTCATGCTTCACTTATATTATTTTGAGAGTATTTTAGAACAGCATGGTAATTTCTATGGTTATAAAATTGGTCCTAGAATGATGAGCATCCAAGTTGGGTATAATAAAAACTATCATAGGAAGTGAATTGGATGCTATGATCAATTTGATGCTTGATAATTGTTTTGAGATATAGAGGTTGTAATATTAGAGTCATGCTCGTTGGGTAATTGTGAATTTGAAGAATACTTGTGTTGAAGTTGGCAAGTCCCGTAGCATGCACATATGGTAAAAGTTGTGTAACAAATTTGTTTCATGGGGTGCTCTTTTGATTGCCTTCCTTATGTGTGGAGGTAGGGGGCGCGATGGTTAACTCCGACCAACCTCCCTCCTAGGAGCATGCATAGTAGTACTTTGCTTCGAGGGCTAATAAAACTTTTGCAATAAGTATATGAGTTCTTTATGACTAATGTGAGTCCATGGATTATACGCACTCTTACCTTTCCATCATTGCTAGCCTCTTCAGTACCGTGCATTGCCCTTTCTCACCTTGAGAGTTAGTGAAAACTTCGCCGGTGCATCCAAACCCCATGATACGATACGCTCTATCAACATAAACTTCCTTATATCTTCCTCAAAACAGCCACCATACCTACCTATTAGGGCATTTCCATAGCCATTCCGAGATATATTGCCATGCAACTTTCCACCATTCCGTTTATCATGACACGTATCATCATTGTCATATTTCCTTGCATGATCATGTAGTTGACATCGTATTTGTGGCAAAGCCACTGTGCATAATTTTTCATACATGTCACTCTTGAGTCATTGCCCATCCCGGTACACCGCCGGAGGCATTCATATAGAGTCATATTTTGTTCTAGTATCGAGTTGTAACCCATGAGTTGTGAGTAAATAGAAGTGTGGTGATGATCATTATTAGAGCATTGTCCCTAAAAAAGAGAGAAAGGCCAAATAAAAAAAGGCCAAATAAAAAATGGAAAGGCCAAAAAAAGAAAGGCCCCAAAAAAAGGGGGACAATGTTACTATCTTTTTCCACACTAGTGGGAATTTTTCATTATAGAACTTGGCTTGTATATTCCAACGATGGGCTTCCTCAAAATGCCCTAGGTCTTTGTGAGCAAGCAAGTTGGATGCACACCCACTTAGTTTATTTTGTTGAGCTTTCATACATTTATAGCTCTAGTGCATCCATTGCATGGCAATCCCTACTCCTCATGTTGACATCAATTGATGGGCATCTCCATAGCCCATTGATTAGCCTCATCAATGTGAGACTTTCTCCTCTTTTTGTCTTCTCCACACAACCTCCATCATCATATTCTATTCCACCCATAGTGCTATATCCATGGCTCACGCTCATGTATTGCGTGAGAGTTGAAAAAAAAGCTGAAGCGCGTTAAAAAGTATGAACCAATTGCTTGGCTGAAATCGGGATTGTGTATGATGGGAGTATTTTGCGTGATGAAAATGAAGCATAGCCTAACTATATGATTTTGTAGGGATGAACTTTCTTTAGCCATGTTATTTTGAGAAGACGTGATTGCTTAGTTAGTATGCTTTAAGTATTACTATTTCTTATGTCAATATGAACTTTTATTTTGAATCATTTGGATATGAACATTCATGCCACAATAAAGAAAATTACATTGAGAATTATGCTAGGTAGCATTCCTCATCAAAAATTCTGTTTTTATCATTTACCTACTCGAGGACGAGCAGGAATTAAGCTTGGGGATGCTTGATACGTCTCCAACGTATCTATAATTTTGATTGTTTCATGCTATTATATTACCTGTTTTGGATGTTTATGGGCTTTACTTTACACTTTTATATCATTTTTGGGACTAACCTACTAACCGGAGGCCCAGCCCATATTGTTGTTTTTTTTTCTATTTCAGTGTTTCGAAGAAAAGGAATATCAAACGGAGTCCAAACGGAATGAAACCTTAGGGAGAGTTATTTTTGGAACGGAAGAAATCCAGGAGACTTGGAGTTGAAGTTAGGGAAGCTTCGAGGTGGCCATGAGGCAGGGAGACGCGCCCTACACCCCTGGGCGCGCCCCCACCCGCGTGGGCCCCTCGTGGCTCCCCTGACCGACTTCTTTCGCCTATATATGTCTATATACCCTAAAAACATCGGGGAGCAGAATAGATCGGGAGTTCTGCCGCCGCAAGCCTCTGTAGCCACCAAAAACCAATCGGGTCCCTGTTCTGGCATGCTGCCGGATGAGGGATCCCTCACCGGTGGCCATCTTCATCATCTCGACGCTCTCCATGACGAGGAGGGAGTAGTTCACCCTCGGGGCTGAGGGTATGTACTAGTAGCTATGTGTTTGATCTCTCTCTCTCTCTCTCGTGTTCTTGAGGTGATATGATCTTCATGTATCGTGAGCTTTGCTATTATAGTTGGATCTTATGATGTTTCTCCCCCTCTACTCTCTTGTAATGGATTGAGTTTTCCCTTTGAAGTTATCTTATCGGATTGAGTCTTTAAGGATTTGAGAACACTTGATGTATGTCTTGCCGGGCTTATCTGTGGTGACAATGGGATATTCACGTGATCTACTTGATGTATGTTTTGGTGATCAACTTGCCGGTTCAATGAACTTATGCATAGGGGTTGGCACACATTTTCGTCTTGACTCTCCGGTAGAAACTTTGGGGCACTCTTTGAAGTACTTTGTGTTGGTTGAATAGATGAATCTGGGATTGTGTGATGCATATCGTATAATCATGCCCACGGATACTTGAGGTGACATTGGAGTATATAGGTGACATTAGGGTTTTGGTTGATTTCTGTCTTAAGGTGTTATTCTAGTACGAACTCTATGATAGATCAAACAGAAAGAATAGCTTCGTGTTATTTTACTACGGACTCTTGAATAGATCGACCAGAAAGGATAACTTTGATGTGGTTTCGTACCCTACAATAATCTCTTTGTTTGTTCTCCGCTATTAGTGACTTTGGAGTAACTCTTTGTTGCATGTTGAGGGACTGTTATATGATCTATCTATATTATTATTGTTGAGAGAACTTGCACTAGCGAAAGTATGAACCCTAGGCCTTGTTTCCTATCATTGCAATACCGTTTACGCTCACTTTTATCATTAGTTACCTTGCTGTTTTTATATTTTCAGATTACAAAAACCTATATCTACCATCCATATTGCACTTGTATCACCATCTCTTCGCCGAACTAGTGCACCTATACAATTTTCCATTGTATTGGGTGTGTTGGGGACACAAGAGACTCTTTGTTATTTGGTTGCAGGGTTGTTTGAGAGAGACCATCTTCATCCTACGCCTCCCACGGATTGATAAACCTTAGGTCATCCACTTGAGGGAAATTTTCTACTGTCCTAAAACTCTGCACTTGGAGGCCCAACAACGTCTATAAGAAGAAGGTTGTGTAGTAGACATCAATGTCTCGATCATGTCTACATAGTTCTCGAACCCGTAGGGTCCGCACGCTTAACTTTCGACGACGATTTGTATTATATGATGTTGGGGAATGTTGCAAAAAATAAAAAATTTCCTACGGTTTCACCAAGATCCATCTATGAGTTCATCTAGCAACGAGTGATTGGAGTGCATCTACATACCTTTGTAGATCGCGAGCGGAAGCATTCAAGAGAACGGGGTTGAGGGAGTCGTACTCGTCGTGATCCAAATCACCGATGACCAAGTGCCGAACGGACAGCACCGCCGCGTTCAACACATGTACGGAGCGGATGACGTCCCCTCCTTCCTGATCTAGCAAGGGGGAAGGAGAGGTTGATGAAGATCCAGCAGCACGACGGCGTGGTGGTGGATGCAGCAGGGTACCGGCAGGGCTTCGCCAAGCGACTGCGGGAGGAGGAGGTAGCAAGGGGAGGGGGAGGCGCCAAGACTTCAGGTGCGGCTGCCCTCCCTCCCCCCCCCTATTTATATAGGGACCCTGAGGGAATCCTTGATTAGGGGGTGTCCGGATAGCCGGACTACCATCATCAGCCGAACTATCATTTGCCGGACTACCGGACTCCAAGACTATGAAGATACAAGATTGAAGACTTCTCCCCGTGTCCGGATGGGACTTTCCTTGGCGTGGAAGGCAAGCTTGGCGATACAGATATGTAGATCTCCTACCATTGTAACCGACTCTATGTAACCCTAGCCCTCTTCGGTGTCTATATAAACCGGATGGCTCTAGTCCGTGGGGCGACAACAACCCTTACAATCATACCATAGGCTAGCTTCTAGGTTTAGCCTCCTTGATCTCGTGGTAGATCCACTCTTGTAAACATCCACAATATCAATATCAATCGAGCAGGACGCAGGGTTTTACCTCCATCAAGAGGGCCCGAACCTGGGTAAAACATCGTGTCCCTTGTCTCTGTTACCATCCGCCTAGACGCACGATTCTGGACCCCCTACCGAGATCCGCCGGTTTGACACCGACATTGGTGCTTTCATTGAGAGTTCCTCGTGTCGTCACCGATAGGCTTGATGGACTCTTCAATCGACAACGACGCAGTCTGGTGAGACTTTTCTCCCGGACAGATCTTCGATTCGGCGGCCGCGATGCGGGCCAACTCGCAGCCATTTGGAGCAGATCGAAGCTTCGCCCTAGCCGCCAGTCAGGTTTGAAGCCTAAACTTCACGGCCGATATCCGGGACTTGATCTTCGATGGATCTGAGCCACAGCCGAAGCGTGTGCGGCTGTCACGATGGGCATGACTTAACTCGCCGCGGACAGCACCTTGGAGGTCCGACACGAATCCGCTCCGACCCATAGTCCGGAGCCGGTCGCTCGGATCGAGGATGGATGGCTGGACACCGCCTCGGGAGCTGTAACTTCTACAGCGATGGAGCCGAACACTTACCTTGTCCCGCATAAAGCTCGTGACTCCGAGGTGCCGGACTCCCTGCCGGACTCCGAACCACCTGCGCCCCCGCGGTCGAATCCGATTGGGCGCCGATCATGGAATTCACCGCTGCGGACATCTTTCAGACTTTTCGCCCTTGGCGATATCATAAATTCACTGAAGCATCTCTCGCTATCCGGAGAGCCCTTGGCGAACTACGGCCAGGATGGTTGGGATGCGGACGACGAAGAAATTCAAAGCCCACCCACCACCCACTTCGTAGCCACCGTCGACGATTTAACCGGCGTGCTCGACTACGACTCCAAGACATCGACGGTATGGACGGCGATGCGGAGACTACTAAGAACCAGTGCCTACAGACACTGGAAGACCACCTCGTCATCGACATATACATGGTGGACACCCCAAAAGATGGGGACGGCGAAGAAGCAGCGGAGGCCGATTCTTAAAGAAACAGCCCAAGCGCCGGCGTCGGTGGCGCCGCTCTAAATCCCGCCACGGCAAGAATGGAGATTCCGGCACGGAGATAATAACACCCCGAAAGTGCGAAGACAACTCCCTCCAAAGACGATCCAGCGCGGGAGGAGGAAGAAGCAAGCCCTCACGCGAGGCGGCATTTAAGAGGTCGAGGATGAAAATTACTTACCTCCCTCCGGAGCGAGGCAAGCCTCGGCGGACTTAATTCGTCATGCCCGAGGATCCCGTCGAACAAGAGCGTTTGAGACGCAGGCTAATGGCCACGGCAAACAGCCTAAAGAAAAAGCAGCAACAGCTTCAAGCTGATCAAGATCTCTTGGCGGCAGATGGACCGAGGTCCTCGCGGCAAAAGTATGAACTCGAACGCCTCCAAAATTACCCAAAGCGCAAGTTGCTCCCCGATTAGAGGAGGAAGCGTACAAACCTGCATCACCAACGCACAATGCGGCAGACCGACCACCTCGTGGCCGCGATAGAGAGGCGCGCAAGCCCTCCACCAAAACCGTACCCGGCATCGCTCAAAAGCATGAAGCCACGGGGAACGCGCGGACTTGCGGGATATCTTTGGAGGACAAGGCGAGACAATCCAGATCTATCTATGGATCACGCGGCGCCCAAGACCCACGACGAATAACGTCGCGCGGATACAACTACTCCGCCGGGCGAACACAGCAGACAACGCTCTTCGAGCTACGTCGCGATATTGCTCAATCTGAGGCGCCAGACACCCACTATGCTTCACCGACGAAGTAATGGATCATCAAATCCGGAAGGGTTTAAACCCGTTAATATTGAATCCTACGATGGCACAACAGACCCGTGGTTTGGATTGAGGATTATCTCCTCCATATACATATGGCCCGGCGGCAATCTTCACGCCATCAAATATCTCGCTCAAGCTCAAAGGACCAGCTCGGCATTGGCTTAACAGCCTGCCCGCAGAGTCAATTGGATCTTTGGGAGGACACGGAAGCCGCATTCCTCGACAACTTCCGAGACGCGTATGTGCGACCACGGACGCAGATGACCTAAGCCACATAATCCAGCAGCGACGAATCGGCCGAGCAATTCAGACACGGTTCTTAACAAAGAAAAATCAAATCGTCATTGTCCGGATGCAGAGGCACTCGCTGCCTTCAAACATAACATCCGTGATGAGTGGCTGGCCCGGCACCTAGGGCAGGAGAAGCGAAATCCATGGCAGCCCTCACAACACTCATGACCCGCTTCTGTGCGGGAGAGGATAGCTGGCTAGCTCGCAGCAACAACTTCAGCAAAAACGCTGGCAGTCCGGATACCAAGGACCGCAATGGCAGGTTGCGTCGAAACAAAAACAAATGCCGCGTGGCGGCGACAGCAATGAGGATACGGCAGTCAACGCCGGATTCAAGCTCAAACCCGTCAGCGGAAGAAGCCATTCAAAAAAACCACTTGGGCCCGTCCAATTTGGACCGAATACTCGACCGCTCTGTCAAATACATGGAACCCCGAACAGCCAGCTAACCACACCAACAGAGATTGTTGGGTATTCAGCAGGCAGCAAATTAATCGCCGAAAACAGTGACAAGGGGCTACACAGCGATGACGAGGAAGAGACCTGCCGCCCGAACAACAGAGGACAAAGGATTCCCCCTCAAGTTGGACGGTAAACATGATATCATAGCGCATATTCCCAAGAGGGAGCGGAGCGTGCACTAAGGGGCGATATCTGCGATGGAGCGATCGCCCCAAAATTCAACCCATGGTGCTCTTGCCCGATCACTTTCAATCGAAGAGACCATCCGACCAGTATCCGCCATGGCGGACTCGCCGCATTGGTTTTAGACCCAATCGTCGATGGATTTCACCTCACGAGTCACGATGGAAGGCGGCGTAGCTGAACCTGCTTTATCATGATACGGTGTGCAAGATGGGCATAGACCCTTCGAGGATTAAACCTACAAAGACAACCTTCAAAGGCGTCATACCGGTGTCGAGGCCAATTGTACGAGCTCGATTACATGGAAGTGGTCTTCGGATCCCGGATAATTTCGAGCGAGAGTTAATCTTCGACATAGTCCCATTCGCAGCGGCTATCACGCTCTGCTCGGACGAACCACGTTCGCAAAATTCAACACGGTGCCGCATTATGCATACCTTAAGCTCAAGATGCCAGCCCTCGTGGAGTCATACAATGCTCTCATGGCGAAATACTGAGCAGCCTTTTAAGGCAATTTCGAGTCCAGCCGTTAAGCGACCGGACACGCCAAACGCGCCCGAGCAACATCAACCAAGACCACAGCACGTTCGAGCACACGTAGCAATGCGGCCTCAACCCCAGCCCTCGCATAATTGTAAGACAAACTCTCCGCGTACATAATTCATACGGAGATACCATGGGCATAGGGAAAGGCACAACCACAACAGACCAGTGCGGTTCGACCACACGGGGCTCCCAAGTGTGTCGCTCTTTTTCTTTTATTTCTCTCTTTTTATACAGAACTCTGTCCGTGACGAACCTGCCGAACTCATGATGCAACAGCCAGGGAAGGACAAAGGCGCGGCGAACACTCAGGTGGTCTCCATCACGAGCATTAAATTTGTTAAATACAACATTCGCGGCCTACCCTCGAGAGAGCGCCTTTAATTAAATCCCATCCCTTGCTTTCCGCACTATTTGTATCATTCCGCACTCATAGCATATCTTTTGAATGAAATGCAGCACCTTTTTGCCTATAATCGCATTACTTTATATATATATATATATATATATATATATATATATATATATATATATATATATATATATATATGTTCATTTACGACATGTTGCATCCGTACACTTTGGTACGGCCAAATACACCAGGGGGCTTAGGTTCTCCGCGTTATGGTGTGATAAAGTCTGCACACTTTCACAAGTGCGGCACCCCGAACTTATAGCATTATATGAATCGGCTCTGAATCATGTCTTGGGTCAATAGTTGGGTTTGCCCGGCTCCCATGTTTGGCACCTTACGTTCCGTTCTATCGGCTAAGGTAGCACCGGGAGAACCACTGCGATTGCACCCGGTTGAGCGGGTTAACGCCTCGATGGAAAGCTAAAACTGACTGTCATGATAAGGCGAGACTGGTCGCTGTTCGAGAGGTCCTTTGGGTCCTTAAAGACCTCGCCTCTTGACGAAGTTCGGACAATGTCCAAGCGAAGGCGTGGATAGTGCCCCAATTCGGTCCTCCGAATACTAGGGGCTTCACCGAAATTTAAAATTATAGAATTCTATGGCTAAGTGAGAGTGTTCAAGCACTATAAGTCCGGTTGCCTTGTTACGTTGTGTTGGCGCCTCCTAGATGGACCCAAAATGGGAACAAGAGTGCTCAAGTTTATCCCGAACACCCAAAGACTTTCGTGGCATGGGGGCTGAAGCCGACGACTTGCCATCTCTCGATTTAATAAGCGGCCGCATGAAGGTAATATTTTAAATTAACAAGCGTTGCTTAGCGCATATGAACAAAGTTTTCAGCGCACAGGATAACAAATTGCGAATCTACTCAATAATTACATCCCTGGGGCACTCATCCGCAATCTTGCGGGCACCCTTCAGGACAGTCTTATAATACATTTCGGGCGTACGATATTCCTTGCCCGCTGGTGGCGCGTCAGTGATTAGCTTCTCCGCATCCAGCTTGCCCCAATGCACCTTTGCGCGGGCAAGGGCCCGACGAGCACCTTCAATACAGGCGGAGCGCTTGATAACCTCCACCCAGGGGCACGCATCCACCAACCGTCGCACGAGGCGAAGTAGCTCCTGGCATGGCCTCTCCAGCCACACCGGACTATGAGGCCCTTCATGGCCTGCTCAGCCACCTTGTGAAGCTCGACCAGCTGCTTCACTGGTCGCTAGGGGCACCGGATGGCGGCCTCGGCATCTTGAGACGAAGACCTTCTCCGTTGAGCTCCCTCCTCGGCTCGGTAGAATCTGGCGACATCGAGACACGCTTCAAGGCAGATCTGCAAACGCCTCGAGAGCTCGAATTCGGGTAAGTAACACGTAATTTACATTCACATGCTTGCTTTGCATGAAAAATGCCTTACCCGCCGCTATCTTCCTCATCAACTCAATCTCCTGAAGGGACTTATGGGCATCGGCCTTGGAAGTTTTGGCACTTTCGAGAGCCGAGGCAAGCTCGGACTCTCGAGTCTTTGAGTCACGCTCCAAACTCTCATGCTTTTCCATGAGAGCCTAGAGCTCTTGCTGAACCACCGCCACCCGCGCCTCTTGCTTTTCTCGCTCCGCCCGTTCCGTGGCCGCATTACGTTCAGCCGCGGACACGGCCTCCTTCAGGGTCGCCACCTCGTTCGTGGCCCCTGCAGTACCCATGTTATCCTTGTTATTTTTTGTTGCAACCTAAATCCTTTTCTGTAAGGTACAAGTTCAAAGTGGTGTTACTCACCTTCTTTGTCCTGGAGCTGCTTCCTGGCGCGGTCGAGCTCTTGCTCGGACCGCTCGAGCTCCTTCTTTAAAGCACCGACCTCCGCAGTCAGTGCGGCAGAGGTCAGCAGCGCAGCCTGCAACCCATATTGACATAATTTTTTAGCAACCCTGCGTATATCTTTTTTTAGATCCTCAGTCCGGCTTTTCTTCCGAACACCGAACCAAGCATCAGGGGCTACTGTCTATGCGGTATTACATTGCATATTTTTAACTTCTTACCTCAAAGCCTGATAGAAGGCTACTGCAGGCTTCGGTCAGCCCGCTCTTGGCGAGCTGCACCTTCTGAATCACCGCACTCATAATAGTGCGGTGTTCTTCCTCGATGGAAGCGCTCTGCAGCGCCTCCAACAAATTGCCCGGCGCCTCCGGTTGGACGGAAGCCGCCGGCGTCACGGTCTTGCCCTTCGTTCGAAGGGGCCGCCGGCCGGACTCCGGAACCACTGCGGGTTCTGATTTGGAGTCCGGCGCAAAGTCCGGGAGGACGCCTTGTGGCGCCTCCGGAGCCTCCCCCTGATGGGTCCCTTCTCGGGATCCCACCTCGGCGTCCTCGGTGCCGCGAGGGGTGGAGGCAGTCGGGATTGAGTCTACATCCGACGGAGCCAACGACCCGCTCGATGAAGCGGGGAGATTATCACTGGCCGGACTACAGGCAGCATGCGGCATCAGAATGACATTATGTGGCGCAGAAAAAGAAATTATAAATCAGGAATCCGGATACTTACGATCTCGCCGGTGGCCTGGCCCTTGAAGGCCATTCTTCCTCGCCAACGTTGATGTTGGCGGAGCTGTCCGGGGGAATAGTCCTTCCCCTCTTGGACCCTTCGGCCTCCCCTGTTGGGGAAGCCTTCCTCTTCCTCTCTCCCTCCTGCGGGAGAGGCCTCTTCTCCTCCTCATTTTCGGGAGAGTCCGCCCCAGTCGTCGGACACTGAAAGCGGGCACTCTTTCGAGCACCCGTGGCCTCCTTCTTGGCCTTCTTCTCCGGCACCACGTGCGGTGCCGGAACCAGCAACCCCGCTAGACGGGCGTCTACTGGATTTTCTGGCATAGGAGTCGGACAGACAATCTGCTCCGCCTTCCTCATCCAGTCCTGTCAAAGGAAAAGGGGAAATTAAAACCCGCAGAGTCAAACTATGAAAAGCAAGTGTCCCGTAAAGGGGTAGAATCACTTACCTCGTTGGCTTGGCGCTACGAGCGAAATCCGCGATCTTCAGTCACGGATGCGGGGGCTTCGGCGCCCTTGAACAGCACCCTCCAGGCGCCTTCGTACGTCGTGTCGAAGAGCTTGCTCAGCGCCTAGTGCTGTTCCGGATCGAACTCCCACAGATTGAATGCCCGATCTTGGCTTGGGAGAATCCGGCGGACGAGCATGACTTGGACCACGTTAACCATCCTGAGCTTCTTCACCAGCTTACGGATACGGGCTTGAGTCCGTCGGCTCCTCCGAGCTGCCCCACACAAGCCCTTCTCTTTCCAGGAGGTGAGCTGCGTGGGAATGCCAGATCTGAACTCGGGGGCCGCCGCCCATGTAGGGTCGCGCGGCTCGGTGATATAGAACCACCCCGATTGCCACCCCTTGATGGATTCCACGAAGGCCCCTTCAAACCAAAGGACGTTGGGCATCTTGCCCAACATGGCGCCTCCGCACTCCGCTTGAGTGCCCTTCACTACCTTCGCTTGACATTGAAGGTCTTGAGCCAAGCGAAGTGGGGCGGATGCAGAGGAAGGCCTCGCACACAACGATAAACGCCGAGATATTGAGGATGAAGTTGGCGCGGATCATGGAAATCCAGGCCGTAGTAGAACATGAGCCCCGGACAAAGGGGTGAAGTGGAAAGCCCGATCCAGCGGAGGAAGTGGGGAAGAAAGACGACCCTCTCATGGGGCACTGGGGGTGGGATGAGCTGCCCACGTCGGGCAGCCGGTCTGCGATGTCGCCGGAGAGGTATCCGCGCCAGCGTGGTTGGCGATGTGCTCCTCCTTAACGGTGGAGGCCAACCATTTACCTCCGCTCCGGACATGGTCGAGAAGGTTGAGGCGAGATCTTGCGAACTTGGTATTTGGAGCTCGAGTCTTGCGGAGATGGATAAGCAAAGGAGGAAGAAGGCGTAGGTGAGAAGGTGAATCCTTATCCCTTATATGGGCGGGCGAGGTCTACGCGTCCCCCCACCGGCCTGGTAAAACTCGCTTATCCCCCAAGCGTCACCATCAATGACGCGGTTGGGTTACCCACGACCGTATTGATGAGAATCCCGGATTAAGGGGAAACACAATCTCTGCTTCGACAAGACGTGCCAAGGAAACCGCTTCGCTAAATGCGCTGAGGTGGCAAAGTAAAAAACAATTCAAGTAATGGCTTGGTAGTGGTGTGACGTCATGCCACAAAAAACGTCATCAGATTGAACTTGTGTATATATTATTATTCTCTCTACGGTGGAACGTGGAATTTAGTTTGCAGAGCCGGACACTATCCTGGTATTCACAATCTTCTATCATTCGGAGGAGGAACCCGCCTTGCAATGCCAAGCAATATACGCGCCGGACTTATCGTCATTGAAGCCTGGTTCAGGGGCCACTAGTAGAAAAAGGGGCTATCGTTGAGGCCTGTTTTGCCCATTAGTCCCGGTTCAATCCAGAACCGGGACTAATGTGAGCATTTATCCCGGTTCGTGCCTCTAAGGCATTAGTCCCGGTTCACCTGTGCCCTTTAGTCCCGGTTTGTGCCTCAAACCGGGACTAAAAATCGCGATGCCGATAGTCGGTTCATGCCTCAAACCGGGACTAAAGAGTAGACCTTTAGTCGGTTTGAGGCACGAACCGGGACTAATGGGAATTGAGACCTTTAGTCGGTTAGTGCCACGAACCGGTACTAAAGGTCTCATTTTCAAACTCTACCCCGTGGATCGCCTTTTCAATTTAAAAAAATAAAAGAAAATGATGGAAATGTCAAAAAATAAAATAAAATAAGTTTCCCATGTGATATGTGGTCTAGTTGTTGGGAAAATTTGCAAATGTGAATTTCGGCGTTATTTGCAAAATCTCTCGGAATTTGTAAATATGGGCATAACTTTTGCATACTAACTCGGATGAAAAAGTTTTTATATGAAAATCATCTACTCCAAAAGTTACATCCAAATTTAGCGGGAAACCCGTTAAACATTTTCAAAATCCTCAAAACCTAACGAGAAAAAAAAGATACGGGGCTTTTAATATCTAGAGTGGAAAAATCGAAAAAATTCAAACTGTGGACAAACAATGGTCAAACCATGGTCAAACTAATTATTCTAGAATATTAAAGTTACTAAATAATTTGTTCAATTATTTTGAATTTTGGTCAAATCTGGTCAAACTGTGGTCAAACTGTGGTCAAACTATGGTCAAACTATGGTCAAACTATGGTCAAACCATGGTCAAACTAATTATTCAAGTTAACTATTGTTTTCTAAATAATTATTGTTTTTGAAAACAATAGTTTGAAACTCAAACAGTAAAATGTGTCAATTCATGCTCAAGCAAAATTCCTGAGGGTTAATAGGATTGACATCTTACTATTGTCAGGAAAACAACAAGTGCAGACTTGGAAGCGAGGAGAATAGAACCCGAAGTTAAGCGTGCTCAGCTGGGGAGTGGGAGGATGGGTGACCGTTCGGGAAGTTAGGTGATTTGGAATGATGAGGGTGATTAGAGAAGAGGATAAATTGAGCAGTGATGAGGGGTGCTGATTAGAGATTAGGGGTTAAAATAATTCAGAAATTTGAAAATAAAAAATTATTCAAAAAAAATTCAAAAAAAAAATTCAAAAAAAAAAATTTAAAACAAAATCATAAAATTTCCATTAGTCGGTTGGTGTTACCAACCGGGACTAAATCGAGCCCCACGTGGCGCGGCCTTTAGTCCCGATTCGGATTGAGAAGGGACTAAAGGGGAGGCATTAGTATACCGACCCTTTAGTCGGTTCACCAACCGACTAAAACCCCTACCAACCGGGACAATAGGCCCTTTTTCTACTAGTGGGCTCTTGAGGAATCTGGATTAGGGGTGTCCGGATAGCGGACTACCATCATCACCGAACTATCATTGGCGGACTATCATCATCGACCGGACTCCAAGACTATGAAGATACAAGATTGAAGACTTCTCCCGTGTCCGGATGGGACTTTCCTTGGCGTGGAAGGCAAGCTTGGCGATACGGATATGTAGATCTCCTACCATGGTAACCGACTCTATGTAACCCTAGCCCTCTCCGGTGTCTATATAAACCGGATGGCTCTAGTCCGTAGGACGACAACAACCCTTACAATCATACCATAGGCTAGCTTCTAAGGTTTAGCCTCCTTGATCTCGTGGTAGATCCACTCTTGTAAACATCCACAATATCAATATCAATCGAGCGGGACGAGGGTTTTACCTCCATCAAGAGGGCCGAACACAGGTAAAACATCGTGTCCCTTATCTCCTGTTACCATCCGCCTAGGCATAGTTCGGGACCCCTACCGAGATCCGCCGGTTTTGACACCGACAGACCCCCAGGGGGGCGCTGGCCCTAGAGAGATGGGATCTCTAGGGGGCGGCGGCCAAGGGGGGTGGAGTGCCCCCCAAGGCAAGTGGAGGCGCCCCCTCCACTAGGGTTCCCAACCCTAGGCGCAGAATGGGGGGGCAGGGGGGGCGCACCAGCCCACCAGGGGCTGGTCCCCTCCCCACTTCAGCCCACGGGGCCCTCCGTGATAGGTGGCCCCACCCGGTGGACCCCCGGGACCCTTCCGGTGGTCCTCGTACAATACCGGTGGACCCCGAAACTTTCCCGATGGCCGAAAATCGACTTCCCATATATAATTCTTTACCTCCAGACCATTCCGGAACTCCTCATGACATCCGGGATCTCATCCGGGACCCCGAACAACTTTCGGTTTACTGCATACTCATATTCATACAACCCTAGCGTCACGAACCTTAAGTGTGTAGACCCTACGGGATCGGGAGACACGCAGACATGACCGAGATGGCTCTCCGGTCAATAACCAACAGCGGGATCTGGATACCCATGTTGGCTCCCACATGCTCCTCGATGATCTCATCGGATGAACCACGATGTCGAGGATTTAAGCAACCCCGTATACAATTCCCTTTGTCAATCGGTATGTTACTTGCCCGAGATTTGATCGTCGGTATCCCAATACCTCGTTCAATCTCGCATCGCAAGTCACTTTACTCGCACCGTAATGCATGATCCGTGACGGACGCTTGGTCACTTTGAGCTCATTATGATGATGCACTACCGAGTGGGCCGGTGATACCTCTCCGTCATACGGAGTGACAAATCCGATCTCGATCCGTGTCAACCCAGAGACACTTTCGGAGATACCTATAGTGCACCTTTATAGTCACCCAATTACGTTGTGACGTTTGGTACACCCAAAGCACTCCTATGGTATCCGGAAGTTACATGATCTCATGGTCTAAGGAAAAGATACTTGACATTGAAAAAGCTCTAGCAAAACGAACTACACGATCTTGTGCTATGCTTAGGATTGGGTCTTGTCCATCACATCATTCTCCTAATGATGTGATCCCGTTATCAATGACATCTAATGTCCATAGTAAGGAAACCATGACTATCTGTTGATCAATGAGCTAGTCAACTTGAGGCTCACTAGGGACATATTATGGTCTATGTATTCACACGTGTATTACGATTTCCGGATAATACAATTATATCATGAATAAAGACAATTATCATGAACAAGGAAATATAATAATAATCCTTTTATTATTTCCTCTAGGGCATATTTCCAACAGTCTCCCACTTGCACTAGAGTCAATAATCTAGTTACATTGTGATGAATCGAACACCCATAGAGTTTTGGTGTTGATCATGTTTTGCTCGCGAAAGATGTTTAGTCAACGGATCTGCGACATTCAGATCCGTATGTACTTTGCAAATATCTATGTCTCCATCTTAAACATTTTCACGGATGGAGTTGAAACGACGCTTGATGTGCCTGGTCTTCTTGTGAAACCTGGGCTCCTTGGCAAGGGCAATAGCTCCGGTGTTGTCACAGAAGAGTTTGATCGGCCCCGACGCATTGGGTATGACTCCTAGGTCGGTGATGAACTCCTTCACCCAAATTGCTTCATCGCTGCCTCCGAGGCTGCCATGTACTCCGCTTCATATGTAGATCCGCCACGATGCTCGCTTGCAGCTGCACCAGCTTCTTGCTCCACCATTCAACATATACATGTATCCGGTTTGTGACTTAGAGTCATCCAGATCTGTGTCGAAGCTAGCGTCGGCGTAACCCTTCGACAAGCTCTTCGTCACCTCCATAAACGAGAAACATGTCCTTTGTCCTTTTCGGTACTTCAGGATATTCTTGACCGCTGTCCGGTGTTCCTTGCGGGATTACTTTGGTACCTTCCTACCAAACTTACGGCAAGGTTCACATCAGGTCTGGTACACAGCATGGCATACATAATAGATCCTATGGCTGAGGCATAGGGGATGACACTCATCTCTTCTTTATCTTTTGCCGTGGTCGGGCATTGAGCCGAGCTCAATCTCACACCTTGCAATACAGGCAAGAACCCTTTCTTTGATTGATCCATTTTGAACTTCTTCAATATCTTATCAAGGTATGTGCTTTGTGAAAGACCTATGAGGCGTCTCGATCTATCCCTGTAGATCTTGATGCCTAATATGTAAGCAGCTTCTCCAAGGTCCTTCATTGAAAAACACTTATTCAAGTAGGCCTTAATGCTGTCCAAAAGTTCTATATCATTTCCCATCAAGAGTATGTCATCTACATATAATATGAGAAATGCTACAGAGCTCCCACTCACTTTCTTGTAAACGCAGGCTTCTCCATAAGTCTACATAAACCCAAACGCTTTGATCATTTCATCAAAGCAAATGTTCCAACTCCGAGATGCTTGCACCAGCCCATAAATGGATCGTTGGAGCTTGCATACTTTCTTAGCATTCTTAGGATCGACAAAACCTTCCGGCTGCATCATATAATGTTCTTCCTTAAGATGTCCTTTAAGGAATGCCGTTTTGACGTCCATCTGCCATATCTCATAATCATAGTATGCGGCAATTGCTAACATGATTCGGATGGACTTCAGCTTCGCTATGGGAGAGAAAGTCTCATCGTAGTCAACCCCTTGAACTTGCCGATAACCCTTAGCGACAAGTCGAGCTTTATAGATGGTAACATTACCATCTGCGTCCGTCTTCTTCTTAAAGATCCATTTGTTTTCTATCGTTCGCCGATCATCGGGCAAGTCTGTCAAAGTCCATACTTTGTTTTCATACATGGATTCTATCTCGGATTGCATGGCTTCAAGCCATTTGTTGGAATCTGGGCCCGCCATCGCTTCTTCATAGTTCGAAGGTTCACCGTTGTCTAACAACATTATTTCCAGGACAGAGTTGCCATACCACTCTCGTGTGGAACGTGTCCTTGTGGACCTACGAAGTTCAGTAGCAACTTGATCCAAAGTACCTTGATCATCATCATTAATTTCCTCTCCAATCGGTGTAGGCACCACAGGAACATTTTCCTGAGCTGCACTACTTTCCGGTTCAAGAGGTAGTACTTCATCGAGTTCTACTTTCCTCCGACTTACTTCTTTCGAGAGAGACTCTTTTTCCAGAAAGGATCCGTTCTTGGCAACAAAGATCTTGCCCTCAGATCTTAAGTAGAAGGTATACCCAATGGTTTCCTTAGGGTATCCTATGAAGACGCATTTTTCCGACTTGGGTTCGAGCTTTTCAGGTTGAAGTTTCTTGACATAAGCATCACATCCCCAAACTTTTAGAAACGACAGCTTAGGTTTCTTCCCAACCCATAATTCATATGGTGTCGTCTCAACGGATTTAGACGGAGCCCTATTTAAAGTGAATGTAGCTGTCTCCAGAGCGTACCCCCAAAATGATAGCGGTAAATCGGTAAGAGACATCATAGATCGCACCATATCCAATAGAGTGCGATTACGACGTTTGGACACACCGTTACACTGAGGTGTTCCAGGCGGCGTGAGTTGTGAAACGATTCCACATTTTCTTTAGTGTGTACCAAATTCATGACTTAAATATTCTCCTCCATGATCTGATCGTAAGAATTTTCTCTTTCGGTCACGTTGATTCTCTACCTCATTCTGAAATTCCTTGAACCTTTCAAAGGTCTCAGACTTGTGTTTCATCAAGTAGACATACCCATATCTACTCAAGTCATCATTGAGAGTGAGATCATAACGATATCCTCCGCGAGCCTCAACGCTCATTGGACCCTTTTACATCGGTATGTATGATTTCCAATAAGTTGGTTGCTCGCTCCATTGTTAGGAGAACGGAGTCTTGGTCATTTGCCCATGAGGCATGGTTCGCATGTGTCAAATGATTCATAATCGAGAGACTCTAAAGTCCATCAGCATGGAGCTTCTTCATGCGCTTGACACCAATGTGACCAAGGCGGCGAGTGCCACAAGTATGTGGGACTATCGTTATCAACTTTACATCTTTTGGTATTCACACTATGAATATGTGTAACATTACGTTCGAGATTCATTAAGAATAAACCATTGACCATCGGGGCATGACCATAAAACATATCTCTCATATAAATAGAACAACCATTATTCTCGGATTTAAATGAGTAGCCATCTCGTATTAAACGAGATCCAGATACAATGCTCATGCTCAAACTTGGCACTAAATAACAATTACTAAGGTTTAAAACTAATCCCGTAGGTAAAGGTAGAGGTAGCGTGCTGACGGCGATCATATCGACCTTGGAACCATTCCCGACGCGCATCGTCACCTCGTCCTTCGCCAGTCTCCGCTTATTCCGCAGCTCCTGCTGTGAGTTCAAATATGAGCAACGGCACCGGTATCAAATACCAAGGAGTTACTACGATTACTAGTAAGGTACACATCAATTACATGTATATCACATATACCTTTAGTGTTGCCGGCCTTCTTGTCCGCTAAGTATTTGGGGCAGTTCCGCTTCCAGTGACCCTTCCCTTTGCAATAAAAGCACTCAGTCTCAGGCTTGGGTCCATTCTTTGACTTCTTCCTGGCAACTGGCTTACCGGGTGCGGCAACATCTTTGCCGTCCTTCTTGAAGTTCTTCTTACCCTTGCCCTTCTTGAACTTGGTGGTTTTATTGACTATCAACACTTGATGTTCTTTCTTGATTTCTACCTCTGCTGACTTTAGCATTGAAAATACTTCAGGAATAGATTTCACCATCCCCTGCATATTGTAGTTCATCACAAAGCTCTTGTAGCTCGGTGGGCGCGACTGAAGGATTCTGTCAATGACCGCCTCGTCTGGGAGGTTAATGTACAGCTGGGACAGGCGGTTGTGCAACCTGGACATTTTGAGTATGTGCTCACTTGTGTAACTATTTTCCTCCATCTTACAACTATAGAACTTGTCGGATACTTCATATCTCTCGACCCGGGCATGAGCTTGGAAAACCATTTTCAGCTCCTCGAACATCTCATATGCTCCGTGTTGCTCAAAATGCTTTTGGAGCCCCAGTTCTAAGCTATAAAGCATGCCGCACTGAACGAGGGAGTAATCATCAGCACGTGACTGCCAAGCGTTCATAACGTCTTGGTTCTCTGGGATGGGTGCTTCAGCTAGCGGCCCTTCTAGGACATATGCTTTCTTGGCAGCTATGAGGATGATCCTCAGGTTCCGGACCCAGTCCGTATAGTTGCTGCCATCATCTTTCAGCTTGGTTTTCTCTAGGAACGTGTTGAAGTTCATGTTGACATGAGCGTTGGCCATTTGATCTACAAGACATATTTTGCAAAGATTTTAGACTAAGTTCATGATAATTAAGTTCATCTAATCAAATTATTTAATGAACTCCCACTCAGATTAGACATCCCTCTAGTCATCTAAGTGTTACACGATCCGAGTCGACTAGGCCATGTCCGATCATCACGCGAGACGGACTAGTCATCATCGGTGAACATCTCCATGTTGATCATATCTTTCATACGACTCATGTTCGACCTCCGATCCAGCCGAGCTTCGAGGGAGAGTTCCGTCAGCAGGATGGCGTGGTGACGATGATGATGTTCTACCGACGCAGGGCTTCGCCTAAGCACCGCTACGATATTATCGAGGTGGGTGGAGGGGGGCACCGCACACGGCTAAGAGATCAATGATCAATTGTTGTGTCTAGAGGTGCCCCCCTGCCCCCGTATATAAAGGACCAAGGGGGAAGTGGTGGCCGGCCAGGGGAGGGCGCGCTAGGGAGGAGTCCTACTCCCACCGGGAGTAGGACTCCCTCCTTTCCTAGTCCAAGTAGGAGAGGGGAAGGAAGGGAGAGAGGAGAGGAAGTAAAGGGGGGCGCCCCCCCCCCCTCCTTGTCCTATTCGGACTAGAGGGGGAGGGGGCGCGCGGCCTGCCCTGGCCGCCCCTCCTCTTCTCCACTTAGGGTCCATGAGGCCCATTAACCCCCCGGGGGGGTCCGGTAACCCCCGGAACCATTCCGGTGTCCGAATATAGTCGTCCAATATATCAATCTTCATGCCTCGACCATTCCGAGACTCCTCGTCATGTCCGTGATCACATCCAGGACTCCGAACTATCTTCGGTACATCAAATCACATAAACTCATAATGTAACTGTCATCTAACTTTAAGCATGCGGACCCTACGGGTTCGAGAACTATGTAGACATGACCGAGACACATCTCTGGTCAATATCCAAATAGCGGAACCTGGATGCTCATATTGGCTCCCAAATATTCTACGAAGATCTTTATCGATCAAACCACATAACAACATACATTGTTCCCTTTGTCATCGGTATGTTACTTGCCCGAGATTCAATCGTCGGTATCTCAATACCTAGCTCAATCTCGTTATCGGCAAGTCTCTTTACTCGTTCCATAATGCATCATCCCGCAACTAACTCATTATTCACATTGCTTGCAAGGCTTATAGTGATGTGCATTACCGAGAGGGCCCAGAGATACCTCTCTGACAATCGGAGTGACAAATCCTAATCTCGAAATACGCCAACTTAGCAAGTACCTTCGGAGACACCTGTAGAGCACCTTTATAATCACCCAGTTACATTGTGACGTTTGGTAGAACACAAAGTGTTCCTCCGGTAAACGGGAGTTGCATAATCTCATAGTCATAGGAACATGTATAAGTCATGAAGAAAGCAATAGCAACATACTAAACGATCAAGTGCTAAGCTAACGGAATGGGTCAAGTCAATCACATCATTCTCTAATGATGTGATCCCGTTAATCAAATGACAACTCATGTCTATGGCTAGGAAACTTAACCATCTTTGATTCAACGAGCTAGTCAAGTAGAGGCATACTAGTGACATTATGTTTGTCTATGTATTCACACATGTACTAAGTTTCCGGTTAATACAATTATAGTATGAATAATAAACATTTATCATGAAATAAGGAAATAAATAATAACTTTATTATTGCCTCTAGGGCATATTTCCTTCAGTCTCCCACTTGCACTAGAGTCAATAATCTAGTTCACATCATCATGTGATTTAACACCAATATTCTTATCTGTATATGTTTAACACCCATAGTTCACATCATCATGTGACCAACACCCAAAGGGTTTACTAGAATCAATAATCTAGTTCACATTCCTATGTGATTAACACCCAAAGAGTACTAAGGTATGATCATTTTTTGCTCGTGAGAGAAGTTTAGTCAATGGGTTTGTCACATTCAGAGCCGTATGTATTTTGCAAAATATTCTATGTCTACAATGCTCTGCATTGAGATACTCTAGCTAATTGCTCCCACTTTCAATATGTATCCAGATTGAGACTTAGAGTCATCTGGATCAGTGTAAAAGCTTGCACCGGTGTAACTCTTTACGATGGGCTCTTTTATCACCTCCATAATCGAGAAATATTTCCTTAGTCATCACTAAGGATATTCTTGACCGATGTCCAGTGATCTACTCCTAGATCAAAATTGTACTCCCTTGCCCAACTCAGAGCAAGGTATACAATAGGTCTGGTATACAGCATAGCATACTTTATAGAACCTATGATTGAGGCATAGGGAATGACTTTTCATTCTCTTTCTATTTTCTGCCATGGTCGGGTTTTGAGTCTTACTCAACTTCACACCTTGCAACACAGGCAAGAACTCCTTCTTTGACTGTTCTATTTTGAACTACTTCAAAATCTTATCAAGGTATGTACTCATCGAAAAATCTTATCAGGCATCTTGATCTATCTCTATAGATCTTGATGCTCAATGTGTAAGCAGCTTCACCGAGGTATTTCTTTGAAAAATCTCTTATTCAAGTATCCTTTTATGCTATCCAGAATTTCTATATCATTTCCAATCAACAATATGTCATCTACATATAGTTTTAGAAATGTTACAGAGCTCCCACTCACTTTCTTGTAAATACAGGTCTTCTCCAAAAGTCTATATAAAACCATATGCTTTGATCAACTCATCAAAGCGTATATTCCAACTCCGCGATGCTTGCACTAGTCCATAGATGGATCGCTGGAGCTTGCACATTTTGTTAGCACCTTTAGATTGACAAAACCTTCTGGTTGCACCATATACAACTCTTCTTTAATAAATCCATTAAGGAATGTAGTTTTGACATCCATTTGCCAGATTTCATAAAATGTGGCAATTTGCTAGCATGATTCAGACAGACTTAAGCATCACTACGAGTGAGAAAATCTCATTGTAGTCAACACCTTGAACTTGTAAATACCTTTTTCGATAAGTCTAGCTTTGTAGATAGTAACACTACTATCAGCGTCCGTCTTCCTCTTGAAGATCCATTATTTTCTATGGCATGTCGATCATCGGGCAAGTCAACCAAAGTCCACACTTTGTTCTCATACATGGATCCCATCTCAGATTTCATGACCTCAAGCCATTTCGCGGAATCTAGGCTCATCATCGCTTCCTTATAGTTCGTAGGTTCATCATGGTCTCGTAACATGACTTCCAGAATAGGTTTACCGTACCACTCTAGTGCAGACTGTACTTTGGAAGACCTACGAGGTTCTGTAGTAACTTAATCTGAAGTTTCATGATCATCATCATTAGCTTCCTCACTAATTGGTGTAGGAATCACTGGAACTGATTTCTGCGATGAACTACTTTCCAATTTAGGAGAAGGTACAATTACCTTATCAAGCTCTACTTTCCTCCCACTCACTTCATTCGAGAGAAACTCCTTCTCTAGAAAGGATCCATCTTAGCAACGAATATTTTGCCTTCGGATCTGTGATAGAGGGTGTACCCAACAGTTTCCTTTGGGTATTCTATGAAGACGCACTTCTCCGATTTGGGTTCAAGCTTATCAGGTTGAAACTTTTTCACATGAGCATCGCAGCCCCACATTTTAAGAAACGACAACTTTGGTTTCTTGCCAAACCACAGTTCATAAGGCGTCGCCTCAACGGATTTAGATGGTGCCCTTTTTAAAGTGAATGCAGTTGTCTCTAATGCATAACCCTAATACGACAATGGTAAATCGGTAAGATACATCATAGATTGCACCATATCCAATAAAGTGCGGTTACGACGTTCGGACACACCATTATGCTGTGGTGTTCCATGTGGCATGAGCTGTGAAACTATTCCACTTGGTTTTAAATGAAGGCCAAACTCGTAACTTCAAATATTTGTCTCTGCGATCAGATTGTAGAAACTTTAATTTTCTTGTTATGATGATTCTCCACTTCACTCTGAAATTCTTTGAACTTTTCAAATGTTTCAGACTTGTGCTTCATTAAGTAGATATACTCATATCTGCTTAAATCATCTGTGAAGGTTAGAAAAATAACGATACCCGCCACGAGCATCAACACTCATTGGACCGCATACATCGGTATGTATTATTTCCAACAAGTTAGTAGCTCGTTCCTTTGTTCAGGAGAACGAGTTTTAGTCATCTTGCCCAAAAGGCACGGTTCGCAAGTATCAAATGATTCATAACCAAGTGATTCCAAAAGTCCATCTTAATGGAGTTTCTTCATGCGCTTTACACCAATATGACCCAAACGGCAGTGCCACAAATAAGTTGCACTATCATTACCAACTTTGCATCTTTTGGCATCAATATTATGAATATGTGTATCACTATGATCGAGATCCAACAAACTATTTTCATTGGGTGTATGACCATTGAAGGTTTTATTCATGTAAGCAGAACAACAATTATTCTCTGACTTTAAATGAATAACCGTATTGCAATAAACATGATCAAATCATATTTATGCTCAATGCAAACGCCAAATAACATTTATTTAGGTTTAACACTAATCTCGAAAGTATAGGGAGTGTGCGATGATGATCATATCAATCTTGGAACCACTTCCAACACACATCGTCACTTCACCCTCAACTAGTCTCTGCTTATGATACGTAACTCTTGTTTCGAGTTACTAATTTTTAGCAACCGAACAAGTATCAAATACCCAGGGACTACTATAAACACTAGTAAGGTACACATCAATAACATGTATATCAAATATACCCTTGCTCACTTTGCCATCCTTCTTATCCACCAAATATTCAGGGTATTTCCGCTTCCAGTGACCATTTCCTTTGCAGTAGAAGCACTCCGTTTCAGGATTTGGTCTAGCTTTGGGCTTCTTCACGAAAGTGACAACTTGCTTGCCATTCTACTTGAAGTTCCCTTTCTTTCCCTTTGCCCTTTTGTTGAAACTAGTGATCTTGTCAATCATCAATACTTGATGTTCTTTCTTGATTTCTACCTTCGTTGATTTCAACATCACGAAGAGCTCGGGAATCGTTTTCGTCATCCCTTGCATACTATAGTTCATCACGAAGTTCTACTAACTTGGTGATGGTGACTAGAGAACTCTGTCAATCACTATCTTATCTGGAAGATTAAGTCCCACTTGATTCAAGCGATTGTAGTACCCAGACAATCTGAGCACATGCTCACTAGTTGAGAAATTCTCCTCCATCTTTTAGCTATAGAACTTGTTGGAGACTTCATATCTCTCAACTCGGGTATTTGCTTGAAATATTAACTTCAACTCCTGGAACATATCATATGGTCCATGACGTTCAAAACGTCTTTGAAGTACCGATTCTAAGCCGTTAAGCATGGTGCACTAAACTATCAAGTAGTCATCATATTGAGCTAGCCAAACGTTCATAACGTCTGCATTTGCTCCTGCAATAGGTCTGTCACCTAGCGGTGCATCAAGGACATAATTCTTCTGTGCAGCAATGAGGATAAACCTTAGATCACAGATCTAATCCGCATCATTGCTACTAACATCTTTCAACATAGTTTTTCTCTAGGAACATATCAAAAATAAACATAGGGAAGCAACAACGCGAGCTATTGATCTACAACATAATTTGCAAAATACTATCAGGATTAAGTTCATGATAAATTAAAGTTCAATTAATCATATTACTTAAGAAGTACCACTTAGATAGACATCTCTCTAATCATCTAAGTGATCACGTGATCCAAATCAACTAAACCATGTCCGATCATCACGTGAGATGGAGTAGTTTTCAATGGTGAACATCACTATGTTGATCATATATACTATATGGTTCACGCTCGACCTTTCGGTCTCAGTGTTCTGAGGCCATATCTGTATATGCTAGGCTCGTCAAGTTTAACCTGAGTATTCCGCCTGTGCAACTATTTTGCAACCGTTGTATTTGAATGTAGAGCCTATCACACCTGATCATCACGTGGTGTCTCAGCACGAAGAACTTTCGCAACAGTGCATACTCAAGGAGAACACTTATACCTTGAAATTTAGTGAGAGATCATCTTATAATGATACCATCAATTAAAGCAAAATAAGATGCATAAAGGATAAACATCACATGCAATCAATATAAGTGATATGATATGGACATCATCATCTTGTGCTTGTGATCTCCATCTCCGAAGCACCGTCATGATCACCATCGTCAACGGCGTGACATCTTGATCTCCATCGTAGCATCGTTGTCGTTTCGCCACGTATTGCTTCTAGACTATCGCTACCGCTTAGTGATAAAGTAAAGCAATTATAGGGCGATTGCATTGCACACAATAAAGCGACAACCATATGGCTCCTGCTAGTTGCTGATAACTCGGTTACAAAACATGATCATCTCATACAATAAAATATAGCATCATGTCTTGACCATATCACATCACAACATGCCCTGCAAAAACAAGTTAGATGTCCTCTACTTTGTTGTTGCAAGTTTTACGTGGCTGCTACGGGCTGAGCAAGAACCGTTCTTACCTACGCATCAAAACCACAACAATAGTTCGTCAAGTTAGTGATGTTTTAACCTTCTCAAGGACCGGGCGTAGCCACACTCGGTTCAACTAAAGTTGGAGAAACTGACACCCGCCAGCCACCTATGTGCAAAGCACGTCGGTAGAACCAGTCTCGCGTAAGCATACGGCGTAATGTCGGTCCGGGCCGCTTCATCCAACAATACCGTTGAACCAAAGTATGACATGCTGGTAAGCAGTATGACTTGTATCGCCCACAACTCACTTGTGTTCTACTCGTGCATATAACATCTACGCATAAAACCAGGCTCGGATGCCACTGTAGGGGAATGTGGTAATTTCAAAAAAATTCCTACGCACACGCAAGGTTATGGTGATGCATAGCAACGAGAGGGGAGAGTGTTGTCCACGTACCCTCGTAGACCAAAAGCGGAAGCATGAGCACAATGCGGTTGATGCAGTCGTATGTCTTCACGATCCGACCGATCCAAGTACCGAACGCACGGCACCTCCGAGTTCAGCACACATTCAGCTCAATGACGTCCCTCAAACTCCGATCCAGCCGAGCTTCGAGGGAGAGTTCCTTCAGCATGACGGCGTGGTGACGATGATGATGTTCTCCCGACTCAGGGCTTTGCCTAAGCACTGCTACGATATTATCGAGGTGGAATATGGTGGAGGGGGGCACCGCACACGGCTAAGAGATCAATGATCAATTGTTGTGTCTAGAGGTGCCCCCCTGCCCCCGTATATAAAGGACCAAGGGGGAAGGGGTGGCCAGCCAGGGGAGGGCGCGCCAGGGAGGAGTTCTACTCCCACCGGGAGTAGGACTCCCTCCTTTCCTAGTCCAAGTAGGAGAGGGGAAGGAAGGGAGAGAGGAGAGGAAGGAAAGGGGGGGCGTTGCCCCGCCCCCCTCCTTGTCCTATTCGGACTAGAGGGGGAGGGGGCGTGCGGCCTGCCCTGGCCACCCCTCCTATTCTCCACTTAGGGCCCATGAGGCCCATTAACCCCCCGAGGGGTTCCGGTAACCCCCGAAACTATTCTGGTGTCCGAATATAGTCGTCCAATATATCAATCTTCATGTCTCGACCATTCCGAGACTCCTTGTCATGTCCGTGATCACATTCGGGACTCCGAACTATCTTCGGTACATCAAATCACATAAACTCATAATGTAGCTGTCATCTAACTTTAAGCGTGCGGATCCTGCGGGTTTGAGAACTATGTAGACATGACCGAGACAGATCTCCGATCAATAACCAAATAGCGGAACCTAGATGCTCATATTGGCCCCCACATATTCTACGAAGATCTTTATCGGTCAAACCACATAACAACATACGTTGTTCCCTTTGTCATCGGTATGTTACTTGCCCGAGATTCGATCATCGGTATCTCAATACCTAGCTCAATCTCGTTATCGGCAAGTCTCTTTACTCGTTCCGTAATGCATCATCCCGCAACTAACTCATTATTCACATTGCTTGCAAGGCTTATAGTGATGTGCATTACCGAGAGGGCCCAGAGATACCTCTCTGACAATCGGAGTGACAAATCCTAATATCGAAATACGCCAACTCAGCAAGTACCTTCGGAGACACCTATAGAGCACCTTTATAATCACCCAGTTACGTTGTGACATTTGGTAGCACACAAAGTGTTCCTCTGGTAAACAGGAGTTGCATAATCTCATAGTCATAGGAACATGTATAAATCATGAAGAAAGCAATAGCAACATACTAAACGATCAAGTGCTAAGCTAACGGAATGGGTCAAGTCAATCACATCATTCTCTAATGATGTGATCTCGTTAATCAAATGACAACTCATGTCCATGGATAGGAAACTTAACCATGTTTGATTCAACGAGCTAGTCAAGTAGTGGCATACTAGTGACATTATGTTTGTCTATGTATTCACACATGTACTAAGTTTCCGGTTAATACAATTATAGTATGAATAATAAACATTTATCATGAAATAAGGAAATAAATAATAACTTTATTATTGCCTCTAGGGCATATTTCCTTCATAGTTCCGCTCTTACTCATAGTGATAGCACTTCTCGCGTATACCTTTGTTTAGATGGATGACGTTGTAGTTGCAAGTATTCGAGACTTTGTGTTGGATGATGATTATGATGAGACTATTTGTATGTATATGCTATGATTACATTTGTGGTCTCGCAGCCATTTGTATGTGTATCATGATGACATTTGTATGTGCTAAAGATTCTTCTATAAAGCATGTTCAAATACAAAACAAATATGCAGAAAAAAACAAAAACTACTAAAATTAGCAGTATCTAGTGGAGAAAAGTTAGCAGCAATGCGACAGTAGTAGTAGTGCGCTCAGGAGAACCGCCCTATAGCTATTAGCAGTAGCGAGCTCCCGGGAAGAATGCTGCTGCTACACTTGCATAGCGATGGCTTGAGGCGGAAGCAATTGCTGCTCTGAGTTAGCTGTAGCGCCTTATTAGTAGCACCGTGTCCCACGCTACTGATATACCTAGAACTCGCGCTGCTGCTAGGCTTTTCCCTAGTAGTGGTGGGTTAGACTTAAATATGCTAGTCATATTCTTCATGATGCTCTCTTTATGTTTCAATTCTTATCTTTTATGTGAGCATCATTGAAATCATCATGCCTAGCTAGGGGCGTTAAACGATAGCGCTTGTTGGGAGGCAACCCAATTTTATTTTTGTCCTTTGCATTTGCTCCTGTTTAGTAATAAATAATTCATCTAACCTCTGGTTAGATGTGGTTTCATGTTTTAGTTAGTGTTTGTGCCAAGTAGAACCTTTTGGAAGACTTGGGTGAAGTCTTTATGGTCTTGCTGTAAAAAACAGAAACTCTCACGAGATTAGCTGCCATTATTTTACTGGAGAACGCTTTTAGGTTGATTCTTTTTGCAGATGATTAATAGAAAAATTCCTCAGGTCCACCTATTTATTTAATAATTTTTTGAGTTACATAAGTATTCGAATGATATAGATTAGTACAGTCTGTTCTGTTTTTGACAGATTCTATTTTCTATGTGTTGTTTGCTTATTTTGATGAATCTATGAGTAGTATCGGAGGGTATGAACCATATAGAAGTTGGAATACAGTAGATATTACACCAATATGAATTTAGAATGAGTTCACAACAGTACCTAAGTGGTGGTTTATTTTCTTATACTAACGGAGCTTACGAGTTTTCTGTTGAGTTTTGTGTTGTGAAGTTTTCAAGTTTTGGGCAAAGATTCGATGGACTATGTAATAAGGAGTGGCAAGAGCCTAAGCTTGGGGATGCCCAAGGCACCCCAAGGTATTATTCAAGGACAACCAAGATCCTAAGCTTGGGGATGCCCCAGAAGGCATCCCCTCTTTCGTCTTCGTTCATCGATAACTTTACTTGGAGCTATATTTTTATTCACCACATGATATGTGTTTTGCTTGGAGCATCTTGTACACACCTTTTTGGAGAAACACACATGATTTGGAGTTTATTAGAATACTCTAAGTGCTTCACTTATATCTTTTGAGCTAGATAGTTTTGCTCTAGTGCTTCACTTATACTTTTTAGAGCACGGCGGTGGCTTGATTTTGTAGAAATTGTTGATCTCTCATGCTTCACTTATATTATTTTGAGAGTCTTTTAGAACAGCATGGTAATTTCTATGGTTATAAAATTGGTCCTAGAATGATGAGCATCCAAGTTGGGTATAATAAAAACTATCATAGGAAGTGAATTGGATGCTATGATCAATTTGATGCTTGATAATTGTTTTGAGATATAGAGGTTGTAATATTAGAGTCATGCTAGTTGGGTAATTGTGAATTTGAAGAATACTTGTGTTGAAGTTGGCAAGTCCCGTAGCATGCACATATGGTAAAAGTTGTGTAACAAATTTGTTTCATGGGGTGCTCTTTTGATTGCCTTCCTTATGTGTGGAGGTAGGGGGCGCGATGGTTAACTCCGACCAACCTCCCCCCTAGGAGCATGCATAGTAGTACTTTGCTTTGAGGGCTAATAGAACTTTTGCAATAAGTATATGAGTTCTTTATGACTAATGTGAGTCCATGGATTATAGGCACTCTTACCTTTCCATCATTGCTAGCCTCTTCAGTACCGTACATTGCCCTTTCTCACCTTGAGAGTTGGTGAAAACTTCGCCGGTGCATCCAAACCCCATGATACGATACGCTCTATCAACATAAACCTCCTTATATCTTCCTCAAAACAGCCACCATACCTACCTATTAGGGCATTTCCATAGCCATTCGGAGATATATTGCCATGCAACTTTCCACCATTCCGTTTATCATGACACGTATCATCATTGTCATATTGCCTTGCAAGATCATGTAGTTGACATCGTATTTGTGGCAAAGCCACCGTGCATAATTTTTCATACATGTCACTCTTGAGTCATTGCCCATCCCGGTACACCGCCGGAGGCATTCATATAGAGTCATATTTTGTTCTAGTATCGAGTTGTAATCCATGAGTTGTGAGTAAATAGAAGTGTGGTGATCATCATTATTAGAGCATTGTCCCTAAAAAAGAGAGAATGGCCAAATAAAAAAAGGCCAAATAAAAAAAGGAAAGGCCAAAAAAAGGAAGGCCCCAAAAAAAGGGGGACAATGTTACTATCCTTTTCCACACTTGTGCTTCAAAGTAGCACCATGATCTTTATGATAAAGAGTCTCCTATGTTGTCACTTTCATTTACTAGTGGGAATTTTTCATTATAGAACTTGGCTTGTATATTCCAACGATGGGCTTCCTCAAAATGCCCTAGGTCTTTGTGAGCAAGCAAGTTGGATGCACACCCACTTAGTTTATTTTGTTGAGCTTTCATACATTTATAGCTCTAGTGCACCCGTTGCATGGCAATCCCTACTCCTCATGTTGACATCAATTGATGGGCATCTCCATAGCCCATTGATTAGCCTCATCAATGTGAGACTTTCTCCTCTTTTTGTCTTCTCCACACAACATCCATCATCATATTCTATTCCACCCATAGTGCTATATCCATGGCTCACGCTCATGTATTGCGTGAGAGTTGAAAAAAAAGCTGAAGCGCGTTAAAAAGTATGAACCAATTGCTTGGCTGAAATCGGGGTTGTGTATGATGGGAGTATTTTGTGTGATGAAAATGAAGCATAGCCTAACTATATGATTTTGTAGGGATGAACTTTCTTTAGCCATGTTATTTTGAGAAGACATGATTGCTTAGTTAGTATGCTTGAAGTATTACTATTTCTTATGTCAATATGAACTTTTATTTTAAATCATTTGGATCTGAACATTCATGCCACAATAAAGAAAATTACATTGAGAATTATGCTAGGTAGCATTCCTCATCAAAAATTCTGTTTTTATCATTTACCTACTCGAGGACGAGCAGGAATTAAGCTTGGGGATGCTTGATACGTCTCCAACGTATCTATAATTTTTGATTGTTCCATGCTATTATATTACCTGTTTTGGATGTTTATGGGCTTTACTTTATACTTTTATATCATTTTTGGGACTAACCTACTAACCAGAGGCCCAGCCCATATTGTTGTTTTTTTGCCTATTTCAGTGTTTCGAAGAAAAGGAATATCAAACGAAGTCCAAACGGAATGAAACCTTCGGGAGAGTTATTTTTGGAGCGGAAGCAATCCAGAGACTTGGAGTTGAAGTCGGGAAGCTTGAGGTGGCCATGAGGCGGAGGCGCGCCCTACCCCTGGCGCGCGCCCCACCCTCGTGGGCCCCTCGTGGCTCCCTGACCGACTTCTTCGCCTATATATGTCCATATACCCTAAAAACATCGGGAGCAGAATAGATCGGGAGTTCTGCCGCAAGCCTCTCAGAGCCACCAAAACCAATCGGGGCCCTGTTCGCACGCGCGAGGAGAGGATCCTCACCGTGGCCATCTTCATCATCCCGGCGCTCTCCATGACGAGGAGGGAGTAGTTCACCCTCGGGGCTGAGGGTATGTACCAGTAGCTATGTGTTTGATCTCTCTCTCTCTCTCTCTCTCTCTCTCTCTCTCTCTCTCTCTCTCTCTCTCTCTCGTGTTCTTGGGGTGATATGATCTTGATGTATCGTGAGCTTTGCTATTATAGTTGGATCTTATGATGTTTCTCCCCCTCTACTCTCTTGTAATGGATTGAGTTTTCCCTTTGAAGTTATCTTATCGGATTGAGTCTTTAAGGATTTGAGAACACTTGATGTATGTCTTGCCGGGCTTATCTGTGGTGACAATGGGATATTCACGTGATCTACTTCATGTATGTTTTGGTGATCAACTTGCGGGTTCAATGAACTTATGCATAGGGGTAGGCACACGTTTTCGTCTTGACTCTCCGGTAGAAACTTTGGGGCACTCTTTGAAGTACTTTGTGTTGGTTGAATAGATGAATCTGAGATTGTGTGATGCATATCGTATAATCATGTCAGCGGATACTTGAGGTGACATTGGAGTATCTAGGTGACATTAGGGTTTTGGTTGATTTCTGTCTTAAGGTGTTATTCTAGTACGAACTCTATGATAGATCAAAAAGAAAGAATAGCTTCGTGTTATTTTACTACAGACTCTTGAATAGATCGACCAGAAAGGATAACTTTGATGTGGTTTCGTACCCTACAATAATCTCTTTGTTTGTTCTCCGCTATTAGTGACTTTGGAGTAACTCTTTGTTGCATGTTGAGGGACTGTTATATGATCTATCTATATTATTATTGTTGAGATAACTTGCACTAGCGAAAGTATGAACCCTAGGCCTTGTTTCCTATCATTGCAATACCGTTTACGCTCACTTTTATCATTAGTTACCTTGCTGTTTTATATTTTCAGATTACAAAACCTATATCTACCATCCATATTGCACTTGTATCACCATCTCTTGGCGAACTAGTGCACCTATACAATTTGCCATTGTATTGGGTGTGTTGGGGACACAAGAGACTCTTTGTTATTTGGTTGCAGGGTTGTTTGAGAGAGACCATCTTCATCCTACGCTTCCCACGGATTGATAAACCTTAGGTCATCCACTTGAGGGAAATTTTCTATTGTCCTACAAACTCTGCACTTGGAGGCCCAACAATGTCTACAAGAAGAAGGTTGTGTAGTATACATCAATGTCTCGGTCATGTCTACATAGTTCTCGAACCCATAGGGTCCGCACGCTTAACTTTCGATGACGATTTGTATTATATGATGTTGGGAAACGTTGCAGAAAATAAAAAATTTCCTACGGTTTCACCAAGATCCATCTATGAGTTCATCTAGCAACGAGTGATTGGAGTGCATCTACATACCTTTGTAGATCGCGAGCAGAAGCGTTCAAGAGAACGGGGTTGAGGGAGTCGTACTCGTCGTGATCCAAATCACCAATGACCAAGTGCCGAACGGACAGCACCGCCGCGTTCAACACATGTACGGAGCAAATGACGTCCCCTCCTTCCTGATCCAGAAGGGGGGAGGAGAGGTTGACGAAGATCCAGCAGCACGACGGCGTGGTGGTGGATGCAGCAGGGTACCGGCAGGGCTTCGCCAAGCGACTACGGGAGGAGGAGGTGTAGCAAGGGGAGAGGGAGGCGCCAAGACTTCAGGTGCGGCTGCCCTCCCTCCCCCCCCCTCTCTATATAGGGACCCCAGGGGGGCTCCGGCCCTAGAGATGGGATCTCTAGGGGGGCGGCGGCCAAGGGGGGTGGAGTGCCCCCCAAGGCAAGTGGAGGCGCCCCCTCCACTAGGGTTCCCAACCCTAGGCGTAGAGGGGGGGCCAGGGGGGCGCACCAGCCCACCAGGGGCTGGTCCCCTCCCCACTTCAGCCCACGAGGCCCTCCGTGATAGGTGGCCCCACCCGGTGGACCCCCGGGACCCTTCCGGTGGTCCCGGTACAATACCGGTGGACCCCGAAACTTTCCCGATGGCCGAAACTTGACTTCCCATATATAAATCTTTACCTCCAGACCATTCTGGAACTCCTCGTGACGTCCGGGATCTCATCCGGGACCCCGAACAACTTTCGGTTTACTGCATACTCATATTCATACAACCCTAGTGTCACCGAACCTTAAGTGTGTAGACCCTACGGGATCGGGGAAACACGCAGACATGACCGAGATGGCTCTCCGGTCAATAACCAACAGCGGGATCTGGATACCCATGTTGGCTCCCACATGCTCCTCAATGATCTCATCGGATGAACCACGATGTCGAGGATTTAAGCAACCCCGTATACAATTCCCTTTGTCAATCGATATGTTACTTGCCCGAGATTCGATCGTCGGTATCCCAATACCTTGTTCAATCTCGTTACCGGCAAGTCACTTTACTCGTACCGTAATGCATGATCCCATGACCAGACACTTGGTCACTTTGAGCTCATTATGATGATGCACTACCGAGTGGGCCCAGTGATACCTCTCCGTCATACGGAGTGACAAATCCCAGTCTCGATCCGTGTCAACCCAACAGACACTTTCGGAGATACCTGTAGTGCACATTTATAGTCACCCAGTTACGTTGTGACGTTTGGTACACCCAAAGCACTCCTATGGTATCCGGGAGTTACACGATCTCATGGTCTAAGGAAAAGATACTTGACATTCAAAAAGCTCTAGCAAAACGAACTACACGATCTTGTGCTATGCTTAGGATTGGGTCTTGTCCATCACATCATTCTCCTAATGATGTGATCCCGTTATCAATGACATCTAATGTCCATAGTCAGGAAACCATGACTATTTGTTGATCAACGAGCTAGTCAACTAGAGTCTCACTAGGGACATATTATGGTCTATGTATTCACACGTGTATTACGATTTATGGATAATACAATTATAGCATGAATAAAGACAATTATCATGAACAAGGAAATATAATAATAATCCTTTTATTATTGCCTCTAGGGCATATTTCCAACAGTCTCCCACTTGCACTAGACTTAATAATCTAGTTACATTGTGATGAATCGAACACCCATAGAGTTTTGGTGTTGATCATGTTTTGCTCGCGAAAGAGGTTTAGTCAACGGATCTACGACATTCAGATCCGTATGTACTTTGCAAATATCTATGTCTCCATCTTAAACATTTTCACGGATGGAGTTGAAACGACGCTTGATGTGCCTGGTCTTCTTGTGAAACCTGGGCTCCTTGGCAAGGGCAATAGCTCGGTGTTGTCACAGAAGAGTTTGATCGGCCCCGATGCATTGGGTATGACTCTAGGTCGGTGATGAACTCCTTCACCCAAATTGCTTCATGCGCTGCCTCCGAGGCTGCCATGTACTCCGCTTCACATGTAGATCCCGCCACGATGCTCGCTTGCAGCTGCACCAGCTATTGCTCCACCATTCAACATATACATGTATCCGGTTTGTGACTTAGAGTCATCGGATCTGTGTCGAAGCTAGCATCGGCGTAACCCTTTACAACGAGCTCTTCGTCACCTCCATAAGCGAGAAACATGTCCTTTGTCCTTTTCGGTACTTCAGGATATTCTTGACCGCTGTCCGGTGTTCCTTGCGGGATTACTTTGGGACCTTCCTACCAAACTTACGGCAAGGTTTACATCAGTCTGGTACACAGCATGGCATACATAATAGATCCTATGGCTGAGGCATAGGGGATGACACTCATCTCTTCTTTATCTTTTGCCGTGGTCGGGCATTGAGCCGAGCTCAATCTAACACCTTGCAATACAGGCAAGAACCCTTTCTTGGATTGATCCATTTTGAACTTCTTCAATATCTTATCAAGGTATGTGCTTTGTGAAAGACCTATGAGGCGTCTCGATCTATCCCTATAGATCTTGATGCCTAATGTGTAAGCAGCTTCTCCAAGGTCCTTCATTGAAAAACACTTATTCAAGTAGGCCTTAGTGCTATCCAAAAGTTCTATATCATTTCCCATCAAGAGTATGTCATCTACATATAATATGAGAAATGCTATAGAGCTCCCATCACTTTCTTGTAAACGCAGGCTTCTCCATAAGTCTGCATAAACCCAAACGCTCTGATCATTTCATCAAAGCGAATGTTCCAATTCCGAGATGCTTGCACCAGCCCATAAATGGATCGCTGGAGCTTGCATACTTTGTTAGCATTCTTAGGATCGACATAACCTTCCGGCTGCATCATATACAGTTCTTCCTTAAGATGTCCGTTAAGGAATGCTGTTTTGACGTCCATCTGCCATATCTCATAATCATAGTATGCGGCATTTGCTAACATGATTCGGACGGACTTCAGCTTCGCTACGGGAGAGAAAGTCTCATCGTAGTCAACCCCTTGAACTTGCCGATAACCCTTAGCGACAAGTCGAGCTTTATAGATGGTAACATTACCATCCACGTCCGTCTTCTTCTTAAAGATCCATTTGTTTTCTATTGCTCGCCGATCATCGGGCAAGTCTGTCAAAGTCCATACTTTGTTTTCATACATGGATTCTATCTCGGATTGCATGGCTTCAAGCCATTTGTTGGAATCTGGGCCGCCATCGCTTCTTCATAGTTCGAAGGTTCACCGTTGTCTAACAACATTATTTCCGGGACAGGGTTGCCATACCACTCTGGTGTGGAGCGTGTCCTTGTGGACCTCTGAGTTCAGTAGCAACTTGATCCAAGTACCTTGATCATCATCATTAATTTCCTCTCCGATCGGTGTAGGCACCACAGGAACATTTTCCTGAGCTGCACTACTTTCCGGTTCAAGAGGTAGTATTTCATCGAGTTCTACTTTCCTCCCACTTACTTCTTTCGAGAGAGACTCTTTTTCCAGAAAGGATCCGTTCTTGGCACCAAAGATCTTGCCCTCGGATCTTAAGTAGAAGGTATACCCAATGGTTTCCTTAGGGTATCCTATGAAGACGCATTTTTCCGACTTGGGTTCGAGCTTTTCAGGTTGAAGTTTCTTGACATAAGCATCGCATCCCCAAACTTTTAGAAACGACAGCTTAGGTTTCTTCCCAAACCATAATTCATACGGTGTCGTCTCAATGGATTTATACGGAGCCCTATTTAAAGTGAATGTAGCTGTCTCTAGAGCGTATCCCCAAAATGATAGCGGTAAATCGTTAAGAGACATCATAGATCGCACCATATCCAATAGAGTGCGATTACGATGTACGGACACACCGTTACGCTGAGGTGTTCCAGGCGGCGTGAGTTGTGAAACGATTCCACATTTTCTTAAGTGTGTACCAAATTCATGACTTAAACATTCTCCTCCATGATCTGATCGTAATAATTTTATCTTTCGTTCACGTTGATTCTCTACCTCATTCTGAAATTCCTTGAACCTTTCAAAGGTCTCAGACTTGTGTTTCATCAAGTAGACATACCCATATCTACTCAAGTCATCATTGAGAGTGAGAACATAACGATATCCTCCGCGAGCCTCAACGCTCATTGGACCGCACACATCGGTATGTATGATTTCCAATAAGTTGGTTGCTCGCTCCATTGTTCGGAGAACGGAGTCTTGGTCATTTGCCCATGAGGCATGGTTCGCATGTGTCAAATGATTCATAATCGAGAGACTCTAAAGTCCATCAGCATGGAGCTTCTTCATGCGCTTGACACCAATGTGACCAAGGCGGCGATTGCCACAAGTATGTGGGCCTATCGTTATCTACTTTACATCTTTTGGTATTCACACTATGAATATGTGTAACATTACGTTCGAGATTCATTAAGAATAAACCATTGACCATCGGGCATGACCATAAAACATATCTCTCATATAAATAGAACAACCATTATTCTCGGATTTAAATGAGTAGCCATCTCGTATTAAGCGAGATCCGGATACAATGTTCCTGCTCAAACTTGGCACTAAATAACAATTATTAATGTTTAAAATGAAGGAAATATGCCCTAGAGGCAATAATAAAGTTATTATTTATTTCCTTATATCATGATAAATGTTTATTATTCATGCTAGAATTGTATTAACGGAAACATAATACATGTGTGAATACATAGACAAGCAGTGTCACTAGTATGCCTCTACTTGACTAGCTCGTTAATCGAAGATGGTTATGTTTCCTAACCATAGACATGAGTTGTCATTTGATTAACGGGATCACATCATTAGGAGAATAATCTGATTGACTTGACCCATTCCGTTAGCCTAGCACTTGATCGTTTAGTATGTTGCTATTGCTTTCTTCATGACTTATACATGTTCCCGTAACTATGAGATTATGCAACTCCGTTTACGGAGGAACACTTTGGTGCTACCAAGCGTCACTGGCGTAACTGGGTGATTATAAAGGAGTACTACAGGTGTCTCCAAAGGTACATGTTGGGTTGGCGTATTTGAGATTAGGTTTTGTCACTCCGATTGTCGAAGAGGTATCTCTGGGCCCTCTCGGTAATGCACATCATTATAAGCCTTGCAAGCAATGTGACCAATAAGTTGGTTACGGGATGATGCATTACTGAGCGAGTAAAGAGACTTGCGGTGGCGAGATTGAACTAGGTATTGGATACCCACGATCGAATCCGGGCAAGTAACATACCGATGACAAAGGGAACAAAGTATGTTGTTATGCGGTTTGACCGATAAAGATCTTAAGTAGAATATGTAGGAGCCAATATGGGCATCCAGGTCCGCTATTGGTTATTGACCAAGAATAGTTCTAGGTCATGTCTACATAGTTCTCGAACCCGTAGAATCCGCACGCAACAAGGTTTCGATGATGGTTATATTATGAGTTTATGAGTTTTGATGTACCGAAGGAGTTGAGTCCCGGATGAGATCGGGGACATGACGAGGAGTCTCGAAATGGTCGAGGCGTAAAGATCGATATATTGGACGACTATATTCGGAGTTCGGAAAGGTTCGAATGATTCGGTATTTTGAATACCGAGGAGTTACGGGAATTCGCTGGGAGAAGTATTGGGCCTTATTGGGCCTGCGGGAAAGAGAGAGGGCTGCCTAGGGCAGGCGCGCGCCCCAAGGCCTAGTCCGGGTGGACTAGGGGGGGGCCGCACCCCTTCCTCCCTTCCCTTCCTACTCTCCTACTCCTACTAGGAAAGGAGGAGTCCTACTCCCGGTGGGAGTAGGACTCCCCTTGGTCGCGCCCTCCTAGGCCGCCACCTCCTCCTTGCTCCTTTATATACGGGGCAGGGGCACCCCATGACACACAAGTTGATCTACGGATCGTTCCTTAGCCGTGTGTGGTGCCCCTCCACCATATTCCACTTCGGTCATATCGTCGCGGAGCTTAGGCGAAGCCTGCGCCGGTGAAGTCATATCGTCGCGGAGCTTAGGCGAAGCCCTGCGTCGGTGGAGCATCATCATCGTCACCACGCCGTCGTCTTGTGGAACTCATCCCGACACTTTGCTGGATCGGAGTCCGGGATCGTCATCGAGCTGAGCGTGTGCAGAACTCGGAGGTGCCGTCGTTCGGCGCTTGGATCGGTCGGATCGTGAAGGCGTCGACTACATCAACAGCGTTGTTATAACGCTTCGCTTTCGGTCTCACGAGTGCGTGGACAGACACTCTCCCTCTCGTTGCTATGCCATCACCATGGTCTTGCGTGTGCGTAGGAAATTTTTGAAATTACTCGTTCCCCAACAATGGCATCGAGCCTGGTTTTATGCGTTGATGTCATGTGCGAGTAGAACACAAGTGAGTTGTGGGCGATATAAGTCATACTGCTTACCAGCATGTCATACTTTGGTTGGCGGTATTGTGAGATGAAGCGGCCCGGACCGACATTACGCAGACGCTTACGCGAGACTGGTTTCACCGCTCGAGCACTAGTTGCTTAAAGGTGACGGCGGGTGTCGGTTTCTCTCACTTTAGTTGAACCGAGTGTGGCTCGCCGGTCCTTGCGAAGGTTAAAACAGCACCAACTTGACAAACTATCGTTGTGGTTTTGATGCGTAGGTAAGAACGGTTCTTGCTCAGCCCGTAGCAGCCACGTAAAACTTGCAACAACAAAGTAGAGGGCGTCTAACTTGTTTTTGCAGGGCATGTTGTGATGTGATGTGGTCAAGGCGTGATGCTATATTTTATTGTATGAGATGATCATGTTTTGTAACGAGTTATCGGCAATTGGCAGGAGCCATATGGTTGTCGCTTTATTGTATGAAATGCAAAAGCCATGTAATTGCTTTACTTTATCACTAAGCGTAGCGATAGTCGTAGAAGCAATAGTTGGCGAGGCGACAACGATGCTACGATGGAGATCAAGGTGTCGCGCGGTGACGATGGTGATCATGGCGGTGCTTGGAGATGGAGATCACAAGCACAAGATGATGATGACCATATCATATCACTTATATTGATTGCATGTGATGTTTATCCTTTATGCATCTTATCTTGCTTTGATTGACGGTAGCATTATAAGATGAACTCTCACTAAAAATTATCAAGAAGTGTTCTCCCTGAGTATGCACCGTTGCCAAAGTTCGTAGTACCCAGACACCACGTGATGATCGGGTGTGATAAGTTCTACGTCCATCTACAACGGGTGCAAAACAGTTGCACATGCGGAATACTCAGGTTAAACTTGACGAGCCTAGCATATAACAGATATGGCCTCGGAACACGGAGACCGAAAGGTCGAGCATGAATCATATAGTAGATATGATCAACATAGTGATGTTCACCATTGAAACTACTCCATCTCACGTGATGATCGGACATGGTTTAGTTGATTTGGATCACGTGATCACTTAGATGACTAGAGAGATGTCTGTCTAAGTGGGAGTTCTTAAGTAATATGATTAATTGAACTTTAATTTATCATGAACTTAGTCCTGGTAGTATTTTGCAAATTATGTTGTAGATCAATAACTCGCGTTGTTGCTTCCCTATGTTTGTTGCTTTCATATGTTTATTTTGATATGTTCCTAGAGAAAAATTATGTTGAAAAATGTTAGTAGCAATGATGCGGATTGGATCCGTGATCTGAGGTTTATCCTCATTGCTGCACGAAAAATTATGTCCTTAATGCACCGCTAGGTGAGCAGACCTATTGCAGGAGCAGATGCAGGCGTTATGAGCGTTGGCTAGCTCAATATGACCGAATCTGAGGCGTTATGAGCGTTTGGCTAGCTCAATATGATGACTACTTGATAGTTTAGTGCACCATGCTTAACGGCTTAGAATCGGGACTTCAAAGGCGTTTTGAGCGTCATGGACCATATGAGATGTTCCAGGAATTGAAGTTAATATTTCAAGCAAATACCGAGTTGAGAGAAATGAAATCTCCGACAAGTTCTATAGCTAAAAGATGGAGGAGAATCGCTCAACTAGTGAGCATGTGCTCAGATTATCCGAGTACTTCAATCGCTTGAATCAAAGTGGGAGTTAATCTTCCGGATAAGATAGTGATTGACAGAATTCTCTAGTCACCATCACTAAGTTAGTAGAACTTCGTGATGAACTATAGTATGCAAGGGATGACGAAAAAGATTCTCGAGCTCTTCGCGATGCTAAAATCGCGAAGGTAGAAATCAAGAAAAACATCAAGTGTTGATGGTTGACAAGACCACTAGTCTCAAGGAAAAGGGCAAAGGAAGAAAGGGAACTTCAAAAGAGCGGCAAGCAAGTTGCTACTCGGTGAAGAAGCCCAAGTCTGGACCTAAGCACGAGACTAAGTGCTTTTGCTGCAATGGAACTGGTCACTAGAAGCGGAACTACCCCAAGTATTTGGCGGATAAGAAGGATGGCAAAGTGAACAAAGGTATATTTGATATACAGATTATTGATGTGTATTTTACTAGTGTTTATAGCAACCCCTCGGTATTTGATACTGGTTCAGTTGCTAAGAGTAGTAACTTGAAACGGAGTTGCAGAATGAGCAGAAACTAGTTGAAGGGAAGTGACGATGAGTGTTGGAAGTAGTTCCAAGATTGATATGATCATCATCGCACTCCCTATACTTTCGGGATTAGTGTGGAACCTAAATAAGTGTTATTTGGTGTTGAGCATAAATATGATTTGATCATGTTTATTGCAATACGGTTATTCATTTAAGTAAGAGAATAAATTGTTGTTCATTTACATGAATAAAACCTTATATGGTTACACACCCAATGAAAATGGTTCATTGGATCTCGATCATAGTGATACATATTCATAATATTGAAACCAAAAGATGCAAAGTTAATAATGATAGTGCAACTTATTTGTGGCTTTGCAGTTTAGGTCATATTGGTGTAAGCGCATGAAGAAACTCCATCTTGATGGGCTTTTGGAATCACTTGATTATGAATCATTTGATGCTTGCGAACCGTGCCTTTTGGGCAAGATGACTAAAACTCCGTTCTCGGAACAATGGAGCGAGCTCTTGACTTGTTGGAAATAATACATACCGATGTATGCGATCCAATGAGTGTTGATGCTCGTGGCAAGTATCATTATTTTCGACCTTCACAGATGATTTGAGCAGATATGCGTATATCTTCTTGATGAAACATAAGTCTGAAATAGTTGAAAAGTTCAAAGAATTTCAGAGTGAAGTAGAAAATCATCGTAACAAGAAAATAAAGTTTCTGCGATCTGATCGTGAAGATGAATATTTGAGTTCTGAGTTTGGTCTTCAATTAAAACAAAGTGGAATAGTTTCACAGCTCACGCCACCGGAACACCACAACATTATGGTGTGTCCGAGCGTCAGAATAACCGTACTTTATTTTGATATGGTGCGATCAATGATGTCTCTTACCGATTTACCAATATCGTTTTGGGGTTATGCATTAGAGATAGCTGCATTCACGTTTAATAGGGCACCATCTAAATCCGTTGAGGCGACACCGTATGAACTATGGTTTAACGATAAACCTAAGCTGTCGTTTCTTAAAGTTTGGAGTTGTGATGCTTATGTGAAAAGTTTTCACCGATAAGCTCGAACCCAAATCGGAGAAGTGCGTCTTCATAGAATACCCAAAAGTAACTATTGGGTACACCTTCTATCACAGATCCGAAGGCAAGTTTTTCGTTGCTAAGATGGATCCTTTCTAGAGAAGAAGTTTCTCTCGAAAGAAGTGAGTGGGAGGAAAGTAGAACTTGATGAGGTAATTGTACCTTCTCCCTTATTGGAAAGTAGTTCATCACGAAATCAGTTCGATGATTCCTACACCAATTAGTAAGGAAGTTAATGATGATGATCATGAAACTTCAGATCAAGTTGCTACCAAACCTCGTAGGTCTTCCAGAGTAAGATCCGCACTGAGTGGTACGATAATCATGTTCGCAAGTCATGTTACTAGACCATGATGAACCCACGAACTATGAGGAAGCGATGATGAGCCCAGATTCCGCGAAATGGCTTGAGGCCATGAAATCTGAGATGGGATCCATGTATGAGAACAAAGTGTAGACTTTGATGGAGTTGCCCGATGATCGGCAAGCCATATTATATAAATGGATCTTCAAGAGGAAGACAGATGTTGATAGTAGTGTTACTATCTACAAAGCTCGACTTGTCGCAAAAATGTTTTGACAAGTTCAAGGTGTTGACTACAATGAGATTTTCTCAAGCGTAGCGATGCGTAAGTCTGTCCGAATCATATTAGCAATTGCCACATTTTATGAAATCGGCAAATGAATGTCAAAACTGCATTCCTTAATGGTTTTCTTAAAGAAGAGTTGTATATGATGCAACCAGAAGGTTTTGTCAATCCTAAAGGTGCTAACAAAATGTGTAAGCTCCAATGATCCATCTATGGACTGGTGCAAGCATCTCGAGTTGGAATACACACTTTGATAAGTTGATCAAAGCATATAGTTTTATCAGACTTGCGGTGAAGCCTATATTTACAAGAAAGTGAGTGGGAGCACTACAACATTTCGATAAGTATATGTGAATGACATATTGTTGATCGGAAATGATGTAGAATTATTCGCAAAGCATAAAGGAGTATTTGAAAGGAGTTTTTCAAAGAAGGACCTCGGTGAAGCTGCTTACATATTGAGCATCAAGATCTATAGAGATAGATCAAGACGCTTGATAAGTTTTTCAATGAATACATACCTTGACAAGATTTTGAAGTAGTTCAAAATGGAACAGTCAAAGAAAGAGTTCTTGCCTGTGTTACAAGGTGTGAGATTGAGTAAGACTCAAAACCCGACCACGGCAGAAGATAGAAAGAGAATGAAAGTCATTCCCTACGCATCAGCCATAGTTCTATAAAGTATGTCATGCTGTGTACCAGATCTATTGCATACCCTACCACTAAGCTTGGCAAGGGAGTACAATAGTGATCTAGGAGTAGATCAATGGACAGCGGTCAAAATTATCCTTAGTAGAATAAGGATATGTTTCTCGATTATGTAAGTGAAAAAAGGTTCGTCGTAAAGGGTTATGTCGATGCAAGTTTTAACACTAATCTAGATGACTATGAGTCTCAATCCGGATACATATTGAAAGTGGGAGCAATTAGCTAGAGTAGCTCTGTGCAGAGCATTGTAGACATAGAAATTTGCAAAATACTTACGGCTCTGAATGTGACAGACCCTTTGACTAAAATTATCTCACAAGCAAAACATGATCACACCTTAGTACTCTTTGGGTGTTAATCACATAGCGATGTGAACTAGATTACTGACTCTAGTAAACCCTTTGGGTGTTGGTCACATGTCGATGTGAACTATGGGTGTTAAACACATATAGATGTGAACTATTGATGTTAAATCACATGGCGATGTGAACTAGATTATTGACTCTAGTGCAAGTGGGAGCTGAAGGAAATATGCCCTAGAGGCAATAATAAAGTTATTATTTATTTCCTTATATCATGATAAATGTTTATTATTCATGCTAGAATTGTATTAACCGGAAACATAATACATGTGTGAATACATAGACAAACAGTGTCACTAGTATGCCTCTACTTGACTAGCTCGTTAATCGAAGATGGTTATGTTTCCTAACCATAGACATGAGTTGTCATTTGATTAACGGGATCACATCATTAGGAGAATGATCTGATTGACTTGACCCATTCCGTTAGCCTAGCACTTGATCGTTTAGTATGTTGCTATTGCTTTCTTCATGACTTATACATGTTCCCGTAACTATGAGATTATGCAACTCCGTTTACGGAAGAACACTTTGGTGCTACCAAGCGTCACAACGAATCGGGTGATTATAAAGGAGTACTACAGGTGTCTCCAAAGGTACATGTTGGGTTGGCGTATTTGAGATTAGGTTTTGTCACTCCGATTGTCGGAGAGGTATCTCTGGGCCCTCTCGGTAATGCACATCATTATAAGCCTTGCAAGCAATGTGACCAATAAGTTGGTTACGGGATGATGCATTCTGAGCGAGTAAAGAGACTTGCGGTGACGAGATTGAACTAGGTATTGGATACCGACGATCGAATCTCGGGCAAGTAACATACCGATGACAAAGGAACAAAGTATGTTGTTATGCGGTTTGACCGATAAAGATCTTCGTAGAATATGTAGGAGCCAATATGGGCATCCAGGTCCCGCTATTGGTTATTGACCAAGAATAGTTCTAGGTCATGTCTACATAGTTCTCGAACCCGTAGGGTCCGCCGCAACAAGGTTTCGATGGCGGTTATATTATGAGTTTATGAGTTTTGATGTACGAAGGAGTTGAGTCCCGGATGAGATCGGGGACATGACGAGGAGTCTCGAAATGGTCGAGGCGTAAAGATCGATATATTATACGACTATATTCGGAGTTCGGAAAGGTTCGAATGATTCGGTATATTTTTGGATTACGGAGAGTTACGAGAATTCGCCGGGAGAAGTATTGGGCCTTATTGGGCCTGCGGAAAGAGAGAGGGCTGCCTAGGGCAGGGCGCGCCCCAAGGCCTAGTCCGGGTGGACTGGGGAGGCCGCACCCCTTCCTCCCTTCCCTTCCTACTCTCCTACTCCTACTAGGAAAGGAGGAGTCCTACTCCCGGTGGGAGTAGGACTCCCCCTGGTGCGCCCTCCTAGGCCGCCACCTCCTCCCTTGCTCCTTTATATACGAGGGGGGGCACCACATGACACACAAGTTGATCTACGGATCGTTCCTTAGCCGTGTGCGGTGCCCCCTCCACCATATTCCACTTCGGTCATATCGTCGCGGAGCTTAGGCGAAGCCTGCGCCGGTGAAGTCATATCGTCGCGGAGCTTAGGCGAAGCCCTGCCTCGGTGGAGCATCATCATCGCCACCACGCCGTCGTCTTGTGACAGAACTCATCCCGACACTTTGCTGGATCGAGTCCGGGATCGTCATCGAGCTGAGCGTGTGCAGAACTCGGAGGTGCCGTCGTTCGGCGCTTGGATCGGTCGGATCGTGAAGGCGTGCGACTACATCAACAGCGTTGTTATAACGCTTCGCTTTCGGTCTCACGAGTGCGTGGATAGACACTCTCCCCTCTCGTTGCTATGCCATCACCATGGTCTTGCGTGTGCGTAGGAAATTTTTTGAAATTACTACGTTCCCCAACATAAAACTAATCCCGTAGGTAAATGTAGAGGTAGCGTGCCGACGGCGATCACATCAACCTTGGAACCATTCCCGACGCGCATCGTCACCTCGTCCTTCGCCAGTCTCCGCTCCGCAGATCCTGCTGTGAGTTACAAATATGAGCAACGGCACCGGTATCAAATACCCAGGAGTTACTACGATTACTGGTAAGGTACACATCAATTACATGTATATCACATATACCTTTAGTGTTGCCGGCCTTCTTGTCCGCTAAGTATTTGGGGCAGTTCCGCTTCCAATGACCCTTCCCTTTGCAATAAAAGCACTCAGTCTCAGGCTTGGGTCCATTCTTTGACTTCTTCCCGGCAACTGGCTTACCGGGTGCGGCAACATCTTTGTCGTCCTTCTTGAAGTTCTTCTTACCCTTGCCCTTCTTGAACTTGGTGGTTTTATTGACTATCAACACTTGATGTTCTTTCTTGATTTCTACCTCTGCTGACTTTAGCATTGAAAATACTTCAGGAATAGATTTCACCATCCCCTGCATATTGTAGTTCATCACAAAGCTCTTGTAGCTCGATGGGAGCGACTGAAGGATTCTGTCAATAACCGCCTCGTCTGGGAGGTTAATGTCCATTGGGACAGGCGGTTGTGCAACCCGGACATTTTGAGTATGTGCTCACCGTGAACTATTTTCCTACATCTTACAACTATAGAACTTGTCGGATACTTCATATCTCTCGACCCGGGCATGAGCTTGGAAAACCATTTTCAGCTCCTCGAACATCTCATATGCTCCGTGTTGCTCAAAACGCATTTGGAGCCCCGGTTCTAAGCTGTAAAGCATGCCGCACTGAACGAGGGAGTAATCGTCAGCACGTGACTGCCAAGCGTTCATAACGTCTTGGTTCTCTGGGATGGGTGCTTCACCTAGCGGTCCTTCTAGGACATATGCTTTCTTGGCAGCTATGAGGATGATCCTCAGGTTCCGGACCCAGTCCGTATAGTTGCTGCCATCATCTTTCAGCTTGGTTTTCTCTAGGAACGCATTGAAGTTCATGTTGACATGAGCGTTGGCCATTTGATCTACAAGACATATTTTGCAAAGATATTAGACTAAGTTCATGATAATTAAGTTCATCTAATCAAATTATTTAATGAACTCCCACTCAGATTAGACATCCCTCTAGTCATCTAAGTGTCACACGATCCGAGTCGACTAGGTCGTGTCCGATCATCACGTGAGACGGACTAGTCATCATCGGTGAACATCTCCATGTTGATCGTATCTTCCATACGACTCATGTCCGACCTTCGGTCTCGTGTTCCGAGGCCATGTGCGTACATGCTAGGCTCGTCAAGTTAACCCTAAGTGTTTTTGCATGTGTAAAACTGTCTTACACCTGTTGTATGTGAACGTAAGAATCTATCACACCCGATCATCACGTGGTGCTTCGAAACGACGAACTTTAGCAACGGCACACAGTTAGGGGAGAACACTTTCTTGAAATTGTTATAAGGGATCATCTTATTTACTACCGTCGTTCTAAGTAAACAAGATGCATAAACATAATAAACATCACATGCAATTATATAGTAGTGACATGATATGGCCAATGTCATATAGCTCCTTTGATCTCCATCTTCGGGGCTCCATGATCATCTTCGTCACCGGCATGACACCATGATCTCCATCATCATGATCTCCATCATTGTGTCTCCATGAAGTTGCTCGCCAACTATTACTTCTACTACTATGGCTAACGGTTTAGCAATAAAGTAAAGTAATTACATGGCGTTAAATCATTGACACGCAGGTCATACAATAATTAAGACAACTCCTATGGCTCCTGCCGGTTGTCATACTCATCGACATGCAAGTCGTGATTCCTATTACAAGAACATGATCTCATACATCACAATATATCATTCATCATTCATCACAACTTCTGGCCATATCACATCACAAGACAATTGCTGCAAAAACAAGTTAGACGTCCTCTAATTGTTGTTGCATCTTTTACGTGGCTGCAATTGGGTTCTAGCAAGAACGTTTTCTTACCTAGGAATAACCACAACGTGATTTTGTCAACTTCTATTTACCCTTCATAAGGACCCTTTTCATCGAATCCTCTCCAACTAAAGTGGGAGAGACAGACACCCGCTAGCCACCTTATGCAACTAGTGCATGTCAGTCGGTGGAACCTGTCTCACGTAAGCGTACGTGTAAGGTCGGTCCGGGCCGCTTCATCCCACAATACCGCTGAAGCAAAATAAGACTAGTAGCAGCAAGCAAGTTGACAAGATCTACGCCCACAACAGATTTGTGTTCTACTCGTGCAATAGAGAACTACGCATAGACCTAGCTCATGATGCCACTATTGGGGAACGTTGCTGAAAATAAAAAATTTCCTACGGTTTCACCAAGATCCATCTATGAGTTCATCTAGCAACGAGTGATTGGAGTGCATCTACATACCTTTGTAGATCGCGGCGAAGCGTTCAAGAGAGCGGGGTTGAGGGAGTCGACTCGTCGTGATCCAAATCACCGATGACCAAGTGCGAGCGGACAGCACCTCGCGTTCAACACACGACGGAGGCGGATGGCGTCTCCTCCTTCTTGATCCATCAAGGGGAAGGAGAGGTTGATGAAGATCAGCAGCACGACGGCGTGGTGGTGGATGCAGCAGGGTTCCGGCAGGGCTTCGCCAAGCGACTACGGGAGGAGGAGGTGTAGCAAGGGGAGAGGGAGGCGCCAAGACTTCAGGTGCGGCTGCCCTCCCTCCCCCCTCTTTATATAGGGACCCCCAGGGGGGCGCCGGCCCTAGAGATGGGATCTCTAGGGGGGGCGGCCAAGGGGGTGGAGTGCCCCCCAAGGCAAGTGGAGGCGCCCCCTCCCCTAGGGTTCCCAACCCTAGGCGCAGAGGGGGGCCCAGGGGGGCACACCAGCCCACCAGGGGCTGGTACCCTCCCCACTTCAGCCCACGGGGCCCTCCGTGATAGGTGGCCCCACCCGGTGGACCCCGGGACCCTTCGGTGGTCGGTACAATACCAGTGGACCGAAACTTTCCCGATGGCCGAAACTCGACTTCCTGTATATAATTCTTTACCTCAGGACCATTCCAGAACTCCTCGTGACGTCCGGGATCTCATCCGGGACCCCGAACAACTTTCGGTTTACTTCATACTCATATTCATACAACCCTAGCGTCATTGAACCTTAAGTGTGTAGACCCTATGGGTTCAGGAGACACGCAGACATGACCGAGACGGCTCTCCGGTCAATAACCAACAGCGGGATCTGGATACCCATGTTGGCTCCCACATGCTCCTCGATGATCTCATCGGATGAACCACGATGTCGAGGATTTAAGCAACCCCGTATACAATTCCCTTTGTCAATCGGTATGTTACTTGCCCGAGATTCGATCGTCGGTATCCCAATACCTCGTTCAATCTCGTTACCGGCAAGTCACTTTACTCGTACCGTAATGCATGATCCGTGACGGACACTTGGTCACTTTGAGCTCATTATGATGATGCACTACCGAGTGGGCCCAGTGATACCTCTCCGTCATACGGAGTGACAAATCCCAGTCTCGATTCGTGTCAACCCAACAGACACTTTCGAGGATACCTATAGTGCACCTTTATAGTCACCCAGTTACGTTGTGACGTTTGGTACACCCAAAGCACTCCTACGGTATCCGGGAGTTACACGATCTCATGGTCTAAGGAAAAGATACTTGACACTGAAAAAGCTCTAGCAAAATGAACTACACGATCTTGTGCTATGCTTAGGATTGGGTCTTGTCCATCACATCATTCTCCTAATGATGTGATCCCGTTATCAATGACATCTAATGTCCATAGTCAGGAAACCATGACTATCTGTTGATCAACGAGCTAGTCAACTAGAGGCTCACTAGGGACATATTATGGTCTATGTATTCACACGTGTATTACGATTTCCGTATAATACAATTATAGCATGAATAAAGACAATTATCATGAACAAGGAAATATAATAATAATCCTTTTATTATTGCCTCTAGGGCATATTTCCAACATATGAGTTATGTGTTTTGGTGACCGAATGTTGTCCGGTGTCCCGGATGAGATCACGGACATGACGAGGAGTCTTGAACTGGTCGAGAGGTAAAGATTGATATATTGGGAGGTAGTATTCGAACACCGGAAGTGTTCCGGAATGTATCGGGTACATATCAGAGTACCGGAGGGGTTCTTGGAACCCCCCCGGGGAAAGATATGGGCCATATGGGCCATATGAGGGAGGCACACCAGCCCACAAAAGGGGTGGCGTGCCCCCACCAGGGAGGAGACCGAATTGGACTAGGGGAGGGGGCAGCGCCCCCCTTTCCTTCTCCCCCTCTCTCTCCTCCCCCCTTTCCCCCTTCAGTAAAAGGAAGGGGGGCCGAATCCAACTAGGAGCCCAAGTAGGACTCCCTCCTACTTGAGGCGTGCCTAGGGCCGGCCCTCTCCCTCCTTTATATACGGCGGGGGGGGGGGGCTACAACACACATCAATTGTTCCAAGCCGTGTGCGATGCCCCCCTCCACAGTTTACACCTCTGGTCATATTCTTGCAGTGCTTAGGTGAAGCCCTGTGCGGATCACATCACCATCAGTGTCACCATGCCGTCGTGTTGACGGAACTCATCTACTTCCTTGACCCTCTACTGGATCAAGAGCTTGAGGGACGTCATCACGCTGAACGTGTGCAGAACTCGGAGGTGTCGTACGTTCGGTACTTGATCGGTCAGAACAAGAAGACATTCGACTACATCAATCGCGTTAAGCAAACGCTTCCGCTTTCAGTCTAGGAGGGTAAGTGGGACACACTCTCCCCCTCTTGTTGCTATGCATCTCCTAGATAGATCTTGCGTGAGCGTAGGAATTTTTCTGAAATTGCATGCTACATTTCCCAACAAACGCATACTCTGCATAAACACTTCTGATGCACCACACATAAACTGCATAGATTTTCATCCCAGTCACATGTCATGGGGCTATGGCATTTGAGCCAAACTATGCCTAACACTACGTCATAAGCACCTAAACAAAGCACCCACATTCGTGCCTTGAATGTGTGACCTTGATCCCACCAGTGCAGACTTCAAAGTTGGACTACATTGACTATCCATTGGCAAAAGTAACTTAGATGGAAGGAACGGAAAGCAGAGACAGAGCAGCTCGATGGGAAAATTTTCCATCCATGAGCCATAACTATTGCTGGAATCAATAAGGGTAAGGATCACATGATTGCCTACTAACACCATGATTCGGATGATCCCATTGTTGAAAGCATTGAGACACTTGTTGAGGAGTTGAATGCAGGCCCGTACGATGGATCATTTGCGCCACTCATGCACACATTGAATAAGAGCAATGTCGAGAAGGCACTCCATGTAAGAATTGTATTCAATGTCAAGTTATTCATGTATTGTTTGTAAATTAAATAGAGTGCTTAGTATATATATGTTACAAATTGTGTTCCTGCAATAGAAAACCCCAAGAAGTGTGGTGCTTGAGCAAATGTAGGATGAAAGTAATGGTATGATGAGAGTTATTATCCTTGACGAGACTGACATCTCATCCACCTACTCGACTTCATCCGAAGATGGATGTGTGATTCTCAACGGGTGGAGAGATCTCTTTGACGTCTATGATGTAGAAGTTGGAGACAAGATCGGCACCATGCTCCACCATGGAGATTTAGGGCTGGGGAATGTATCCGGTGCACCCACACTTTGTTGGGGAACGTAGTAATTTCAAAAAATTCCTACGCACACGCAAGATCATGGTGATGGCATAGCAACGAGAGGAGAGTATTGTCCACGCCCTCGTGAGACCGTAAGCGAAGCGTTATGACAACGCGGTTGATGTAGTCGTCGTCTTCACGATCCGACCGATCCAAGTACCGAACGTCGGCACCTCCGAGTTCAGCACACGTTCAGCTCGATGGCGATCCCGGACTCCGATCCAGCAAAGTGTCGGGGATGAGTTCCGTCGACGACGGCGTGGGACGATGATGATGCTCTATCGGCGAGGCTTCGCCTAAACTCATGACGATATGACCGAGGTGGAATATGGTGGAGGGGGGCGCGACACGGCTAAGGAGCGATCCATAGATCAACTTGTGTGTCATGGGGTGCCCCTACCCCGTATATAAAGGAGCAAGGGGAGGCGGCGGCCTAGGAGGAGGGCGCCAAGGGGAGTCCTACTCCCACAGGTAGGACTCCTCCTTCCTTGTTGGAGTAGGAGAAGGGGAAAGAGGGGAGGAGGAAGGAAAGGGGCCGCACCCTTGTCCAATTCGGACCAGAGGGGGCTGCGCCTCCTTCCTTTCGGCCTTTCTCCTCTATTCCCGTATGGCCCAATAAGGCCCATATACTCCCGGCGAATTCCGTAACTCTCCGGTACTCGAAAAATACCGAATCACTCGGAACCTTTCCGAGTCCGAATATAGTCGTCCAATATATCGATCTTTATGTCTCGACCATTTGAGACTCCTCGTCATGTCCCCGATCTCATCCGGGACTCAAATCTTCGGTACATCAAAACTCATAAACTCATAATATAACCGCCATCGAAACCTTAAGCGTGCGGACCCTACGGGTTCGAGAACTATGTAGACATGACCTAGAACTATTCTTGGTCAATAACCAATAGCGGAACCTGGATGCTCATATTGGCTCCTACATATTCTACGAAGATCTTTATCGGTCAAACCGCATAACAACATCGTTGTTCCCTTTGTCATCGGTATGTTACTTGCCCGAGATTTGATCGTCGGTATCAATACCTAGTTCAATCTCGTTCTTGGGAAGTCTCTTTACTCGTTCGTAATGCATCATTCCGTAACTAACTCATTAGCTACATTGCTTGCAAGGCTTATAGTGATGTGCATTACCGAGAGGGCCCAGAGATACCTCTCCGACAATCGGAGTGACAAAACCTAATCTCGAAATCGCCAACCCAACATGTATCTTTGGAGACACTGTAGTACTCCTTTATAATCACCCGATTCTGTTGTGGACGTTCGGTAGCACCAAAGTGTTCCTCCGTAAACGGAGTTGCATAATCTCATAGTTACAGGAACATGTATAAGTCATGAAGAAAGCAATAGCAATATACTAAACGATCAAGTGCTAGGCTAACGGAATGGGTCATGTCAATCACATCACTCTCCTAATGATGTGATCCCATTAATCAAATAACAACACATGTCTATGGTTAGGAAACATAACCATCTTTGATTAATGAGCTAGTCAAGTAGAGGCATACTAGTGACTATATGTTTGTCTATGTATTCACACATGTATCATGTTTCCGGTTAATACAATTCTAGCATGAATAATAAACATTTATCATGAAATAAGGAAATAAATAATAACTTTGTTATTGCCTCTAGGGCATATTTCCTTCAGTCTCCCACTTGCACTAGAGTCAATAATCTAGTTCACATCATCATGTGATTCAACACTAATATTCACATCTGTATGTGATTAATACCCATAGTTCACATCGTCATGTGACCAACACCCAAAGGGTTTACTAGAGTCAATAATCTAGTTCACATCTCTATGTGATTAACACCCAAAGAGTACTAAGGTATGATCATGTTTTGCTCGTGAGAGAAGCTTAGTCAGCAGGTCATCACATTGAGCCGTATGTATTTTGCAAATATTCTATGTCTACAATGCTCGCTTGCGGAGCTACTCTAGCTAATTGTTCCCACTTTCAATATGTATCCAGATTGAGACTTAGAGTCATCTGGATCAGTGTAAAAAGCTTGCATCGATGTAACTCTTTCGACGGGCTCTTTTTCACCTTCATAATCGAGAAATATTTCCTTAGTCATCACTAAGGATGTTCTTGACCAATGTCCGATGATCTACTCCTAGATCACTATTGTACTCCTTGCCAAATTCAGAGCAAGGTATACAATAGGTGCGGTACATAGCATAGCATACTTTATAGAACCTATGGTGAGGCATAGGGAATGACTTTCATTCTCTTTTCTATTTTCTGCCGTGGTGGGATTTGAGTCTTACTCAATTTCACACGTTTGCGACACGTGCAAGAACTTTTCTTTGACTGTTCCATTTTGAACTACTTCAAAATGTTGACAAGGTATGTACTTATTGAAAAACTTATCAAGCGTCTTGATCTATCTCAATATATCTTGATGCTCAATATGTAAGTAGCTTTCTTGAGGTCTTTCTTTAAAGAACTCCTTTCAAATACTCCTTTATGCTTTCGAAAAAATATACATCATTTCAGATCAACAATATGTTACTCACATATATTTATCAAAAGGCGGTAGTGCTCCCACTCACTTTATTGTAAATACAGGCTTCACCGCAAGTCTCATATAAAACTATATGCTTTGATCAACTTATCAAAGCGTGTATTCCAACTCGAGATGCTTGCACCAGTCCATAGATGGATCATTTGGAGCTTACACATTTTGTTAGCACCTTTAGGATTGACAAAACCTTCGGTTGCATCATATACAACTCTTCTTTAAGAAAACCATTAAGGAATGCAGTTTTGACATTCATTTGCCGATTTCATAAAATGTGGCAATTGCTAACATGATTCGGACAGACTTAAGCATCGCTTCTGCTTGAGAAAATCTCATTGTAGTCAACACCTTGAACTTGTCGAAAACCTTTTGCGACAAGTCGAGCTTTGTAGATAGTAACACTACTATCAGCATCATCTTCCTCTTGAAGATCCATTTATATAATATGGCTTGCCGATCATCGGGCAACTCCATCAAAGTCCACACTTTGTTCTCATACATGGATCCCATCTCAGATTTCATGGTCTCAAACCATTTCGCGGAATCTAGGCTCATCATCGCTTCCTCATAGTTCGTAGGTTTATCATGGTCTAGTAACATGATTTCCGAATAGGATTACCGTACCACTCACAGTGCGGACTGTACTTTGGAAGACCTACGAGGTTTTGTAGTAACTTGATCTGAAGTTTCATGATCATCATCATTAGCTTCCTCACTAATTGGTGTAGGAATCACTGGAACTGATTTCTGTGATGAACTACTTTCCAATTCGGGAGAAGGTACAAATTACCTTATCAAGCTCTTACTTTCCTCCCACTCACTTCTTTCGAGAGAAACTTCTTCTCTAGAAAGGATCCACCTTAGCAACGAATAATCTTGCCTTCGGATCTGTGATAGAAGGTGTACCCAATAGTTACCTTTGGGTATTCTATGAAGACGCACTTCTCCGATTTGGGTTCGAGCTTATCAGGTGAAAACTTTTTCACATAAGCATCACAACTCCAAACTTTAAAAAATGACAGCTTAGGTTTACTGTTAAACCATAGTTCATACGGTGTCGTCTCACGGATTTAGATGGTGCCCTATTAAACGTGAATGCAACTGTCTCTAATGCATAACCCCAAAACGATAGTGGTAAGCCGATAAGAGACATCATAGATCGCACCATATCTAGTAAAGTACGATTACGACGTTCGGACACACCATTACATTGTGGTGTTCCAGGTAGCGTGAGTTGCGAAACTATTTCACATTGTTTCAAATGAAGACCAAACTCGTAACTCAAAAATTCATCTCCACAATCAGATCGTAGAAACTTTATTTTTCTTGTTACGATGATTTTCCACTTCACTCTGAAATTCTTTGAACTTTTCAAATGTTTCAGACTTATGTTTCATCAAGTAGATATACCCATATCTTCTCAAATCATTTGTGAAGGTCAGAAAATAATGATACACGCCGCGAGCCTTAACACTCATTGGATCGCATGCATCGGTATGTATTATTTCCAATAAGTCAGTAGCTCGTTCCATTGTTCCGGGGAACGGAGTTTTAGTCATCTTGCCCAAAAGGCACGGTTCGCAAGCATCAAGTGATTCCGAAAATCCATCTTTTATGGAGTTTCTTCATGCGTTTTACACCGATATGACCCAAACGGCAGTGCCACAAATAAGTTGCACTATCATTATTAACTTTGCATCTTTTGGCATCAATATTATGAATATGTGTATCACTACGATCGAGATCCAACAAACTATTTTCATTGGGTGTATAACCATCAAAGGTTTTATTCATGTAAACAGAATAACAATTATTCTTTAACTTCAAATGAATAACCGTTTTGCAATAAACATGATCAAATCATATTCATGCTCAGCATAAACGCTAAATAACATTTATTTGGCTTTTAACACTAATCTCAAAAATATAGGAGTGTGTGATGATGATCATATCAATCTTGGAACTATTTCCAACACTCATCGTCACTTCCCTCAACTAGTCTCTGTTTATTATGTAACTCCTGTTTGAGTTACTAATCTTAGTAACCGAACAAGTATCAAATACTCGGGGCTACTATAAACACTAGTAAGGCACACATCAAACACCTGTATATCAAATATACCCTTGTTCACTTTGCCACCCTTCTTATCTACCAAATATTCAGGTCATTTCGCTTCAAATGATCATTTCCTTTGCGGTAGAAGCACTTTCGGTTTCAGGCTTTGGTCCAGCTTTGGGCTTCTTGGCGGGAGCGACAACTTGCTTGTCATTCTACTTGAAGTTCCCTTTCTTTCCTTTGCCCTTTTCTTGAAACTAGTGGTCTTGTCAATCATCAACACTTGATGCTCTTTTCTTGATTTCTACCTTCGTCGATTTCAGCATCACGAAGAGCTTGGGAATTACTTTTGTCATCCCTTGCATATTATAGCTCATCACGAAGTTCTACTAACTTGGCGATGGTGACTAGAGAATTTTGTCAATCACTATCTTATCGGAAGATTAACTCCCACTTGATTCAAGCGATTGAAGTACCGGACAATCTGAGCACATGCTCACTAGTTGAGCGATTCTCCTCCATCTTTTAGCTATAGAACTTGTTGGAGACTTCATATCTCTCAACTCGGTATTTGCTTGAAATATTAACTTCAACTCCTGGAACATCTTATATGGTCCATGACGTTCAAAACGTCTTTGAAGTCCCGATTCTAAGCCGTTAAGTATGGTGCACTAAACTATCAAGTAGTCATCATATTGAGCTAGCCAAACGTTCATAACGTCTGCATTTGCTCCTGCAATAGGTCTGTCACCTAGCGGTGCATTAAGGACATAATTCTTCTGTGCAACAATGAGGATAAACCTCAGATCACGGATCCAATCCGCATCATTGCTACTAACATTTTTCAATACAATTTTCTCTATGAACACATATAAAAACATAGGGAAGCAACAACGCGAGCTATTGATCTACAACATAATTTGCAAAATACTACCAGGACTAAGTTCATGATAAATTAAAGTTCAATTAATCATATTACTTAAGAACTCCCACTTAGATAGATATCCCTCTAATCTTCTAAGTGATTACGTGATCCATATCAACTAAACCATGTCCGATCATCACGTGAGATGGAGTAGTTTCAATGGTGAACATCACTATGTTGATCATATCTACTATATGATTCACGCCGACCTTCGTTCTTCGTGTTCCGAGGCCATATCTCGTATATGCTAGGCTCGTCAAGTTTGACCTGAGTATTCCACGCGTGCAACTGTTTTGCACCCGTTGTATTTGAGCGTAGAGCCTATCACACCGATCATCACGTGGTGTCTCAAAGACGAAGAACTTTCGCAACGGTGCATACTCGGGAGAACACTTCTTGATATTTTTAGTGAGAGATCATCTTAAAATGCTACCATCAATCAAAGCAAGATAAGATGCATAAAGGATAAACATCACATGCAATCAATATAAGTGATATGATATGGCCATCATCATCTTGTGCTTGTGATCTCCATCTCGAAGCACCGTCGTGATCACCATCGTCACCGCCCGACACCTTGATCTCCATCGTAGCATCGTTGTCGTTCGCCATCTATTGCTTCTCGACTATCGCTACCGCTTAGTGATAAAGTAAAGCAATTATGTATGCGTTGCATTTCATACAATAAGCGACAACCATATGGCTCCAGCCGATTGCCGATAACTTTGGTTACAAAACATGATCATCTCATACAATAAAATATAGCATCACGTCTTGACCATATCACATCACAACATGCCCTGCAAAAACAAGTTAGGCGTCCTCTACTTTGTTGTTGCAAATTTTACGTGGCTGCTACGGGCTGAGCAAGAACCGTTCTTACCTCGCATTACAACCACAGCGATAGTTCGTCAAGTTAGTGTTGTTTTAACCTTCGCAAGGACGGGCGTAGCCACACTCAGTTCAACTAAAGTGAGAGAGCAGACACCCGCCGGTCACCTTTAAGCAACGAGTGCTCGCGGCGGTGAAACCAGTCTCGCGTAAGCGTCTGGCGTAATGTCGGTCCGGGCGCTTCATCTCACAATACCGCCAACCAAAGTATGACATGCTGGTAAGCAGTATGACTTGTATCGCTCACAACTTACTTGTGTTCTACTCGTGCATATGACATCTACGCATAAAACCAGGCTCGGATGCCACTGTTGGGGAACGTAGTAATTTCAAAAAAATTCCTACGCACACGCAAGATCATGGTGATGGCATAGCAACGAGAGGGGAGAGTATTGTCCACGTACCCTCGAGACCGTGGCGGAAGCGTTATGACAACGCTGTTGATGTAGTCGACGTCTTCACGATCCGACCGATCCAAGTACCGACTGTAGGCACCTCCGAGTTCAGCACACGTTCAGCTCGATGGCGATCCCGGACTCCGATCCAGCAAAGTGTCGGGATGAGTTCCGTCAAGACGACGGCGTGGTGACGATGATGATGCTCTATCGCGCAGGCTTCGCCTAAACTCATGACGATATGACCGAGGTGGAATATGGTGGAGGGGGCACGCTGACACGGCTAAGGAACGATCCGTAGATCAACTTGTGTGTCATGGGTGCCCCGTGCCCCGTATATAAAGGAGCAAGGGGGGGGCGGCGGCCTAGGAGGAGGGCGCCAAGGGGAGTCCTACTCCCACCGGAGTAGGACTCCTCCTTCCTGTTGGAGTGGGAGAAGGGGAAAGAGGGGAGAGGAGGAAGGAAAGGGGCCGCACCCTTGTCCAATTCGGACCAGAGGGGGCTGCGCGCCTCCTTCCTTCGGCCTTTCTCCTCTATTCCCGTATGGCCCAATAAGGCCCATATACTCCCGGCGAATTCCGTAACTCTCGGTACTCGAAAAATACCGAATCACTCGGAACCTTTCCGAGTCGAATATAGTCGTCCAATATATCGATCTTTACGTCTCGACCATTTCGAGATTGCTCGTCATGTCCCGATCTCATCCGGGACTCGAACTCTTCGGTACATCAAAACTCATAATATAACCATCATCGAAACCTTAAGCATGCGGACCCTACGGGTTCGAGAACTATGTAGACATGACCTAGAACTATTCTTGGTCAATAACCAATAAGCGGAACCTGGATGCTCATATTGGCTCCTACATATTTTACGAAGATCTTTATCGGTCAAACCGCATAACAACATCGTTGTTCCTTTGTCATCGGTATGTTACTTGCCCGAGATTTGATCGTCGGTATCCAATACCTAGTTCAATCTTCATGGAAGTCTCTTTACTCGTTACGTAATGCATCATTCCGTAACTAACTCATTAGCTACATTGCTTGCAAGTCTTATAGTGATGTGCATTACCGAGAGGGCCCAGAGATACCTCTCCAACAATCGGAGTGACAAAACCTAATCTCGAAATACGCCAACCCAACATGTTCCTTTGGAGACACCTGTAGTACTCCTTTATAATCACCCAGTTACGTTGTGACGTTCGGTAGCACCCAAAGTGTTCCTTCGGTAAACGGGAGTTGCATAATCTCATAGTTACAGGAACATGTATAAGTCTTGAAGAAAGCAATAGCAATATACTAAACGATCAAGTGCTAGGCTAACGGAATGGGTCATGTCAATCACATCATTCTCCTAATGATGTGATCCCATTAATCAAATAACAACACATGTCTATGGTTAGGAAACATAACCATCTTTGATTAATGAGCTAGTCAAGTAGAGGCATACTAGTGACTATATGTTTGTCTATGTATTCACACATGTATCATGTTTCCGGTTAATACAATTCTAGCATGAATAATAAACATTTATCATGAAATAAGGAAATAAATAATAACTTTATTATTGCCTCTAGGGCATATTTCCTTCACACTTGTGGTGCTACCGGTGCACAGGATGTTATAGAACATTTTAAAAAATCAAAAAAAATCTAGTACATTGGCACACCATCAATGTATGTTGTCATAAAATTTTGTATCAAAATTTGAACATTTCTTGAGATACAAAAATGACAAATTTGACATAAATGTGATATCGGGCCAAATCTAAAGCCCAACTCAGGTTATGTACTATTCCGTGTTGAATTTGTCATTTTTTGTTTCTCGAGCTACATTTCAAATCTTGACTTGAAGTTTTGTGACAACCTACATTGATGTTGTGTGAATGTGCTAGATTTTTTTTCATTTTTGACCATTTTCAATATGCAATGTGAGTTTGGTGCACCATAGCACCACAAGCAGCGGTGCAGTAGATATTCCCCATTAGTGCTGGTCCTCTTCCTCCATACCATAGTTAAGGGTGCTGGGGAGTAGGTATTTTCGTACTCTTGAATTGAAAAGTGTTGACCATGTGGTTGTTAAGTACCTTGTTTGTATTTGCTACAATACTTTGGTTGCTAATTGTTAAACATGTGTGTTTAGAATATGATTGCTAAGAATTGCTATGGTACTTGGTTGCTAAGTGTTGGCACCATTTTGGGCTACAAAATGATGCATGCCACCATTTTTGACCTACGTTTGCTGCCATGTCAGCAAATGGATCATATGTAAATGATGCGATGGCAGCCATGCCATCCAAAATTTAAGAAGTGTATTTCAAAATTTCAATTTTGTATACAAGTAAGTGTAACCAGTGACGTTCCGTGAAGGGCGAACACCACTAGTTTGCTCGGTTATTAGTGACATCCAACCTCGGGCACTCTACTGATAGGAGCTTCGCTAACGGTGTGTACTACGGACAAAGCACCACTGGTGTATCAGTTAACAGTGGCGTGTGTCACTAGTATATAAGTTACTCGTGTCGTGCTGCCAACATGCTGCTACTAACCACTTGTAGCCACTTTGGCACACCACTAGTATGGGGTTCCTATACTAATGAATGCTAGTGATCAAACCATGGTGGGTGCGGATTCTTTCATGAGCATGGCATAAAGATAATATCAACTTTGTTTCTTCGTTTATTTTTGGATGATATTTAGTCATAGGATGATCTATGTGGTATGAAGATGAACTACTTGATATGATCTTATATGTATGTTGCTTGGTTCCGTGCGGAAATTTTGGTTGAATTTAATTTGAATCTGAAATGATGTTGAATTGCATGTAGTAGAAACATAAAAGATTGAATTAATAATATAACGTGTAATGTGGCCTTAATATGTGGTCCATACGCACAAAAGAGAAGAGAAAAAGAAGAGAACGAAATAAAGGGACTACAATATAAGACCTTGTTAAAATAGTGCACCCTAAAACTAAAAATATATATACTGCACCTAATATTTTCAGATAGTCTGTTAGAGCTTTTTAAGCCCCAATTATACATGTGCATATGTCGGGCTAGGCCAGGCCGAAAAAAGCCCGACACTGAAAACCCAGGACCGAGCCCGGCCCAACCATAGGGCCTAATAAATCGGGCCTGAGCCCAAAAAAACCCGACACGACCCGGTCGTTCCTGCCCGACTATGACTAAACTTTTTATTTTTGCAAGCCCGAGCCCAACCCGATCTGCCCGTCAGGCTCAATTTCCAAGCCCGAGCCTGGCCCGATGACACGTTCAGGCCCGGCCTAGCCCGAGATATTTGGGTCGTGTCGGGTCAGGCCGGGCTGTCCATGGCCAGTTATAGCCCCAATTACATGGATACAAGTTGACACAAAACACATACACACATCACACTCACACACGCACACCCCATCTATGCATCTACCAAAATCTACAACATATACACATGCAACACGTCTTGAAAAGATTCTAAAAGTCATCCGACTAACCTGAAAGGAAAAAAAATAACCCTGAGAGAGACAGCCTTCATAAAGCCAAGTCTCACCGTAACTTACTACCATTTATCAGCCATCCATTAAAGATCTGCCATAACAGATTGACCCATATTCTGAACTATTTTTTTTAAGTGCTAAGAAAAATTGAAAAAATTCCTATGAATCATAAATGTCTCTTTTGCATTCTGGGAAAGTTTCAACCCATTTGGATGTATGGTTTGTGATTAAATAGTCTTTTGAGCTCATATAAATAAGGGAGTACCTAGAACTCATCTAGATGAGATATAATTTGGTCCCATTCACTTTGAAAACAAGAACATATACAACCCACTTCAGCACACATGCATCTTATAGCATCATATCCAATGGCTATAAAAGGTGAATGAGACCAAATTATATCTCATGTAGATGAGTTCTAGTAAAACTGTATAAATAAAAACATTTATTCAGAAACGATATATCCAATTCGCGGTAAGACTTGGATTCATGAAGTCACCGAAGCTGCGTCCATATAGAGTTGCTCGTCCATGGGCACGTTTGCGGAATATGTTTTCTGAAGAAAGAAAATGGTTAGATGCCCAACATGCTAGATTTTTGGCGGGAGAAAAAGTACTAGTAGAATTTTGGCGGGAAAACGGCAGCCGATGGGAAACAGCTGCTCAAACGCGCCCTTCCTTGGCTTCTGGATGAAGCCTCGCTAGTCCAAAATGCGAAAGCTGGTCTGTGGACTAGAGCACAATGGACCGTATCACTGACGTGTGGCCCCGAGAGCTCTCTCCCGGCCGTGCAGCCGGTGGAAGAACCACAAGCCAATTGCGCCACTCGGAAAGTGGTCGGCGTGCACCCAGTCCAGAGGCGGAGCCAGGATTTTTCAAAGCCTGGGGCTAAAACTAATTGGGTTCGTCAAATACCCCGCACACCAACGTGTGTTATAAGTATGGCACAAAATCACGTTCAAAATGAAATATAAATTCATTACTATCACAAGAGGAAATTCCGTAAAAAAATAGTTTAACAAAGTGCATCATTGCAAACATGGTTTGGTACCAAATTACCAAAGACTTCCTTAATTCAAGGCCATCGTTTCTTCACCAGCAATAGTAGAAGTACCTGGATCTGCAAACATAAAATCAAGTATTTAAAATCAAGACATTGGACGTAGACTAAATTAATTGTTCATATAAAATTTTACAAAAAAAAGAGAACATATTATACCATTTCACAAAGTCCACGAGGTAGTAGCCCCTTGTGTTTCCTCTCTTTTTTGATGGCACTGTATAATACATCACGCTCAACTGATTGGAAAGATTCAATTGTACGGGTCCTCTTCATCTTGGACTTATAATCTCCTAGCGACAATGAAATAAGAACTAAGTAATACTCTCTCCGTTCCGAATTACTTGTCTCACGTATGGATGTATCTAGATGTATTTTAGTTCTAAATACATCCATTTCAGCGACGAGTAATTTGGAACGGAGAGAGTATGATTTAACACCACCAATTCATCGAGTTTGCATGACATAAAAGGACCCAGGGAAAATAATTAAATGATACAGAGTTGAGTATTGTTGAAGATACTGAATTAATTACTACTCCCTTCGTTCTTAAATATTTATCTTTTTAGAGATTCAAATGGACTATCACATACGGACATATAGACATATTTTAGAGTGTAGATTCATTTATTTTGCTTCATATGTAGTCATTTGTTGAAATCTCTAGAAAAACAAATATTTAAGAACAGAGGGAGTAGATGATACAGATTTAGAAAAAAAAATTGCTGGAATGGTTGATGACATAGAAGGATTTCCAATTAATTAAACAATATGTACTACCTGTGCCGTTGTACCGCAGTGTGTGCGTGCACTGTAATTTAGAAACACTTCGATAAGATCGAAAGAAGGAGAGGCAGGTGGTCAGGACACCGGACCAGGCGGGCGGCGCGGCGGCCGGCGGGGAAACACGGTTGATGACTAACGAGGGCGGGGGCGACTAGGCGAGGGTTTCTCGATTGGGAGAGGGTTTTTGCCCCTTGACAAACGAACGACAGATCGAAGCGTCGACGTACTGCGCGATTGATTTTCTATTCAATCGATCGACTTGACTTGGGCTAATGGGCTGAAGCCTTGTACGTGAAGCCTGGGGCTAATCTTCTATCTATCCCAAATTCTGAAAATTTTGCTTCTATACCTACAGGTGCTAGTTGGGCCACGCCTGGGGCTACAGCCCCGGTTACCCCAGGCCCAATGTCGCCCCTGACCCAGTCCATGTGAGCCGGGACCTGGAATCTTCCCCTCTCTCCACTCCCCAAGGGAGAAAATTCCCCACTTCAGTCTGCGCACCCAGCGTCGATGCCTCTCCGCCGCCGCCTCCTAGGTCTGTCCGGCGGCCTCCGCCGCTCGCTCGCCACAGCCGCCACGCATCCCCCGTGGGCCATGATCAACCGCACGGCGGAGGTCGTCGAAGCGCCGAGCGCGGACGTGCGCCTCGCCGAGCCACCGCTCGTCTCCGAGCTATGCGTCCCGGAGCGCCTCGTCAAGACCAGGGGCAGCCCCGACCCCGACGGCGACGTCGTTCAGTCGCTCGCCGGCGGCGTCTTCGCCGCGAGCGGCGACGGCCTCCTCTTCCTCTCCTGCCTAGACCTGCGCTCCACCGCTCCCGGCGCCTCTCGGGTGCGCCTGCATCCCTCCGGCCTCGACCCCACCCACGTCCCGAGCGTCACGCGCCTCGTCTGCAACCCTCTCACCCGCGAGCTTCGTCGCCTCCCGGACTCCGGCTTCGACCCTGTGGGCGACGTCCTGTGCGGCCTCAACATGGGCCTCCTCACCCAAGCCGATCGCGGGCACGGGCCGCCTGACAAGTTCGCCGTCGCCGACCTGCAGCAGGGGAACCACATGCTCCGGTTTCTCTAGGAAACAGGCAAGTGGGAGAACGTCGCGCTCTCGCCGTGCCAGGTCCCACTTGCGCGGCGGCAGCCAGTGACGCTAGACCAGGAGACAATGGCATTCGGCGGTCGCCTGTGGTGGATCGACTTGTCCTGGGGCGCAATCTCCGCCGACCCGTTCAGCGACCGGCCGGAGCTCTCCTTCGTCGAGCTGCCGAGGGGCAGCGTGCTGCCGGCTGGCGCGCAGAAAGAAGCGTTTCGCCGAGGGAGCTCGCTGCCTGACGCTGAGGTCAGGGCGTGGTGGAAGCAGGCGCCCTTCAGTTACCGGCGCATGGGTGTCAGCGAAGGGCGGTTGCGGTACGTCGAGGTCTCTCACGAGGAACCGTTTCTTCTCAGATCCTTTGTTCTCGACGACGAAGGCACCGGCTGGACGCTGGAGCACCGGGTGGTGCTCAACAAGCTCTGGGGCAGCACCATGGGACTACCTTTACAGGAGAGGGGGTCGACACGCATTTTCCTTATTGACCCGCTTAATGCCAATGTCGTTTACCTCACGGCTCACAGGATTGCCGTCGTCGCCGTGGACATGGACAGGCAGGAGGTGATTGGATGTTATCCCTATAGAAGCGACCTCTGTATGCCATGCGTCCTTCCACCGTGGCTTCGATCGAGCCGGATCCCTTCTGCAGGTATTCACTCGCTCGTTTTAGTTGCTAGATTGCATATTTGTCAGGTTTAGTTTCACATTTTGATGTGCAATGCATGAGATACTTTTGTCTCTACATAACAAAATCACTCGAAAATGATTAACACGCACGATTAGTAACAATTGGATCTCAAATAAAAGTTCTCTGGATGAAAGTCCCTCGGCTCCTGCTTTTTACAGAAATCCCAAAGAAAATTGTTATTGGTGATTTGTATGAGAAGATCCAATGCATTGATCTAGTGGCACTTCTATTACAATTCTCTTTTTGTGTTTAGTACTTTGGGGTGGACCTGAAGTTTCAATCTCAAATCTCTTCTCGACTTGAAACTTCCAACCTTTTGTCATCTCTACTTGTTATCCTGGTCTGGAAGTGTTTATCTTAAAACATATCTAGGTAGTGTCAGTAATTTGCCTCTTGAACAGTTTTTTCCAAGTTTTGGATGCTTTCTAGCTTACAAGTCCGAATAATCTTACGCTGGTCGGTGCGGCTGCATATTCTGGGTTATGAAGCTGTCCATATATTCTGAGAACTGTTTTGTTAAATGACATGATGTATTCTGAGTTATGAAGCTGCCCATATATTCTCAGAACTGTTTCGTTAAATGACATGATGTGTTCGATTAGAGTCCTCCTTTTCGGTAAAAAGAGTTATCTGCAGGCTTGTAATTTACACCGCATGTTCTGCATTTAATTTCTGCCTACACAATTTCATTTAGAAGGATTTAATGATGTTATATCCATTTTAATAATGTGTCTACACTACTCTCAAGTGTTAAACAAATATATTGTTCAAATTGCTGTGTTGTGGCTTATGGGTACACTCTGATCAATTCTAGTTAACGTGCTCTAAGTGTCATTCTTTTTTAGCTCAATTTCTTGTATCCAATGCACATAAATCTATACCTTTACAAATTATGCTGTCTTAGTGTTGCTATTCTTCAAATTCTTGTGCATTGATCAAATGAACCCTTTTCAGGCAAGAAGTATGTTAAGAAAAACAAGACTCTGGCAGATGTTCTAGTTCGTTCACACAGCCACTAGAAGGTACCAGTTTAGACATTTAGCGAATCTCTATTACTTTCCTTCAGCTGATGCTTCATTACTGATTGTTAGTTGTATCTCATCCAGCCACAACTTTAGGATTCCGCATTCACATATCTCTTACTCAATCCATGCAGTTTGTGGATCTGGAAAACAATGATGTGCATATGTGCCGATTACTACTACTATTTTTAACTGATTTTCTCTGTTTGTCCAACGTATTGTTATCCTTCATACTCCTACCTGTTTGTCATTGGTTGAGTTATAATTGGTATTTTAGTGGAATTAGTAATGTTTGCTAGGTATGGAGACTAGTAACAAATTTTACTCCATAGAATGATTATTTTGTTGAAGTGTGCTACCCGAACTTGTTCTTCCATTCATATTTTTGTGGCAGCGACTTGTGCTAGCTGCCAAAAAGTGTCATTTGGTGTCTCAGCATGGAAGTTTGATCCTGGTGTATTAGTGTTTCTGAGCTAGCAGTCATGCTCTTGTTCATCATGGTGAGCACCGTACAAGGGCCTGAAGGATTTCTCGCCCTGTCATCAGGATGACCGTTGTCTTTTCTTTCCCTGAAAATATTTTCAGCAACCATTTGAGGATCGGAACTGAAGCTTGATAACTGCATATTACCAATTGTCGTTGTGTAATTTTCTGGTGCAACCAGAAGTCGGATAGAAAATAAACATGTTGCCAGACCGACTTTCTATTTAAGTTTCGGAAATGCACATAGATAGAATAGTGAAGCATTTTTGTTTACCCAAGATTGTTTCTCAGGGGAAAGTAAAGCTGGGATACCAGCAGAAGCTGGACAGCCCCCATTCAGGTCACTCATTGTTCAGGCAACAAAACATATCTAAAAGAAATTGTCAGAACAACAGTTCACTTAACCGTATTAATTAGTAAATACAGTTTCCATGTAACCTTAACCCCCATGTTACTCACACAAAAGGAAAAATGTGGTGCCTGTACCTAATATTCCTTAATTTTATCCTCAGATTTCTTAAAACTAAGGTGCTGGTGCTCTAATCAACTAGGAGGCTCATGGTGGTAGCTTAGTATGCTGGGGCGAAATCTGGAGAAGCCTGTGTTTTTGGGGTGCTGATCAACTCACTGTATCTTGGTTCGTTGGAGATGTGGTACTTTTGTCAGACTTCCGGTTCGCTCCAGTATCTGCCGTAAACCCCACTAAGATCATTGGTCGCAAAATTGGTGCCTCTGCAATGTTTACTCTGATGAGAAACCTTATTTAGGGACCTCTGCTTCTGTCATTGGTGCTGAACTGACTATTTGATGGAACGGTTCAGTATTCGCTGCCTTGAGCTATTGTAGTATAATTTTGTGCCAATCGGTCGTGCGTTGAACTCGTTTAAGTGAGAAGGATGAAATGAGATTGCTTTTTGCGCCTTGATGGCTCTTAATTCAGACGGATGAAATGAGTATGCGAAGTTCACATCTTTTCAGCATATGTGCTGTGCTACACTTTTGCTGTAGTCGTTTTTTTCTTAATAATTGTTACTCCCTCCGTCCCGTAATGTAAGATGTTTTTTTGACACTACACTAGTGTCGAAAAACGTCCTGTAGTATGAGACGGAGGGAGTACTTGTTTTTAAAAATATTTTTTGAAATGTATTGTTTTAATATTATGATACCGTTTATCTTGGAGGGGAGGAGGAAGAAATAAGGGCCTCTTTGATTCGTAGGATTTTGAAAACGTAGGAATAGGAAAAGTATAGGGTTGGAGTGGCATGCCCACTTGAATCCTATAGGATTAGCCATGAGCGTTTTATGCCAATGAAAAAACAAAGGAATTGTAAAAAGAGGTTAGAGTGGATGTTAGATTTTTTATGAAATGTACTTTCTCTGTTTCAGTTTACAAGTCATGCGCGTATACCTAGGTTGCCACTTTTACCATCCTAATATAAACTATAGAACACAAAAATTATACCGTTTGAAAATAGAACATTTGAAGTTTATATTGGTATTTTTTTTTGTAACTAGCACAAATGCCCGTGCGCTGCAACGGAAAAATAATAAATTCACGCACTATCCATCGGTGTTGCCTCTTCGCCATCCACTCATGAATCAATTCCAAGATCATGAGACATAGCAAAAATAATATGTGCATTACCAAGGATAATTATTTTTGTATAGATATATGGAGGAGTGTGTGCAAAAAAAAAACAGTACCACCTTAGATAGTTAAAAAAAACTAATATGGACCAATAGATCAAAAAATCGGAGAAATACACCTTACTTTATTAGTAGGCTGATAAAAAGGGCCCGTGTATTGAAAACGGAGAATATAACACACTCTAGCCCTGATAATAATGCATCAAGACCTTCCCTTGTAAATGTACTCCACGTGATGATGGCGTAACACTCGCCCATCTGCCGCTACCGCCGTAGCCAACTCACACATCTTCTTCCTGCTAGCATGACCATCAAGCACAGGGAAGATCTGGGAAAAATTATTGCCATCTCTATGGTCCACCGATCTTGTACAAATGCGGCTTTACTCTTCTTTCATGAACACGTATAAATATAAGCCGATAAAAAACAAAACTTAAGTGTCATAAATTCGTAAGCAAATAGTAGTTGGTAGATCAATACGCACTTATTTTAAATGTGCGAATATAATAGGATGAGTGACAGATACACTTATACAAATATTGCATTTGCACTTTGGACCTTATGTAGTACTGCCTCATCAAAATATAAAATGTTTGGTCCAGATTTAGACAAAATAATCTCTTATACATTATTGCAGAGGCAGTATATGGGGCATGAGTTGACGATCACTCCATCCTTAGTACTACTATGCATCTTATTCATCTCATCTGTGTTCCTAAAAGTAAATGTATATTAGACGTTTGTATAATAAACTATAAAAAAAATAAAGTACACTGACTTTCATGGGTGATCTATCCTGGCTTTAGCTAAAGCACGTGGACCCATCTGACTTATATCTTCACATGGATACTCGTAGTACACTGTAGCTGACCAGCTAAAATAATTCACTTGGATCCACTACCAACCTCATCTCTTCAGCAGCCAGCGCTTTCGTCAATGCCCAGACCAAATAGAGATGAAGGAAGCGAAGGGGAGGTGCCCGCACGGCTCGTACGCAGCTGAATCTGGCCGCTGGGCGACGTAGAACCGAGGTGGCGAGGTCGGAGGTCGAGCAGACCACAGCAACTGCGCTGCTCCTATGCTCGTTGCAGTGGCGCCCGTGGCCACCAGCGCGGCGGCTGCACCCCTGTGCATAGCATCGCCGGCAAACTCCCATCCTGCGGCCTGGGGAACCTTCTGTTGGAAATATACCCTAGAGGCAATAATAAAATGATTATTATTATATTTCCTTGTTCATGATAATTGTCTATTATTCATGCTAAAATTGTATTATTCGAAAATCATAATACATATGTGAATACATAGACCACAACATGTCCCTAGTGAGCCTCTAGTTGACTAGCTCGTTGATCGACTGATAGTCATGGTTTCCTGACTATGGACATTGGATGTCGTTGATAACGGGATCACATCATTAGGAGAATGATGTGATGAACAAGACCCAATCCTAAGCATAGCACAAGATCGTGTAGTTCGTTTGCTCGAGATTTTCCAATGTCAATTACTTTTCCTTAGACCATGAGATCGTGTAACTTCCGGATACCGTAGGAGTGCTTTGGGTGTACCAAACGTCACAAGTAACTGGGTGACTATAAAGGTATACTACGGGTATCCCGAAAGTATCTGTTGGGTTGACACGGATCGAGGCGGGATTTGTCCTCCGTATGACGGAGAGGTATCTCTGGGCCCACTCGGTATTGCATCATCACAATGAGCTCAATGTGACCAAGTGTTTGGTCACGGGATCATGCATTCTGATCTGAGTAAAGTGACTTGCCGATACGAGATTGAGCGAGGTATTGGGATACCGACGATCGAATCTCGGGCAAATAACGTCCGATTGACAAAGGAATTGTATACGGGGTTACTCGAATCCTCGACATCGTGGTTCATCAATGAGATCATCGTGGAACATCTCGGGAGCCAACATGGGTATCCAGATCCGCTGTTGGTTATCGGCCGGAGAGTCGTCTCGGTCATGTCTCGCATGTCTCCGAACCCGTAGGGTCTACACATAAGGTTCGGTGGCGCTAGGGTTGTAGAGATATTAGTATGCGGTAACCCGAAAGTTGTTCGGAGTCTCGGATGAGATCCTGGACGTCACGAGGAGTTCCGGAATGATCCGGAGGTAAAGAATTGTATATAGGAAGTCTAGTTTCGGCCATCGGGAAAGTTTCAGGGGTCACCGGTATTGTATCGGGACCACCGGAAGGGTCCCGGGGGTCCACCGGGTGAGGCCACCTATCCCGGAGGGCCCCATGGGCTGAAGTGGGGGAGGGAACCAGCCCCTGGTGGGCTGGTGCGCCCCCCCTTGGGCCTCCCCCTGTGCCTAGGGTTGGAAACCCTAGGGGTGGGGGGCGTCCCACTTGGCTTGGGGGGCAAGCCACCCCCTTGCCCCCCCCCCCTTGAGATCCAATCTCTAGGGGGCCGGCGCCCCCCCAGGGCCCCTATATAAAGAGGGGGGAGGGAGGGCTGCGCACCCCTGCTCCTGGCGCCTCCCTCTCCCTCTGCAACACCTCTCCCTCTCGTAGAGCTTGGCGAAGCCCTGCCGAGATCGCCGCTACTTCCACCACCACGCCGTCGTCTTCTTTGGATCTCCATCAACCTCTCCTTCCCCTTGTTGGATCAAGAAGGAGGAGCGTCTTCCCCAACCGTGACGTGTGTTGACGCGGAGGTGTTGTTAGATTCAGCACTAGGATCTTGGTGATTTGGATCACGGCGAGTCGACTCCCTCAACCCCGTTCTCTTGAGCGCTTCCGCTCATGATCTACAAGGGTATGTAGATGCACTCCTCTCTCTCGTTGCTAGATGACTCCATAGATTGATCTTGGTGAAGCGTAGAAATTTTTTATTTTCTGCAACGTTCCCCAACACTTCTTACCCTTGCCTTTCTTGAAACTCGTGGTTTTATTGACCATCAACACTTGATGCTCCTTTTTGATTTCCACCTCCGCTGACTTCAGCATTGAAAATACTTCAGGAATAGTTTTCACCATCCCCGCATATTGTAGTTCATCACAAAGCTCTTGTAGCTAGGTGGGAGCTCTTGAAGGATCTGTCAATGACCGCCTCGTCCAGGAGGTTAATGTCCAGTGGGACAAGCGGTTGTGCAACCGGACATTTTGAGTATGTGCTCACCGACGAACTATTTTCCTCCATCTTACAACTATAGAACTTGTCGGAGACTTCATATCTCTCAACCGGGCATGAGCTTGGAAAACCATTTTCAGCTCCTCGAACATCTCATATGCTCTGTGTTGCTCAAAACGCTTTTGGAGCCCGGTTCTAAGTGTATAGCATGCCGCACTTGAACGAGGGAGTAATCATCAAGACGCGTGATCGCCAAGCGTTCATAACGTCTTGGTTCTCAGGATGGGTGCTTCACCTAGCGGTCCTTCTAGGACATATGCTTTCTTGGCAGCTATGAGGAAGATCCTCAGGTTCCGGACCTAGTCCATATAGTTGCTGCCATCATCTTTCAGCTTGGTTTTCTCTAGGAACGCGTTGAAGTTGAGGTTGACATGAGCGTTGGTCATTTGATCTACAAGACATTTTTGCAAAGGTTTTTAGACTAAGTTCATGATAATTAAGTTCATCTAATCAAATTATTTAATGAACTCCCACTCAGATTAGACATCCCTCTAGTCATCTAAGTGATACATGATCCGAGTCAACTAGGCCGTGTCCGATCATCACGTGGGACGGACTAGTCATCATCGGTGAACATCTCCATGTTGATCGTATCTTCCATACGACTCATGTTCGACCTTTCGGTCTCTTGTGTTCCGAGGCCATGTCTGTACATGCTAGGCTCGTCAAGTTAACCTAAGTGTTTATGCATGTGTAAATCTGTCTTACACCCGTTGTATGTGAACGTTAGAATCTATCACACCCGATCATCACGTGGTGCTTCGAAACAACGAACTTTCGCAACGGCGCACAGTTAGGGGGAACACTTTCTTGAAATTATTATGAGGTATCATCTTATTTACTACCGTCATTCTAAGCAAATAAGATGCAAAAACATGATAAACATCACATGCAATCCAACAGTGACATGATATGGCCAATATCATATAGCTCCTTTGATCTCCATCTTCGGGGCGCCTTGATCATCTTCGTCACCGGCATGACACCATGATCTCCATCATCGTGTCTCCATGAAGTTGCTCGCCAACTATTACTTCTACTACTATGGCTAACGGTTTAGCAATAAAGTAAAGTAATTACGTGGCATTTAATCATTGACACGCTGGTCATACAATAATTAAGACAACTCCTATGGCTCCTGCCGGTTGTCATACTCATCGACATGCAAGTCGTGATTCCTATTACAAGAACATGATCTCATACATCACATACATATCATTCATCACAACTTTTGGCCATATCACATCACAAGGCATATGCTGCAAAAACAAGTTAGACGTCCTCTAATTGTTTGCATGTTTTACGTGGCTGCAATAGGGTTCTAGCAAGAACGTTTCTTACCTACGTAAAATCCAAAACGTGATATGCCAATTTCTATTTACCCTTCATAAGGACCCTTTTCATCGAATCCGCTCCGACTAAAGTGGGAGAGACAGACGCCCGCTAGCCACCTTATGCAACTAGTGCATGTCAGTCGGTGTAACCTGTCTCACGTAAGCGTACGTGTAAGGTCGGTCCGGGCCGCTTCATCCCACGATGCCACCGAGCAAAATAAGACTAGTAGCGGCAAGAAAATTGACAACATCTACGCCCACAACAAATTTGTGTTCTACTCGTGCAAAGAAACTACGCATAGACCTAGCTCATGATGCCACTGTTGGGGAACGTTGCAGAAAATAAAAAATTTCTATGATTCACCAAGATCAATCTATGGAGTTCATCTAGCAACGAGAGAGAGGAGTGCATCTACATACCCTTGTAGATCGCGAGCGGAAGCGTTCAAGAGAACGGGGTTGAGGGATTCGTACTCGTCGTGATCCAAATCACCGAAGATTCTAGTGCTGAATGGACAGCACCTCCGCGTTCAACACACGTACGGTTGGGGAAGACGTCTCCTCCTTCTTGATCCAGCAAGGGGGGATGAGAGGTTGATGGAGATCCAGTAGCACGACGGCGTGGTGGTGGAAGTAGTGGCGATCTCGGCAGGGCTTCGCCAAGCTCTACGAGAGGGAGAGGTGTTGCAGAGGGAGAGGGAGGCGCCAGGAGCAGGGGTGCGCAGCCCTCCCCCTCTTTATATAGGGGCCTTTGGGCGCCGGCCCCTAGAGATTGGATCTCAAGGGGCGGCCAAGGGGTGGCTTGCCCCCAAGCCAAGTGGGCGCCCCACCCCTAGGGTTTCAACCCTAGGCGCAGGGAGGCCAAGGGGCGCACCAGCCCACCAGGCTGGTTCCTCCCCACTTCAGCCCGTGGGGCCCTCCGGGATAGGTGGCCCCACCGGTGGACCCGCGACCCTTAGGTGGTCCAGTACAATATCGGTGACCCCGAAACTTTCCGATGGGGCTGGACTTCCTATATACAATTCTTTACCTCTGGACCATTTCGGAACTCCTCGTGACGTCCGGGATCTCATCCGAGACTCCGAACAACTTTCGGGTTACCGCATACTAATATCTCTACAACCCTAGCGTCACCGAACCATAAGTGTGTAGACCCTACGGGTTCGGGAGACATGCATACATGACCTAGACGACTCCCCGGTCAATAACCAACAGCGGGATCTGGATACCCATGTTGGCTCCCACATGTTCCACGATGATCTCATCGGATGAACCACGATGTCGAGGATTCGAGTAACCCGTATACAATTCCCTTTGTCAGCGATGCGTTACTTGCGAGATTCGATCATCGGTATCCCAATACCTCGTTCAATCTCGTTACCGGCAGGTCACTTTACTTGTACTGTAATGCATGATCCCGTGACCAAACACTTGGTCACATTGAGCTCATTATGATGATGCATTATCGAGTGGGCCCAGAGATACCTCTTCGTCATACGGAGTGACAAATCCCGATCTCGATCCGTGTCAACCCAATGATACTTTCGGGGATACTCGTAGTATACCTTTATAGTCACCCAGTTACGTTGTGACGTTTGGTACACCCAAAGCATTCCTACGGTATCCGGGAGTTACACGATCTCATGGTCTAATGAAAAAATACTTGACATTGGAAAAGCTCTAGCAAACGAACTACACGATCTTGTGCTATGCTTAGGATTGGGTCTTGTTCATCACATCATTCTCCTAATGATGTGATCCCGTTATCAACGACATCCAATGTCCATAGTCAGGAAACCATGACTATCAGTCGATCAACGAGCTAGTCAACTAGAGGCTCACTAGGGACATGTTGTGGTCTATGTATTCACACATATATTACGATTTCCAGATAACACAATTTTAGCATGAATAATAGACAATTATCATGAACAAGGAAATATAATAATAATCATTTTATTATTGCCTCTAGGGCATATTTCCAACAAGAAGAACTTCAAGAAGGACGGCAAGGGAGTTGCCGCGCCCGGTAAGCCAGTTACCGGGAAGAAGCCAAAGAATGGAAGCGGAACTGCTCCAAATACTTAGCGGACAAGAAGGCCGGCAACACTAAAGGTATATGTGATATACATGTAATTGATGTGTACCTTACCCGTGCTCGTAGTAGCTCCTGGGTATTTGATACCGGTGCGGTTGCTCATATTTGTAACTCAAAGCAGGAGCTGCGGAATAAGCGGAGACTGGCGAAGGACGAGGTGACGATGCGCGTCGGGAATGGTTCAAAGGTCGATGTGATCGCCGTCGGCATGCTACCTCTACATTTACCTACGGGATTAGTTTTAAACCTCAACAACTGTTATTTAGTGCCAGCTTTGAGCATGAACATTGTATCTGGATCTCGTTTAATACGAGATGGCTACTCATTTAAATCCGAGAATAATGGTTGTTCTATTTATATGAGAGATATGTTTTATGGTCATGCCTCGCTGGTCAATTGTTTATTCTTAATGAATCTCGAACGTGATGTTACACACATTCATAGTGTGAATACCAAAAGATGTAAGGTTGATAATGATAGTCCCACATACTTGTGGCACTGCCACCTTGGTCACATTGGTGTCAAGCGCATGAAGAAGCTCCATGCTGATGGACTTTTAGAGTCTCTCAATTATGAATCATTTGACACATGCGAACCATGCCTCATGGGAAAAATGACCAAGACTCCGTTCTCCGGAACAATGGAGCGAGCAACCAACTTATTGGAAATCATACATACTTATGTGTGCGGTCCAATGAGCGTTGAGGCTCGCGGAGGCTATCGTTATGTTCTCACTCTCACTGATGACTTAAGTAGATATGGGTATGTCTACTTGATGAAACACAAGTCTGAGACCTTTGAAAAGTTCAAGGAATTTCAGAATGAGGTAGAGAATCAACGTGACCGAAAAATAAAGTTCTTACGATCAGATCGTGGAGGAGAATATTTAAGTCACGAATTTGGTACGCACTTAAGGAAATGTGGAATCGTTTCACAACTCACGCCGCCTAGAACACCTCAGCGTAACGGTGTGTCCGAACGTCGTAATCGCACTCTATTGGATATGGTGCGATCTATAATGTCACTCACCGATTTACCGCTATCATTTTGGGGATACGCTCTAGAGACAGCTACATTCACTTTAAATAGGGCACCGTCTAAATCCGTTGAGACGACACCGTATGAATTATGGTTTGGGAAGAAACCTAAGCTGTCATTTCTAAAAGTTTGGGGATGCGATGCTTATGTCAAGAAACTTCAACCTGAAAAGCTCGAACCCAAGTCGGAAAAATGCGTCTTCATAGGATACCCTAAGGAAACCATTTGGTATACCTTCTACCTTAGATCCGAAGGCAAGATCTTTGTTGCCAAGAATGGGTCCTTTCTGGAGAAAGAGTTTCTCTCGAAAGAAGTAAGTGGGAGGAAAGTAGAACTCGATGAAGTACTGCCTCTTGAACCGGAAAGTAGTACAGCTGAGGAAGATGTTCCTGTGGTGCCTACACCGACTGGAGAGGAAATTAATGATGATGATCAAGGTACTTCGGATCAAGTTGCTCTTGAACTTCGTGGGTCCACAAGGACACGTTCCACACCAGTGGTATGGCAACCTGTCCTGGAAATCATGTTGTTAGACAACGGTTAACCTTCGAACTATGAAGAAGCGATGGCGGGCCCAGATTCCAACAAATGGCATGAAGCCATGCAATCCGAGATAGGATCCATGTATGAAAACAAAGTATGGACTTTGACAGACTTGCCCGATGATCGGCGAGCGATAGAAAATAAATGGATCTTTAAGAAGACGGACGCGGATGGTAATGTTACCATCTATAAAGCTCGACTTGTCGCTAAGGGTTATCGGCAAGTTCAAGGGGTTGACTACGATGAGACTTTCTCTCCCGTAGCGAAGCTGAAGTCTGTCCGAATCATGTTAGCAATTGCCGCATACTATGATTATGAGATATGGCAAATGGACGTCAAAACGGTATTCCTTAACGGCTACCTTAAGGAAGAACTGTATATGATGCAGCCGGAAGGTTTTGTCGATCCTGAGAATGCTAACAAGGTATGCAAGCTCCAGCGATCCATTTATGGGCTGGTGCAAGCATCTCGGAGTTGGAACATTCGCTTTGATGAGATGATCAAAGCGTTTGGGTTTATGCAGACTTATGGAGAAGCCTGCGTTTACAAGAAAGTGAGTGGGAGCTCTGTAGCATTTCTCATATTATATGTAGATGACATACTTTTGATGGAAAATGATATAGAACTTTTGGACAACATTAAGGCCTACTTGAACAAGTGTTTTTCAATGAAGGACCTTGGAGAAGCTGCTTACATATTAGGCATCAAGATCTATAGGGATAGATCGAGATGCCTCATAGGTCTTTCACAAAGCACATACCTTGATAAGATATTGAAGAAGTTCAATATGGATCAGTCCAAGAAAGGGTTCTTGCCTGTGTTGCAAGGTGTGAAATTGAGCTCGGCTCAATGCCCGACCACGGCAGAAGATAGAGAAGAGATGAGTGTCATCCCCTATGCCTTAGCCATAGGATCTATTATGTATGCCATTGTGTACCGCACTGATGTAAACATTACCGTAAGTTTGGTAGGAAGGTACCAAAGTAATCCCGCAAGGAACTTTGGACAGCGGTTAAGAATATCCTGAAGTACTGAAGAGGACTAAGGACATGTTTCGTTTATGGATGTGACGAAGAGCTCGTCGTAAGGGTTACGTCGACGCTTAGCTTCGACACAGATCTGGATGACTCTAAGTCACAAACCGGATCGTGTATATTTTGAATGGTGGGGCGATAGCTGGTGTAGTTGCAAGCAGAGCGTCGTGGCGGGATCTACATATGAAGCAGAGTACATGGCAGCCTCGGAGGCAGCGCATGAAGCAATATGGATGAAGGAGTTCATCACCGACTTAGGAGTCATACCCAATGCGTCGGGGCCGATCACTCTCTTCTGTGACAACACTGGAGCTATTGCCCTTGCCAAGGAGCCCAGGTTTCACAAGAAGACCAGGCACATCAAGCGTCGTTTCAACTCCATTTGTGAAAATGTTCAAGATGGAGACATAGATATTTGCAAAGTACATACGGATCTGAATGTGGCAGATCCGTTGACTAAACCTCTTTCGCGAGCTAAACATGATCAACACCAGAACTCTATGGGTGTTCGATTCATCACAATGTAACTAGATTATTGACTCTAGTGCAAGTGGGAGACTGTTGGAAATATGCCCTAGAGGCAATAATAAAATGATTATTATTATATTTTCTTGTTCATGATAATTGTCTATTATTCATGCTAAAATTGTGTTATCCGGAAATCGTAATACATGTGTGAATACATAGACCACAACATGTCCCTAGTGAGCCTCTAGTTGACCAGCTCGTTGATGGACTGATAGTCGTGGTCTCTTGACTATGGACATTGGATGTCGTTGATAACGGGATCACATCATTAGGAGAATGATGTGATGGACAAGACCCAATCCTAAGCATAGCACAAGATCGTGTAGTTCGTTTGCTAGAGCTTTTCCAATGTCAAGTATTTTTTTCCTTAGACCATGAGATCGTGTAACTCCCGGATACCGTAGGAGCGCTTTGGGCGTACCAAACGTCACAACGTAACTGGGTGACTATAAAGGTATACTACGGGTATCCCCGAAAGTATCTGTTTGGTTGACACGGATCGAGACTGGGATTTGTCACTCTGTATGACGGAGAGGTATCTCTAGGCCCACTTGGTAATGCATCATCATAATGAGCTCAATGTGACCAAGTGTTTGGTCATGGGATCATTCATTACAGTACAAGTAAAGTGACTTGCCGGTAACGAGATTGAACGAGGTATTGGGATACCGACGATCGAATCTCGGGCAAGTAACGTACCGATTGACAAAGGGAATTGTATACGAGGTTACTCGAATCCTCGACATCGTGGTTCATCCGATGAGATCATCGTGGAACATGTGGGAGCCAACATGGGTATCCAGATCCCGCTGTTGGTTATTGACCGGAGAGTCGTCTCGGTCATGTCTGCATGTCTCCCGAACCCGTAGGGTCTACACACTTAAGGTTCGGTGACGCTAGGGTTGTAGAGATATTAGTATGCGGTAACCCAAAAGTTGTTCGGAGTCCCGTATGAGATCCCGGACGTCACGAGGAGTTCCGGAATGGTCCGGAGGTAAAGAAATGTATATAGGAAGTCCAGTTTCGGCCATCAGGAAAGTTTCGAGGGTCACCGGTATTGTACCGGTACCACCGGAAGGGTCCCGGGGGTCCACCGGGTGGGGCCACCTATCCCGGAGGGCCCCATGGGCTGAAGTGGGGGAGGGAACCAGCCCCTGGTGGGCTGGTGTGCCCCCCTTGGGTCTCCCCCTGTGCCTAGGGTTGGAAACCCTAGGGGGGGGCGCCCACTGGCTTGGGGCAAGCCACCCCTTGCCGCCGCCCCCCCTTGAGATCCAATCTCTAGGGCCGGCGCCCCCCCAGGGCCCCTATATAAAAGAGGGGGGAGGGAGGGCTGCGCACCCCTGCTCCTGGCGCCTCCCTCTCCCTCTGCAACACCTCTCCCTCTCGTAGGGCTTGGCGAAGCCTTGCCGAGATCGCCGCTACTTCCACCACCACGCCGTCGTGCTGCTGGATCTCCATCAACCTCTCCTTCCCCCTTGCTGGATCAAGAAGGAGGAGACGTCTTCCCCAACCGTACATGTGTTGAACGCGGAGCTGCTGTCCGTTCAGCACTAGGATCTTCGGTGATTTGGATCACGACGAGTACGACTCCCTCAACCCCGTTCTCTTGAACGCTTCCGCTCGCGATCTATAAGGGTATGTAGATGCACTCCTCTCCCTTGTTGCTAGATGAACTCCATAGATTGATCTTAGTGAAGCGTAGAAATTTTTTGTTTTCTGCAACGTTCCCCAACACCTCCATGGCTGACCTCATAGAGCGCCACTCCATTTTGTCCGCATGCGGCGTCCCGCGCCCTTCCTCACCAGAACCGGCCAGCCCAAACCCTCCATCACAACTCCGTCCGCTTCTCTACCTCCCTCAAGCGAGCATAACTGCCACGGCCACCACTCCTCCACCTTGCCGCGCTGTTATCGTCGTTGTCGCTTTTCTTGCCGGTCCTCCCAGCCCCGGGCGACCTTGTGGGGGTGCTGGCATGGATGAGTACAAAGCTCAAGCTTGCCTCCTCCCCCTCCGTCCCTTGCTCGAACACCGCCGCCGCCAGCCAAGCTCTGCCCCAGCGAGCTTCCTGCTCCTCTTCACTTCCCCGGAGCCACAGGCATGTTCCTGCTCGAGACGCCGTCGTCGCCTGACAGTGCTCGGAGCCACCACTGCCACCGATGCCGCCAGATTGCCCTCAACCCCCTCTTTCTTGATCTCGATCTACATAGCCCGGACACGAACTCTGATGACTTCGGTCTAAATCAGAGATGGACAAAACGAGGCAGGAGGTTGCAGATCGATGAGGGTAGGGGTGGCGGATGGGGAGGGGAAGGAGAAGACCAGCCGCCTTACGCGTACCCATACGGATCGAGGGGAGAAGGCAGCGAAGGAGCCCATGATCGAAGCGTTTTATCAGATTTTAGCCACTAAAAAGTTGGACGGCCCGTCTCGGACGACGGACTAAAATCTGGATTAATTGCGTGCTTGGGAGATTAGTACCACCTCGTTTATATTACGATTTTATCAATACAAATCGTAAAAGCGTATTATGACATGAGAAGAAAGCGTATTGTGACGGTGAACCTGGAGACTCAATCCGTGCTTTATTATTATTAGGGAGAGATATATGACTTGTATTAGGTTGGTCAAATTAACGACCTAGGATACACGCACGCCCTGTAAACTGAGAGAGAGGGAGTAGTACAAAAGATTCCATAGAAAAAATTCTATGAAATCCAATCCTTGGTTCACTTTTATAAGACGTTTAAACAACACACAAAATAGTTCAATTCAGCTGTCCAAAACTTCTTATAAAATAAGAAAAAGGAGTATATGTGTTTTATAAGAAGAAAAGGGCCTTCTGTAAACTGCAGAAAAAAAAGGCCCAACACCAATCGCTTCGAATTTTGGCGGGAAAAAGGTGACGTCATAGGCACAGCCGATGGGAAACAGCTGTTCAAACGTTGAGGCATGCCTCGGTCGGCTTCTGCGCGAAGCCTTTACAGGCGTACGGTCATTCCTAATATGGAAATCGGTACCTAGACCAGCACCCAATAGACCGACTCACTGACCAGTGGGCCCGAGAGACCAGTCGAGTACCCGGTGGAACGACTGCAGGCTACTTTCCTCCCGCGACCCCCGGTCCAAGTGAACCCTCTGCTCTCTCCCACGGCGCACCGAGTCCACAGTCCACACTGTTGGAAATATGCCCTAGAGGCAATAATAAAAGAATTATTATTATATTTCCTTGTTCATGATAATTGTCTTTTATTCATGCTATAACTGTATCATCCGGAAATCGTGATACACGTGTGAATACATAGACCACAATGCGTCCCTAGTGAGCCTCTAGTTGACTAGCTCGTTGGTCAACCGATAGTCATGGTTTCCTGACTATGGACATAAGATGTCATTGACAACGGGATCACGTCATTAGGAGAATGACGTGATGGACAAGACCCAATCCTAAGCATAGCACAAGATCGTGTAGTTCGTTTTGCTAGAGCTTTTCCTTTCTCTATTTTTTCCTCTCGGTTAAAGAAAAGAGAGAGAGAGAAGAGAGCCAGCCCAGCCGGCCTCTTAGGCCCGACCAACTAAGCCGGCCCACTTCTTTTGCGAAAGCCTAGGCCAGGCCGGCCCACCAAACCCCTTGAGGCCCAACCCAGCTCTAACCCTAGCCTCCCTGCGCTCGATCCCCATCTCTCCTCGTCTCCTCCCTCGCGCCGACCGGCGCCCGATCCCCTCGATCCCCCTCTCGCTCTCCTCTCCCGATCCACTTCTCTCCCTCGGTCCCCTCGCTCGTCCTCCTCCAAACCCCGACGCCTCCGCTCCTTCCTCTCCGCGCCCGACCCCCTCCTCGTCGCCTCTGCGCGTGAGCGCCGCCGCCCTCAACCCTCCTCGTCGTCGCCCATGGCCACGCCGCCTCCACACCTCCGCCGGCCTCGGCCTCCCGCGGTTGCCCTGCTCCGGCGGCCCTCCATCGCCCTCAAGCTCGTTCAGCGGCCCCTGTCTTCTCCTCGTGCCCGCCGCCGTCTTCGTCCGGCCCTGCCATGGCCGCGCCTCCCTGCTCCCGAGCCGCGGCGCTGCCCGGATCCATCGTCCCCTGCCATCAGCCGCGCCGCCGGCCAAGTCCCTCTGCCTCCTCCTCGCCAGCGCTCGGCCTCCTCCCCGAGCTCATGCTCCCTTCGTCCATGGCGCCAGCCAGCCCCGCAGGCCGCGCCGTCGCCTCATCCGCATCGAGCCAGGGAGTGGTGCTCCCTGCGCCCGGTCCCCCTCGCCCCTTGCCGCCTCCTTCGTTGGTGGCGACCACCAGGAGGTCCACAAGAAGCCCGGAGCCCCGCCGTGAAGCTCCAAGCCGCACCCCTGCATCCTGCGCCAGTTTCCAGCAGCTCGAGCGGTCCCCGGTGACCTCCCGGGGTAGAGCCTTGCAAGTCCTCGATGCCCTTCAGATTCATCCAGACCGGCAAGATCGACCTCGGCGCCAAGTTAAATCTTCAGATCGGTTCGACTACCTCCGATGTGGTTTTCGGCAAGTACTTGGAGGCAACAATGACGCCAAGTACCACGACGACCGTCGAGACCGCCAAGTTCCACTACCGATGAACGTTTTGGACCGCCAAGTTCGGCTACGATCCTCGAGACCATCGTGTTGCACGCCAACATGAGTACGACCACGGACGGCTACCTGCGGATGGATTTCGTCAAGTTCAACGACGACCCGTGAAGCACATGGGAACATCAAGTTCCTCTCCGAACGTGTACGACTACCATCACCGAGATCGCAAGTACCACGACAACCCCGAAGGGATTCGGACCCGTCAAGTACCTCTTCGAAAACGAACGTGTACCCCTACTTCCCCTACCATCGCGAGAACGTCTACTTCCCCCGACGAGATCGAACCGCTCCGAAAACGCACGCTTCAAAGGTATAAGAACCGAGATGACCGACCGTGAACGAATGCTTGTATGTTGTATGAGATGCCCGTTTGCACCGTGTCCGAAATTGTCGCTCGCTTGTTCCTCCTCGTTGCCATGCCATCGTCTCGTGGGAACCCAAGAATCGAACACCCCACCATCTTGCTCAACTCGCTTCCGTCACACTTTCTTTTGCACCGATATCTCCATGAGCTACCGGAACCGAAATGTTGCCGTGGCACCATTTTCGTTTCGCCGCCGTGGCACCCTTTCGTTCCGCCATGGTGACCAAATGCTTCATAACATGCTTTTGTCAACATTTTCATAAAAATTTCATATAACTTGTATATGTCATCCGCATCATGATAACAACATTTAAATGTTTATAATTGTTGTTTGCATTATTTTGCATAATTGCCATGCTAAAATGATTTATTTCATATCTAAATAACCGTAGCTCGGATTTAAATAAATTATATATGTAAATGGGGTAGAAAAATGCCTAGTTTAACATGGTATACTTTATTTGCATGTTTAACAACTCTAAAATTGTGTTCAGGGCAGATCAGTTCCAAATCTAAAATATGCATATGGGGTTTTACCGGAATTGTTGTTTGTTGTTCCGGCCTCATTTAAACTTGCCTAAATAGTTAGTTTCATATGCTTCACCCCTTGCCATGTTTAATAACATTTAATATTGTTGGGTAGCCTAAACAAGAGTGAACTAAATAAATGTTGTGAAGTTTCGTCAATATGCAATTCGTTGCATATTGAGCTCCACTTAACCTGTAGTTTTGTTTGTGCATATTGTCATGCCATGCTATTGAAACCGGACATGCATCATACTTGGTTGTGCATCATGCCATGTTTATGTGATGGTTGTTTACTATGTTGTTTGTTTCTTTCCGGGTTGCTTCTCTCGTTAGCTTCGGTTTCGTTCCGGAGTTGTGAGGATTCGTTCGACTTCATCCGTTTGTCTTCTTCATGGACTCGTTCTTCTTCCTTGCGAGATTTCAGGCAAGATGACCATACCCTCGAAATCACTTCTATCTTTGCTTGCTAGTTGCTCGCTCTTTTGCTATGCCTATGCTACGATGCCTACCACTTGCTATATCATGCCTCCCATGTTGCCATGTCAAACCTCTAACCATCCTTTCCTAGCAAACCATTGCTTGGCTATGTTACCGCTTTGCTCAGCCCCTCTTATAGCGTTGTTAGTTGCAGGTGAAGATGAAGTTTGTTCCTTGTTGGAACATGGAGATGTTGTTCCTTGTTGGAACATGTTTACTTGTTGGGATATCACAATATATCTTATTTAATTAACGATCTATATACTTGGTAAAGGGTGGAAGGCTCGGCCTTATGCCGGTGTTTTGTTCCACTCTTGCCGCCCTAGTTTCCGTCATATCGGTATTATGTTCCCGGATTTTTGCGTTCCTTACGGTTGGGTGATTTATGGGACCCCTTGACAGTTCGCTTTGAATAAGACTCCTCCAGCAAGGCCCAACATTGGTTTTACCATTTGCCACCTAAGCCTTTTTCCCTTGGGTTCTGCAGACTCAAGGGTCATCTTTATTTTAACCCCCGGGCCAGTGCTCCTTCGAGTGTTGGTCCAAACTATCAGCCGCCGGTGGCCACCAGGGGCAACTCTGGGTTCGCCTATCGGAAGTTTGGACAATCCGGTGTGCCCTGAGAACGAGATATGTGCAGCTCCTATCAGGATTTGTCGGCACATTCGGGCGGCTTTGCTGGTTTTGTTTTATTCTTTGTCGAAATGTCTTGTAGTCCGGATTCGAGATCGATCAGGTCTTCGGTAGAAGGAATATCCTTTGTTGACCGTGAGAGCTTATAATGGGCTAAGTTGGGACACCCTGCAGGTATTATCTTTCAAAGCCGTGCCCATGGTTATGAGGCAGATGGGAATTTGTTAATGTCGGTTGTAGAAAACCGAAGTTGACCTTAATTTAAAACACATCAACGCGTGTGTAACCGTGATGGTCTCTTCTCGGAGTCCGGGAAGTGAACACGATGTTGGAGTTATGATTGGCGAGGTTGTTCTAGGATCACTTCTTGATCATAGTTGTTCGACCGTGCTTTTGCCTTCTCTTCTCGCTCTCATTTGCGTATGTAGCCACCATATATGCTAGTCGCTTGCTGCAGCTCCACCTCACTACCCTGTCCTACCTTTAAGCTTAAATAGTCTTGATCTCGTGGGTGTGAGATTGTTGAGTCCCGTGACTCACAGATACTTCAAAACCAGTTTGCGGTGCCGATGAAACCGTGCAGGTGACACACCGAGCTCAAGGAGGAGCTCGATGAAGATCTTGTTCATTGTGTTGTTTCATTTCAGTTGATCAAGAGTGGAGCCAGTTGGGACGATCGGGATCTGTGTAGCTTTTGGGGTAGTCTTCTTTTATTTTGGTTCCGTAGTCGGACCTTGATTGTATCTGTATGATGTAATGTTTTACTCATGTATTGTGTGAAGTGGCGATTGTAAGCCAACTATGTATCTCTTTCCCTTATGTATTACATGGGTTGTGTGAAGATTACCTCACTTGCGACATTGCTTTCAATGCGGTTATGCCTCTAAGTCGTGCTTCGACACGTGGGAGATATAGCCGCATCGAGGGCGTTACACATCATCACGCCGTCGTGCTGCTGCTGGAGCCATTTTCCTCAACCACTCCTTCCCCCTTGCTGGATCAAGACGGAGGAGACGTTGCCCGTACCGTACGTGTGTTGAACGCGGAGGTGCTGTCCGTTCAGCACTTGGTCATCGGTGGTCCGAGTACGACTCCATCATCACCACCCCCTCGAAAGCTTCCGCACGCGATCTACAAGTGGTATGTAGATGCAAACTCACTCCCTTGACTCGTTGCTTAGATGAACTCATAGATGGATCTTGGTGAAACCGTAGGAAAATTTTTAATTTTTTGCAACGTTCCCCAACAGTGGCATCATGAGCTAGGTCTATGCGTAGTTCTCTTTGCACGAGTAGAACACAATTTAGTTGTGGGCGTAGATCTTGTCAACTTACTTGCCGCTACTAGTCTTATCTTGCTTCCGCGGTATTGTGGGATGAAGCGGCCCGGACCAACCTTACACGTACGCTTACGTGAGACCGGTTCCACCGACTAACATGCACTAGTTGCATAAGGTGGCTGGCAGGTGTCTGTCTCTCCCACTTTAGTTGGAGCGGATTCGATGAAAAGGGTCCTTATGAAGGGTAAATAGAAGTTGACAAAATCACGTTGTGGTTATTCGTAGGTAAGAGAACGTTCTTGCTAGAACCCAATTACAGCCACGTAAAAGATGCAACAACAATTAGAGGACGTCTAACTTGTTTTTGCAGCAATTGTCATGTGATGTGATATGGCCAAGTTGTGATGAATGATGAATGACAAATTGTGATGTATGAGATCATGTTCTTGTAATAGGAATCACGACTTGCATGTCGATGAGTATGACAACCGGCAGGAGCCATAGGAGTTGTCTTTATTTTGTATGACCTGCGTGTCATTGAAGAACGCCATGTAACTTACTTTACTTTATTGCTAAACGCGTTAGCCATAGAAGTAGAAGTAGTCGTTGGCGTGACAACTTCATGGAGGCACAATGATGGAGATCATGGTGTCATGCCGGTGACAAGATGATCATGGAGCCCCGAAGATGGAGATCAATGGAGCTTGATGATAATGGCCATATCATGTCACTACTATATAATTGCATGTGATGTTTATTATGTTTATGCATCTTGTTTACTTAGAACGACGGTAGTAAATAAGATGATCCCTTACAACAATATCAAGAAGTGTTCTCCCTAGCGTGCACCGTTGCTAAAGTTCGTCACTTCTAAACACCACGTGATGATCGGGTGTGATGGATTCTTACGTTCACATACAACGGGTGTAAGACAGATTTACACACGCAAAACACTTAGGGTTAACTTGACGAGCCTAGCATGTACAGACATGGCCTCGGAACACGGAGACCGAAAGGTCGAACACGAGTCGTATGGAAGATACGATCAACATGAGAATGTTCACCGACGATGACTAGTCCGTCTCACGTGATGATCGGACACGGCCTAGTCGACTCGGATCGTGTAACACTTAGATGACTAGAGGGATGTCATATCTGAGTGGGAGTTCATTCAATAATTTGATTAAGATGAACTTAATTATCATGAACTTAGTCTAAAACTTTTTGCAAAATATGTCTTGTAGATCAAATGGCCAACGCTCATGTCAACATGAACTTCAACGCGCTCCTAGAAAGCCAAGCTGAAAGATGATGGCAGCAACTATACGGACTGGGTCCGGAACACGAGATCATCCTCATAGCTGCCAAGAAGGCATATGTCCTAGAAGCACCGTTAGGTGACCCACCTGCTCTCCCAAAGACCTTTGCAAGGCGATTTGAGCGTTTGGCGAGCACGCGTCGATGATTACTCCCTCGTTCAGTGCGGCATACTTTACAGACTTAGAACCGGGGCTCCAAAAGCGTTTTGAGCATCACGGAGCATATGAGATGTTCGAGGAGCTGAAACTGGTTTTCCAAGCTCACGCCGAGTCGAGAGATATGACATCTCCGACAAGTTCTATAGTTGTAAGATGGAGGAAAATAGTTACATCGGTGAGCACATACTCAAGATGTCCGGGTTGCACAACCGTATGACCCAGCTGAATATTAACCTCCCCGATGAGGCGGTCATTGACAGAATCCTTGATCGCTCCCACCAAGCTACAAGAGCTTTGTGATGAACTACAACATGCGGGGATGGTGAAGACCATTCTGAAGTGTTCTCTATCTGAAGTCGCAGAGGTTGAAATCAAGAAAGAACATCAAGTGTTGATGGTCAATAAGACCACTAAGTTCAAAAAGGGCAAGGGCAAGAAGAACTTCAAGAAGGACGGCAAGGAGGTTGCCGCGCCCGATAAGCAAGTTGCCGGGAAGAAGTCAAAGAATGGACCCAAACCCGAGACCGAGTGCTTTTATTGCAAGGAGGGTCCTTTCGAAGCGGAACTGCCCCAAATACTTAGCAGATAAGAAGGCCGCAACACCAAAGGTATATTTGATATACATGTAATCGATGTGTACCTTACCATTACTCGTAGTAACTCCAGGTATTTGATACCGGTGCCGTTGCTCATATTTGTAACTCACAGCAGGAGCTGCGGAATAAGCGGAGGCTGGCGAAGGACGAGGTGACGATCGCGCGTCGGGAATGGTTCGAGTCGATGTGATCGCCGTCGACACGCTACCTCTTCATTTACCTACGGGATTAGTCATGAACCTTAATAATTGTTATTTGGTGCCAAGTTTGAGCATGAATATTGTATCTGGATCTCGTTTAATGCGAGATGGCTACTCATTTAAATCCGAGAATAATGGTTGTTCTATTTATATGAGAGATATGTTTTATAGTCATGCTCCAATGGTCAATGGTTTATTCTTAATGAATCTCGAGCGTAGTATTACACATGTTCATAGCGTGAATACCAAAATATGTAAAGTTGATAACGATAGTCCCACATACTTGTGGCACTGCCGCCTTGGTCACATTGGTGTCAAGCGCATGAAGAAGCTCCATGCTGATGGACTTTTGGAGTCTCTAGATTATGAATCATTTGACACATGCGAACCATGCCTCATGGGCAAGATGACCAAGACTCCGTTCTCGGAACAATGGGCGAGCAACCAACTTGTTGGAAATCATACATACCGATGTGTGCGGTCCAATGGCGTTGAGGCTCATGGAGGATATCATTATGTTCTCACTCTCACAGATGACCTAAGTAGATATGGGTATGTCTACTTGATGAAACACAAGTCTGAGACCTTTGAAAAGTTCAAGGAATTTCAGAATGAAGTAGAGAATCAACGTGACCGAAAGATAAAATTCTTACGATCGGATCGTGGAGGAGAATATTTAAGTCACGAATTTGGTACACACTTAAGAAAATGTGGAATCGTTTCACAACTAACGCCGCCTAGAACACCTCAACAGAACGGTGTGTCGAGCGTCAGAATCGCACTCTATTGGATATGGTGCGGTCTATGATGTCTCTTACCGATTTACCGCTATCATTTTGGGGATACGCTCTAGAGACAGCTACATTTACTTTAAATAGGGCACCGTCTAAATCCGTTGAGACGACACCGTATGAATTGTGGTTTGGGAAGAAACCTAAGCTGTCGTTTCTAAAAGTTTGGAGGTGCGATGCTTATGTCAAGAAACTTCAACCTGAAAAGCTCGAACCCAAGTCGGAAAAATGCGTCTTCACAGGATACCCTAAAGAAACCATTGGGTATACCTTCTACTTAAGATCCGAAGGCAAGATCTTTGTTGCCAAGAACGGATCCTTTCTGGAAAAAGAGTTTCTCTCGAAAGAAGTAAGTGGGAGGAAAGTAGAACTCGATGAAGTACCACCTCTTGAACGGGAAGGTAGTGCACCTCAGGAAAATGTTCCTGTGATGCCTACACCAGCTGAAGAGGAAATTAATGATGATGATCAGGGTACTTCGGATCAAGCTACTACTAAACTTCGTAGGTCCACTAGGACACGTTCCGCACCAGAGTGGTACGGCAACCCTGTCCTGGAAATCATGTTGTTAGACAACGGTGAACCTTCGAACTATGAAGAAGCGATGGCGGGCCCAGATTCCAACAAATGGCTAGAAGCCATGAAAACCGAGATAGAATCCATGTATGAAAACAAAGTATGGACTTTGGTGACTTGCCCGATGATCGGGCGATAGAAAACAAATGGATCTTTAAGAAGAAGACGGACGCGGATGGTAATGTCACCATCTATAAAGCTCGACTTGTCGCTAAGGGTTATCGGCAAGTTCAAGGGATTGACTACGATGAGACTTTTTCTCCGTAGCGAAGCTTAAGTCCGTCGAATCATGTTAGCAATTGCCGCATACTATGATTATGAGATATGGCAGATGGACGTCAAAACAGCGTTCCTTAACGGTTATCTTAAGGAAGAGCTGTATATGATGCAGCCGGAAGGTTTTGTCGATCCTAAGAATCTTGACAAAGTATGCAAGCTCCAACGATCCATTTATGGGCTGGTGCAAGCATCTCGGAGTTGGAACATTCGCTTTGATGAGATGATCAAAGCGTTTGGGTTTATGAGACTTATGGAGAAGCCTGCGTTTATAAGAAAGTGAGTGGAGCTCTGAGCATTTCTCATATTATATGTAGATGACATACTTTTGATGGGAAATGATATAGAATTCTTGGACAGCATTAAGGCCTACTTGAATAAGTGTTTTTCAATGAAGGACCTTGGAGAAGCTGCTTATATATTAGGCATCAAGATCTATAGAGATAGATCGAGGCGCCTCATAGGTCTTTCACAAAGCACATACCTTGATAAGATTTTGAAGAAGTTCAAAATGGATCAGTCCAAGAAAGGGTTCTTGCACATCTTGCAAGGTCTGAGATTGAGCTCGTCTCAATGCCCGACCACGGCAAAAGATAAAGAAGAGATGAGTGTCATCCCCTATGCCTCAGCCATAGGATCTATTATGTATGCCATCTTTGTGTACGGACCTGATGTAAACCTTGCCGTAAGTTTGGTAGGAAGGTACCAAAGTAATCCCGACAAGGAACACCGGACAGCGGTCAAGAATATTCTGAAGTACACGAAAAGGACAAAGGACATGTTTTCGTTTATGGAGGTGACGAAGAGCTCGTCGTAAAGGGTTACGTCGGCGCTAGCTTCGACACAGATCTGGATGACTCTAAGTCACAAACCGGATCGTGTATATGTTGAATGGTGGAGCGATGGCTGGTGCAGCTGCAAGCGAAGCGTCGTGGCGGGATCTACAAGTGAAGCGGAGTACATGGCAGCCTCGGAGGCAGCGCATGAAGCAATATGGGTGAAGGAGTTCATCACCGACCTAGGAGTCATACCCAATGCGTCGGGGCCGATCAAACACTTCGTGACAACACCTTTGGAGCTATTGCACTAGCCAAGGAGCCCAGGTTTCACAAGAAGACCAGGCACATCAAGCGTCGCTTCAACTCCATCCGTGAAAATGTTCAAGATGGAGACATAGAAATTTGCAAAGTGCATACGGATCTGAATGTCGCAGATCCGTTGACTAAACCTCTTCATGGGCAAAACATGATCAACACCAGAACTCTATGGGTGTTCGATTCATCACAATGTAACTAGATTATTGACTCTAGTGCAAGTGGGAGACTGTTGGAAATATGCCCTAGAGGCAATAATAAAAGAATTATTATTATATTTCCTTGTTCATGATAATTGTCTTTTATTCATGCTATAACTGTATCATTCGGAAATCGTGATACACGTGTGAATACATAGACCACAATACGTCCCTAGTGAGCCTCTAGTTGACTAGCTCGTTGGTCAACCGATAGTCATGGGTTCCTGACTATGGACATAAGATGTCATTGACAACGGGATCACGTCATTAGGAGAATGACGTGATGGACAAGACCCAATCCTAAGCATAGCACAAGATCGTGTAGTTCGTTTTGCTAGAGCTTTTCCAATGTCAAGTATCTCTTCCTTAGACCATGACATCGTGTAACTCCCGGACACCGTAGGAGTGCTTTGGGTGTACCAAGCGTCCTGGCGAATCGGGTGACTATAAAGGTGCATTACGGTATCTCCGAAAGTGTCATTGGGTTGACACGGATCGAGGCTAGGATTTGTCACTCCGTATGACGGAGAGGTATCTCTGGGCCCACTCGGTAATGCATCATCATAATGAGCTCAAAGTGACCAAGTGTTTGGTCACGGGATCATCATTACTGATGCGAGTAAAGTGACTTGCGATAACGAGACTGAGCGAGGTATTGGGATACCGACGATCGAGTCTCGGGCATGTAACGTACCGATTGACAAAGGGAATAGAATACGGGGTTGCTTGAATCCTCGACATCGTGGTTCATCCGATGACATCATCGAGGAGAATGTAGGAGCCAACATGGGTATCCAGATCCCGCTGTTGGTTATTGACCTGAGAGCGTACGGTCATGTCTGCATGTCTCCCGAACCCGTAGGGTCTACACACTTAAGGTTCGGTGGCGCTAGGGTTATTAGGAAGACTTGTATGTGATTACGAATGTTGTTGGAGTTCGGATGAGATCCCGGACGTCACGAGGAGTTCGAAATGGTCCGGAGGTAAAGATTTATATATGGGAAGTTGTCAAGCGGACAGGAAAGGTTTGGTCATATCGGTATTGTCTGGGGCCACGGAAAGGTTCGGAGGACCACGGGAGGGGCCACCCCTTCGGGGGCGGTTGGGCTGCATGGGAGGCAGCCAGCCTGCTGGGCTGGGCGCACCCTCCCTTGGGCCCATGCGCCTAGGGTTGAGGGAACCTAAGGGGGCGCCCCTTGGCCGCCCGAGCTAGATGCATCTAGAGGGGGGCCCCCTCCTCCCTTCCCCTATAAATAGAGGGGTGAGGGAGGGCTGCAAACACAACTCAAGGCGCAGCCCTCCCTCCCAACACCTCTCCTCCTCCGCGTGTGCTTGGTGAAGCCTGCCGAGAGGCTGTCACTCCACCATCATCACGTCGTCGTCGTTTGCTGCTGGAGCCATCTTCCTCAACCTCTCTCAGCGCCCTCGATGCGGCTATATCTCCCACGTGTCGAAGCACGACTTAGAGGCATAACCACATTGAAAGCAATGTCGCAAGTGAGGTAATCTTCACACAACCCATGTAATACATAAGGAAAGAGATACATAGTTGGCTTACAATCGCCACTTCACACAATACATGAGTAAAGCATTACATCATACTGAGATACAAACAAGGTCCGACTACGGAACCAAAATAAAAGAAGACTACCCCAAAAGCTACACAGATCCCGATCGTCCCAAGCTGGCTCCACTCTTGACCAACTGAAGCGAAACAACACAAAGAACAGGATCTTCATCGAGCTCCTCCTTGAGATCGGGTGCGTCACCTGCACGGTTTCATCGGCACCGCAAACTGGTTTGGAAGTATCGTGAGTCACGGGACTCAGCAATCTCACACCCGCGAGATCAAGACTATTTAAGCTTAAAGGTAGGACAGGGTAGTGAGGTGGAGCTGCAGCAGCGACTAGCATATATGGTGGCTACATACGCAAATGAGAGCGAGAAGAGAAGGCAAAAGCACGGTCGAACAAGCGTGATCAAGAAGTGATCCTAGAACAACCTCGTCAAACATAACTCCAACATCGTGTTCACTTCCCGGACTTCGCCGAGAAGAGACCATCACAGTTACACACGCGTTCGTGTATTTTAATTAAGGTCAACTTCGGGTTTTCTACAACGGACATTAACAAATTCCCATCTGCCTCATAACGCGGGCACGGCTTTGAAAGATAATACCTGCAGGGTGTCCCAACTTAGCCCATGATAAGCTCTCACGGTCAACGAAGGATATTCCTTCTCTGGGAAGACCGATCAGTCTCGGAATCCCGGACTACAAGACATTTCGACAACAATAAAACAAGACCAGCAAAGCCGCCGAATGTGCCGACAAATCCGATAGGAGCTGCACATATCTCGTTCTCGGGCACACCGGATAAGCGAAGCGTCTGGTACCGACGTAATCCAAGTTGCCAAGGAATGGTCCCAGACGGTGCTCTAGTTTGGACCAACACTGAGGAGCACCGCCCGGGGTAAAATAAAGATGACCCTTAGTCTGCAGAACCCAAGGGAAAAAAGGCTTAGGTGGCAAATGGTAAAACCAAGGTTGGGCCTTCTTTGGAGAGTCTTATTCAAAGCGAACTGTCAAGGGGTCCCATAAATCACCCAACCGTGTAAGGAGCATAAAATCCGGGAACATAACACGGTATGACGGAAACTAGGGCGGCAAGAGTGGAACAAAACACCGGGCATAAGGCCGAGCCTTCCATCCTTTACCAAGTATATAGATGCATTAATTAAATAAGATATATTGTGATATCCCAACAAGTAAACATGTTCCAACAGGGAACAACGTCTCCATGTTCCAACAAGGAACAAACTTCATCTTCACCTGCAACTAACAACGCTATAAGAGGGGCTGAGCAAAGCGGTAACATAGCCAAACAACGGTTTGCTAGGAAAGGATGGTTAGAGGTTTGACATGGCAATGTGGGTGGCATGATATAGCAAGTGGTAGGCATCGTAGCATAGGCATAGCAAAAGAGCGAGCAACTAGCAAGCAAAGATAGAAGTGATTTCGAGGGTATGGTCATCTTGCCTGAAATCCCGCAAGGAAGAAGACAAACGGACGTAGTCGAACGAATCCTCACAACTCCGGAACGAAACCGAAGCTAAGCGAGAAGCAAACCAGAAAGAAGCAAACAACATAGTAAAACAACCATCACATAAACATGGCATGATGCGCAAACAAGTATGATGCATGTCCGGTTTAATGAGGCATGGCATGGCAATATGCACAAACGAAACTACAAGTTAAATAGAGCTCAATATGCAACGGGTTGCATATTGACGAAACACCACATCAATTATTTAGTTCTCTCTCGGTTAGGTTACCAAACAATATTAAATGTTATTAAACATGGCAAGAGGTGAAGCATAAGTAAACTAACTATTTAGGCAAGTTTAAATGAGGCCGGAACAACAAACAACAATTCCGGTAAAATCCTCATATGCATATTTCGAATTTGCTACTGTTCTGCCCTAAACACAATTTTAATGTTGTTAAACATGCCAAACAAGTACACCATGTTAAACTAGGCATTTTTCTACCCCATTTACATATAAAGTTTAATTAAAACCGAGCTACGGTTATTTAGTTATGAAATAAATCATTTTAACATGGCATTTGAGAAAATTTAATCAAACAGCATTTTAAACATATTTAACATGGATGAAAGTGACATATTATGAAACTATATGAAATTCTAAGCACTTTACATATATAATTTGTTTAATCCGATGCATGGTTAATTAATTATTGATGCATGAACATTAAGGGGTTCTCTGAAAAACTGGCAATCACTGGATAATTAGCAAATTCGCAGAGCGGAAAAAATAACTACGGGCCTAAACCGAGATCTGGCCCAATGGAAGGAAAAAAACGGAGGGGCGCTGGGGATGGCCTCACCCATGGGCCGGCGGAAGTAGGCATTTGGATGCGGCCGGGTTTGGGCCTTGGGCTTCGTCAACGCGCAGGCGAGGACGAAGCGAGCTGCTGCTGCTAGTTTCTGAAGAACAGAAACAGCAGCACACCCATGGCGATGCAGAAGACGGCGGCAGCAGGACTAGGCGCCGAGGAAGGAGGTCCGCGGGCCCGAGGCACTGAGGCGTCGGGGTGGCCAGATCCGGTCGCGGGAGATCGCGGGGTCCGTTCCTGCCGGATCAAAGGGAGGCGAGCCAGCGGACTTGGAGCTCCATGGCGGCGCCCTGGTCCAAAACAGTGAGGGAGACAGAGGTGAGGCGAGGTAGGAGCACGGGAGAGAAAAAGAAGAAGGCAGGGGCGACGGACTGGCCTGGTCAGTGGCGCATGGTGGCGAAGATGAGGCCATTGCTTGAAAGAAGGAAGAGCTCGACACAGGGGCTCGGGCGTTCGCTCGTGGCTGACTTCGGGAGCAGGGAAGGAAGGCGTGAGGAGGCAGGGAGCTCGAGGTTGCGGAGTAGGAGCGGCGACATTGCTGCTGGTTCGGTCGCCGGACGACGAGGCGAGGTGGAGACGCACGGGGAGGCTCGAGGCTTCTGCTCGCCGGAGGCAGCATGAAGCAGAGGACGATGGACGGCGGTTGGGTTCACCGGAGCTTGAACGGTTGACATGGCGGTGAGATCCAGGCGCGGGGTTTCGTTCCCGACGCCGGAATGGAGGCGGGGTGCAACGGCAAGGTGAGGAGCGCTCGGGCGCTGCGCTGTTGCTGCGGGCTCGAGGAGAAAACAGAGGAGGAGCTCCTCTCTTGTGGGCTTGATCGAGGCAAGGAGGAGGATTTGGTGGTGGCTGGCTGGTGGATCGGGAGGAGGCTGCGGGATTGGTCGGGGATGCAAAACGAGGAGGTGGTTGGTCGATGGGGATCTGGGAGGATCCCAAGGAAGAAAAGACCAGAGGAGTGGCGGCGGCTAGGAGGATCCCTAGAAATTAGGGATTGGTCCGATGATAGCACTGCTATATATAGTAGGTGGTAGGAAGGAGAGGCATTTGGATCATCGGATCTCGATCGGATGATCGAGACTAAAAGGTTAGGGGAGTCCAATGGAGAAATGCAGATATTTTACGAATGTTTGGGGGTGATCTGAATCCAACGGTGAAGACTGCCCGGGTTGGGTTCGGGGAAGTTTCGGGCACGTGCGAGGGGATTGCGGGCTGGCAAGAGAGGTTAAGCGGCCAGACGAGAGGGACTCGAAAAACCCGGTTGGGCTCGGAACGGACAACGGAGGGACGCGGCAACTACGAACGAACTAAGAGTTTTAATAAAACATGCGAATGATGCAATGATGAATGCAACAAATAAATAAATCACACGGCAACAACGAAAAACATGGAAGGCTTCTGAAGCGTCGGTCTCGGGGCGTTACACTCTCCTTCCCCCTTGCTGGATCAAGACGGAGGAGACGTTGCCCGTACCGTACGTGTGTTGAACGCGGAGGTGCTGTCCGTTCAGCACTTGGTCATCGGTGGTCCGAGTACGACTCCATCATCACCACCCCCTCGAAAGCTTCCGCACGCGATCTACAAGTGGTATGTAGATGCAAACTCACTCCCTTGACTCGTTGCTTAGATGAACTCATAGATGGATCTTGGTGAAACCGTAGGAAAATTTTTAATTTTCTGCAACGTTCCCCAACACACACCACACCACATAAGCCAAGGAAAGAAATTCCCCACCGCGATGCCTCTCCGCCGCCGCCTCCTAGGTCTATCTGCCGCCGTCTCTGGCGCCCTCCGCCGCTTCGCTTCATAGCGGACGCCACGCACTTCGTGGGTCATGCTCAATCTGGCGAAAGGTTGTCGGAGCGCCGAAGCCGCGCGCTACTCGTCGAGCCGCCGACGCGTCTCAAACTCGCCTCCCGAGCACGCCATCGAGGCCTTCCCGCCCCGGCAGAGCAGTCCTGCAAATGTGCTCGGCGCCATCTCCGGCGCGAAAGCGGCGGCGGCCTCCTCTTCCTCTCCGTCGAACGCGCTTCACCCCTCCCCCGCCGGCGGCAGGCGCCGGTCGTGCGAAACACGCACCCGCCATCTTGACCCGCCCATGCCCCCGCGCCACACGCCTCGTCGCAACCCTCTCACCCGCGAGCTCTCCGCCTCCGGACTTCGTCTCCGACCCCTGGCACGATTTCATGCTCGCTACCAGATGTACATGGGCGTGCTCACCCAAGCAGACCCAGGGCGGGGGCACCGGACAGGTTCGTCGCTGCCTTGCCGAGCGGGAGGAGATGCTCGGTTCCGTTCGGAAAGGGAGTGGGAGGCCGTGGACGCTCTCGCCGTGCATGGTCCCACTTCAGCGGCATGGCGAGTGACGCTGGACCAGGTGACGACACAGAGGAACTCTCAATGAAAGCACCAATGTCGGTGTCAAAACCGGCGGATCTCGGGTAGGGGGTCCCGAACTATGCGTCTAGGCGGATGGTAACAGGAGACAAGGAACATGATGTTTTTACCCAGGTTCGGGCCCTCTCGATGGAGGTAATACCCTACTCCTGCTTGATTAATATTGATGATATGGGTAGTACAAGAGTAGATCTACCACGAGATTAGAGAGGCTAAACCCTAGAAGCTAGCCTATGGTATGATTGTTGTTCGTCCTACGGACTAGACCCTTCGGCTTATATAGACACCGAATAGGGTTAGGGTTACACAAAGTCGGTTACAATGGTAGGAAATCTACATATCCGTATCGCCAAGCTTGCCTTCCACGCCAAGGAAAGTCCTATCCGGACAAGGGACGAAGTCTTCAATCTTGTATCTTCATAGTCTAGGAGTCCGGCCAAAGATGATAGTTCGGCTATCCGGACACCCCCTAGTCCATGACTCCCTCAGCCGGGGACGAGCCGGCGACCTTGGAGGCCACCTCTCGCGGCCCATGAGAGGCCGCCTTCGGCCGGCTCTTCTTGGTGGCCGGGGCGGGAGCTGGGGAGGCGACAGGAGGAGGTGCGAGGCCCGCCCGCCGCCGCTTGGCCCCGACGTGGGTCGCCGCCACCACGTCGGCCACGGTCGGGTGGGTGGGCGGGGCGGGGCGGAGGCGGGCGGGGGCGGGGCCCTCCATGGCCGGCGCGGCAGGAGGCGGCGGGAGGAGGAGGCCGGGAGGAGGAGGAAGTTGGCTCCCGCGCGAGAGAGGAGGAGAAGTGCGGGTTGGGGGAGATTTTCCTCTCAACCCCTATTTCTTCAGGTTGCAAAGTGGTTTGAGGGTTGGACCTCTAATTTTTTTACGGGTTTGAGGGTTTAGAGGTTCTAGTCTACGGCGTTATTTCGGCGAAAATTGTAAAAAAGCGGTTATTTTTAGGGGTTTGAGGGTTTGAGGGCTCTACTAGTAATGCTCTGAACTCTGATGTAGAACCACACGTCCACACGGGAGAAAGAGATAAGAAGCCTTATATCTTCGCGAGTTTTGAACTATGGCCCATGTTGCTTTACCTATTTTCACAATAGGCCAAAACTCGTTTCTATAAGTCTTGCGACTAATTCCTGGACTTTTCAGGATAATTCAACATGGTCCAACTACTAGTGCTATTCATTAGCACTTGTCATATTTAGACCATGTATGTAAGATATGCATTTCATCCATTTTCTGTTGAGTTTTAATATTCCATAAATGTGTGTATGTTGATATTCAACATGTTCAATGCGTTTGCTATTGCAATTCCCTATACAACAACATTGCTTTGCTTAAGATTTTTTTATATCTTGCAAAGATAAATTCAGTACCTCTAGAGTACTAATTTTTGATTGAGAATTTTCTTCTCTCGCAAAACAATCTCATTGCGATTGAGATTAATTTTCTCTCGTAAAATATTAATTCACACTGCTGAATTATCTTGAAACTTGATACAAGATCATCTCATTTAATTTGAGGTCTATACAAATTCAAGTTTTTCACTTGAGCATCAAGTTTGCAACATCATTACTATTCATTATAATAGTGGTGTATTTCTGTTGAGTATGATGTATTCCGGAATGTATGTATCTCCATGTTCGCTACATGTCGAGAATAATACATCTATTTGCAATTGAGATTTTCAATTTCTTGCAAATACATATGCAAATTCAAGGTGTCATCCTTAGCAATTTGAGATTCACACTAATTATTTCGAGCCACCTTCTTGAAATCTATTAATTTTGCAACATTAAGATGTATTTATATTACGCAATCTGTAATATAAATAAATTACCGGTTTTTCACGGGGATGATATGTTCTATGTGTTTATCACATTGACATTCTTCATGAACATGTCATAGCGGTCGAGATTGATTTCTCCCGCACAACAAACTTGTAATTTTTTGACAATAACATCTCCCTCATTATATTAGGAAAACACAAGGTAATGAGTTGGATCTACTGCCCATGTGCATACTATCTCTATTACTGTGCGACCTGTATGATCTTCAATGTGTTATGTTTCCACAATTGAGGTTGAGCATTTTCAAGTTATACACTTGAGTCAAATTTTTGCATTCTTATTACAAAACCATGATGGTTTTTAATTTACTTCTTGTAAATTAATTATCTCTGGCTTGCCCCTATAAGTAATAGATGGCTAACAATTTGAGGCACTTGCCCTCAATGGCCACAACTTACTTAAGCGGGTCATGGACATCAAGATCAGTCTTGCATCCCATGGGATAGCGCGTGCAATCCAAGCCACGCCACCGGGACGCAAAGGACCTAAAGGGTAATGGTTTGAAACTCACTTCAAAACCTCAACCTGACACCATCAAGCTGTCACGAGACCCTATGAGCATGGAGAGCATGATGGTTGAATATGCATCAACCGACATGTTTGGAGACTATGCATTTAGTCCCTTAGTCTCCTTAGTGATCTATTTATTTATGTCCATTTATGATGTTCTAATAAGAACATGATTATTGTTGTCACCATATATTGTATATCATAATATATTGTATCAACACTTTCATACAAATTCATTTGTATGTATTCTATATATCCAACAGTGATTTTCTTGAGAATCTTCATGTCTATATATAGATTTCTACGGGAGTCAATCTGATGAAAAATGATATGTGCCTTGTGGACATATGCACCGCAAACTCTATACTCACGGAAGTCCAATTTTTCTACTCTTATTGAGAGAAAGGAGATATTTTTAAATCGCTAGACGTGATGAGGTATTTGTTGGCTCAACTCGAGTCATATTTACTATCCCTGTGTGTACTCGAGTAACGTCGGGATGCTTTATTGCTTCCCGGGATTAACTCGTACCCTACTAAACTATGGAGGTATCCGTCAAAATAGTTTCCATAGCGAAACTTATGATGACAACAAAGAGAAACAACTTCTCTTTCACGGATATGGCAAGCACATTCTTTGTGTATCATCTGGATTGTACTACACATACAATACAAACCGTAGCACATGTTGCATATGAGATAGTTTTCTCCAGAGTGTCTTGTACATGAAAAACTTGGCATACTCGCCTTGGTCATCGAGACATTGGGTTGAAACAGAAACTATCAGCAATTCCAATAGTTTATAATTACTATGATGCTAAATTCTAATAACATTTGGATATTATGTGCACTACAAGTGACACAGGGAAGCTAATTTTAAGGCTCGCACACCTTAAAGTCTACGCTGAACCACTTAGACTCCTTGAATGCATCAAGTCGAGGTAAGTGGCTCTTCCCAGCCATTGAGTAGACTATTCAGGTATTCCATGGTTCTAAAAGACATATCTACATGATGGTCTTAAGTGTGTGCTTTATTCACACGAAACCATTGGCTCATTATCCTGATATCAATTTCAAGCAAATCGAATAGATAACATTGCAGAACTCTCCTTGAGGGCCTTCTCTATGGCCTTTGGATTGAAGTTTAGCAATTTGTCCTAATGTCTAGCCTCAAAATGGTTTGGTAGAATCCTATCCAAAGAGTTAAGCTCATTGCATTATCTTTACTTTGGAATTGCAACTTACCAACTTTACGTTTGAGTCATGCAGTTTTACACGCTCAAGACAGAACTGCATAATATTATTCCCCTCTATCTTTGATATGTGGATATCTACCAAGTATTTCCTATCTGCGGTAATTCGGTTGCATACTGATATCACCACCAGGCATACATCATTGGCCCCTCAACATATAGTTGGGATCTATGTGAGGAATAACGTATTTCGTCAATACCTCAAGCCCTCGCATGGGGAGTTATTCAAGGCCGTATGCTAATTCAATGAGGAACATTTCCGGGCATTAGGGGAGATTTCAAGTACCATAAAGAATGCCGGGAAATTAGCGGAATGTTCAACACATTTCTGCCTTGAATCCACATACTCAAAGATCTGAACCATGCGTTCATAAGATTTGCAACACATTGCAAATAACCTGCCAGATTCATTTACTGACTATAAAGGTGTCACGCAATCCTACAATCCTGCAAAAATATGCCGGAAAGAGTGGAGGTACCATCTAAAACCACTCAAATCCTCGTTCAAAGCAACAGGGGGAGAAGTACGACAATAGTACATCAGGATTCAGCTTCTTGCAAGCAAGGATATCAAGGCCTCCGAATCAGTAAATGCAGGTCAACTTCACGTTGACAGACACCTAATGGGTAGTATACACCTAGTGGATGGGAAACCTCCACCAACCCAGGTCATAGTCCACACAATGACCGGGACATCGGAATACCCGAATCAATCGCATTGGGAAATTGCGAGTAGTCATCATGGGTAACGATATTTCCATCAACTATATATTGATATATAGATTCAGGAAAATCAAATAACCGGAAGTCTACAATTGTCGACATACATTTCTTAACTAGATTGCAAAACCTTTCACATGATTCAGGTCCAAAGACCATGGCCATGGCAAAGTGTGAACAACACTCGGACTGAACTCAAGCAAAGGGTATAATCTAGGTAGAAATGATCTTGCTCAATAATGGGAAGGTATTCATAAGCAATACCTACACCAGTTTTCTTCTGGAAACAGAATTGAGAACAACAAGGTGGTGAAACATAGAGCAAGCATTGTAGCACAAGGGTTCACACAGATACCCAACTATTCTCGAGAGGTGGAATCTCTTTCCGATAACTTATATCATTGGCAGTACAAAATAATCTATCTCTGCAGTTGATAGATGTAGTGATCACATACCCATGTGGATCACTAGATTCAGACATATATGGTTGATTCTGATGGAATCTCATACGAATCGAAATGTAATACGCAACATACATTGTGTAAAATCAATAAGTCACCATATGGCTTATTATTGTCGGTACATTTGGTATAACCGACGTAGTGAGTTCCTTATACACATGGATTACTCCTACAATGATGATTGTCCATGTTTATGTGTCTGCAATGACGACACATGTAATCATCCAAATGACAGAGTTTAAAATGAAGGATTTGGGTAAACCAAAACACCGCTCGTTACTACAACTTGAGCACCTTCATTCATACATTATGGTACCCCATGTTGTCTATATCCAAAATATATTGGAGAAATTCATTGTGGACAAATCTTATCCATCCATAACTTTCATGGTAGTTCATTCTCTAGACATTGAGAATGATCTATTTAGACCAAGAGATGATGGAAATGAGATATTGGGACTCAACGTTCCATAATGCCATTGGATCCACCAAAAACAATTGGTTGGTGCTCAAGAATATCTTTCGATATCTCCAAGGCATCAAACATCTTGTCCTGGTTTTCAGTTTCACAAAAATGTGAACACCGATATCATTGGGTACATCGATCAGATCCCCACTATGTCAGATCATAGACAAGCTTAGTGTTCCTACTAGGTGTGGTAGCCCTCTCATGAAGAGTCTTCAAAACAGACCTCATGGCTACATCCACCAACCATTATCTCAACAATAATGTTTCTTGTGTTGCCCGGATGCAAACAGGTTACATAATAAGCAATATCACTATATTGCATATCTTGCAAGTCAAATCATGCGACTGATTTTTTCATTGGGTTTCTACCAACTTCTATGTTCCAGAAATGTGTTCATGGAATTGGTAGGTGACGGCTTCGAATTTTGCAAGAATCAGGGGGAGTATCTTCCTGAATTGTTCCTGTTCAGTGCATCATATTATACTCTTTTTTACTTCATGAGTTTACTTTATAGGTTTTCATAAAGGTTTTTAATGAGGTAATATCAACATGAGATCATATGTCATACTTTCAGTTTTCCCCACCGGGGCTTTTAGGAAAGTATATACGACATATTTATTGTCCTCTGAACTCTATGTGTTTTCTCGTATTGAGTTAAAAGAGACAATAACCATTACATGTTGCACCATTTTCTTCTTATTTTTCCCACTGGGTTTGAAGGAGTTTTAGCAACATATCATACTACAATACTTCTCACATTTTTCCCACAAGGTTTTTGGAGAAGAGTTAATCCAGGGATGATTCCAGAGATGATCGGTTGCAAAGACAAGGAAGGATTAGGGGGAGTGTTAGGATTAAATTAATAGGTTAATTAAAGAGATAATCCCCCCATTGTAATCTGTACTTCGGTTGCATTGGCAACCGTCGCACCTCTCCCCTTGCACCTCTACGAACAGTCGCATCTCTCGATCGTGTCTGTTCCCCTTGTATATATACCGAGAATCATTCAATGAAATCGACAGTTGATTCATTCGATCCTCTCTCAATCTTGATTCGAAACACCAAACATGGATGCTAGTTCGTGGACTATACGGCAAGGTTGAAATCAGCTATATGTATTTTATAAGAAGAAAAAAAAGTTTATGTAAGCTGTAGCGGATAAAAAAAAGCTAGAAGGCCTAACACCAAACCCTTCGAATTTTGGCGGGAAAAAGGTGACGTCATAGGCATGCCTCGGCTTCTGCGAGAAGCCTTTACAGGCGTACGGTCATTCCTAATACGGAAATCGGTGCATAGACCACCGCCCAATAGACCGTTTCACTGACCAATGGGCCCGGAAGCTATCTTCCAGTCGAGTACCCGGTGGAACGACCACAGGCTGCTTCCCTCCCGCGACCCCCGGTCCATGTGAACCCTCTGCTCTCTCCCACGGCGCACCGAGTCCACAGTCCACACCACACCACAAGCCAAGGAAATTCCCCACCTCGATGCCTCTCCGCCGCCGCCTCCTAGGTCTATCTGCCGCCGTCTCCGGCGGTCTCCGCCGCTCGCTCGCGACGGCCGCCGCGCACCCCCCGTGGGTCATGCTCAACCGCGAGGCGCAGGTCGTCGGAGCGTGGAGCGCGGCCGCGCGCCTCGCCGAGCCGCCGCACGTCTCCGAACTGCGCCTCCCGGAGCACGTCATCGAGGCCTTCCCCGCCCCCGACAGAGACGTCCTGGAACTGCGCTCCGGCGTCATCTCCGGCGCGAGCGGCGACGGCCTCCTCTTCCTCTCCGTCCTGCACGCGCGCTTCACCCCTCCCGCCGCCGGCGAGCAGCGCGCCGGTCGGGCGAGCACGCACCCCGCCGTCCCCGGCCCCGCCCACGCGCCCCGCGTCACACGCCTCGTCTGCAACCCTCTCACCCGCGAGCTATCCCGCCTCCCGGACTTCGTCTCCGACCCCAAGTACGATTTCGTGCTCGCAGCCCAGATGGCCATGGGCGTGCTCACCCAAGCAGACCGCGGGCAGGGGCCGCCTGACAGGTTCGTCGCTGCCTTGCTGAACGGGGAGCAGATGCTCCGGTTTCGTTCGGAAACAGGGGAGTGGGAGGCCGTGATGCTCTCGCCGTGCTTTTTCCCACTTCCGCGGCCGCGGCGAGTGACGCTGGACCAGGAGACGCTGGCATTCGGCGGCCGCCTGTGGTGGGTCGACCTGTCCTGGGGCGCACTCTCCGCCGACCCGTTCAGCGACCGGCCGGAGCTCTCCTTCGTCCAGCTGCCGAGGGGCAGCGTGCTGCCTGAAGGCGCGCAGGACCAAGCGAGGAGCTTGGGTGTCGTCGACTGGCAGATGCACACACCCTTCAGGTACCGGCGCTTGGGTGTCAGCCAAGGGCGGCTGCGCTACGTCGAGGTCTCTCGGGAGGAACCGTTCCTTCTCAGCTCCTTCGTGCTCGACGACGAGGGCAACGGCTGGATGCAAGAGCACCGGGTGGTGCTCAACAAGCTCTGGGCGAGCCACATGTCCCTGCCCTTACAGCAGGGGGCGACGACACGCATTGTTCTCATTGACCCAGTTAATGCCAACGTCGTTTACCTCGCAGTTGACACGCTAGCCGTCGTCGCCGTGGACATGGACAGGGAGGAGGTGATTGGGAGTTATCCGTACAGCGACACCACGGCCTGCATACCATGTGTTCTTCCACCCTGGCTCGGATCAAGCCGGATCCCTTCTGCAGGAGGTGACTCGCTTGTTTAGTTTGCTAGATTACATACTTTTCAGCGCAATATACATAATACTTTTGTCTACATAACCTGATCACTCAATAATGACTAATACACGTAATTAGTAACAATTGTTTCTTCACTGTGTTTGTTAACAATTGGATGTCAAATGTTGTTTTTATGGTCGAACGACCCTTGGGTTCGGTTTCTTATAGAAAGCCCGAAGAAGATTGTTATTGTTCGTTTATATGAGAAATGGCAATGCATTGATCTAGTCGCACTTGTATTATATTCACATTTTGTATTAGAATGGTGCAGGTACTTTGGGGTGGGGTCTCAAGTTTCTGTCCCAAATTTTCCTAGACTTCCAACCCCTGGTCATATCTGCATTTTATCCTGGTCAGAAAGAGTTTAGTGTCAGTGATTTGGTTTTGAACAGAAATTTAGCAAGTTTTCTCTGCTTCATAGCTTACAAGTTCGAATAATCTTATCTGGTCGTTGCTGGTGCAGACCCTCAGTTACGACGTTGTCCATATTTTCTGAGAACTGTCACGTAAAATGAAATGCTTGGACCTGATTAGAGTCCTTTTAAAAAAAAAAGAGTTATCTGCAGGCTTTGAATATGCAATTTACACTGCATGTTCTACATTTAATTTCTGTGCCTCTATAATTTGACTATTGAAGGATTTTATGATGTTATATCCATTTTAATCACGCCTCTACAACCAAGTGTTATTGTCAAAATAAATATATTCATCAAATTATGTTGTGGCTTATGGGCACACTCTGATAGATTCTTGTTAACCTGCTCTAAGTATCATTTTTTTTCCTAGCTCAACTTTTTATTTGCAATGCACATAAATCTACACTGTTATAGATTATATTGTCTTAGTGTTGTTGTTTTCAAATTCTTGTGCGTTGATCAAATGAACCTTTTTCAGGCAAGAAGTTCGTTCGGAAAAACAAGAGTCTGGTAGATGTCCAAGTTTATTCTGACAGCTACTACAAAAGATGAAGGTACCAATTTAGACATTCAGTGAATCTATATTTACTTTCCTTCAGTTGATGCTTCATTGCTGACTGTTAGTTGTATATCATTCAGTCACAAGTTTGGAATGCTGCATTCTTTTTACACGCATCTCTTACTCAATTCATGCAGTTTATGGATTCGGAAAACATTGATGTGTGTTTATTGCTGATTATTACTACTTTTTTGAACTGATTTTCTCTGTTCGTCCAACGTATTGTTACCCCTAATACCGTCATGTCGTTGGTTGAGTTATAATTGGTGTTTTAGTGGAATTGGTAATATTTGCTAGGAATGAAGACTTGTGACATAGTATTTACTCTTAGAATGGTTATTTTGTTGAAGTGTGCTGCTCCATTCATATTCTTGTGGCAGCAACTTGCGCTAGCTGCCAAAAATTGTCATTTGGTGTCTCAGCATGGAACTTTGATCCCGGTGTATGTATTAGTGTTTCTGAACTAGCAGGCATGTAACTTTGATCCCGGTGTATATGTGGTATTGTAGATATAAATAGTTTTCTCCATAAATTTGGTCAAAGTTTGATTTTTCAAAAAATCTATATGAACTATGGAATGAAGGTAGTGCTATTTTGATTTTCTCTGTTCGTCGAACGTTCCTTAATACTGGCTTGTCGTAGGTGTTTTAGCTGAACTAGTAATATTTTTTGAATTTTTGAACTAGTTATATTTACTGGGAACCGAGGCTAGTAACATACTCTCTTTGTTGAATGCTTATTACGTTCAAGTGTGCTACCTGAACTTGTTGTTCCCTCCATATTCTTGTGGTAGCAATTGGCCTGGCTGTGAACATTTATCAGTTGGTGTGTCAGCATGGACCTTGTATCCAGGAATATTAGTATTTCTGAACTACTACTCTAGTAGGCATGAAGGATGTAGTCTTGTTCATCATGGTGATCAATGTACAGGTGCCTGAAGCATATATTGCCTTGTCATGAGGACGACCCTTATTCCTTCGCCTGAATTATTATTATCAATCAATTAGAGCCTGAAACTGAATCCTGATAATTGCTAACAAATCGATTGTTTTGTGATTTTCTTTTGCAACCAAGACTTGGATAGAAAATAAACATGTTGCCAGACTTACAGTATTGTTGCAGTTTTGGAAATGCAGATAGATGGACTACATTAGCGGTTTTTTATTTACTCAAGATTTTTTTTCTTGGTGGAAAGTAAAGCTGGGATACCAGCAGATGCCGGGCACACACCCATTCTCGAAAGCCGAATCACATAGCGGGCAATAAAAGATATCTAAAAGAAATTATCCGAACAGCAGTTCATTCAGTAGTTTCATTTTGCTGTTTTTCCGCATCACCCATCCTCTTCACATGTTTATTCAAAATCAATCACCATACTTATTACAGTCTCCCTATAATTTAGATTCCCACGTCAATCATACAAATTTTTTTTTGCGATGTGTGTGTGTCTCTGATGTTCCTTATTTTTTCTCCTCAGGTTTCTTGCTAAGAGACGCTGAGTAGGAAGCTGATGGTGGTAGTAGCTTACTGATGCCGGAGGGAATCTGGAGAAGCCTGAATTTTTGGAGCGCCGATCAACGTCAATTCACGGTACCACGTTTGCACAGTGTATGTGCTGTAAACGATAGCAAGACGATTCATTCCTAGCGGAGTTGATGTGTACACATGTTTACTCTGATGGGCGATGAGGAATCTTGTCTAGGGATTTCTGGTTCCGTCATAGGTGTTGAACTGACGATTAGTTCGAATGGTTCAGTGTTCGCTGCCTAAACCATGCATGATTTGATGCCAAATGATGGTGCATTGCTCTTGTTAAGTGACAAGGATGAAGTAGGGGCTGCTTGGCCTGATGCCAGCACTTGCTATGCTAGTTATTAGGCGAGTTTGAATTCAGTAGGATATATCACCATGACCTATTTTCTGTGTGCGAGATGTCCATCTTTGCAAGCATATGTTGGTGTCTGCGCTGTGCTGCAGCTTAGCCGTATTCGGTTCGTTCTTTTGTTATAACTAGTACTCCCTTTGTAAACTAATATAAAAGCATTTAGATCGCTAAAGTAGTGATCAAATTGTTATGGCGCTGCTAGAAGGAGGGCGCGAGAGTGCCGGCCGGGGGCCTTTTTACCCACGGCCGGGCAAGAGGAAGGATTTCCTTCTTAATTCTTGCTTGATTAGATTGATACATCTCTCTCTTTATATAGAGAGGTTTACTTGACTCCCAAGCAAGGCTTACTTGACCCTAAGCAAGCGATCCTTATCTCTAATTAACCTTAAGACTAATGGGCCCATTAGGCCCATTACGCACTCTAACACTACACCCCACCGGACATGCAGCTTGTCCTCGAGCTGCAGCCTAACCAACTTATAATCATGACTCGACGCAACACAAATCTAACACCTAAAAACAAGCCTTTTACATCTCGCTTGTGTTATTACTCTCAACCTGAAATAGACTAGGACGCTTTATTTTTGGGCGCACGTGTACAGCCACCGGATCCCATGGACACCACCGGACAAAAGGAGTGCATGTGTATGGCTGTTGGTCTGCACCGCACATGGAAGAGTGGAGGGCTTGCGATGGAGAATGATGAGGAGGGTGCGCCCCCAACCGCCGATGTCGCAGACTTTGAGGTCGCTGCTCATGGGAAAAAAGATGCCGCCGCCGGGGGAAAGCGCATGCCCAAGATCCCCGACGCGGCGGACGAGATCGAGGTCCTTTGCACAATGAAGGGCAACTTGGAGGAGCGGCGGTGCAGACCACGATCTCCCGACACGCCGACGCGTGCTAGGAGGCTGCAGCGGCAACCTGCTGACCTCACCGCCGCCGACACGTGACGGGTAGCGATCCAAGACGAAGCGGTGACGGCGACGGCGGGGACTTGATCGCTCGATGTGGACGCTACAGGATGGCGGCGGCGATGGGAACGAGGTCGTCACACTCCGTCGAGGGCATCCCATATCTTGGCGGCGGAGCGCGACCGGCGGTGGCTGCTGCGTTGCGGCCGCCGCGCCATTGTTGCGCCGGGCGGCGGCGAGGCCGCCAGAGCGATGGTCGCCATCGCAGCGTGGCTGGGCGGTGGTGGCGATGGATGGCGGCTGCGGCTGACGGCGAAGCGCGGCGAAGGCCGCTGGTGCGGCGGGCGCCACGGCAGACCACGGCGGCGGCGGCGACGATGGGCGACGAATCGGGTGCGGCCGTGGGACCCGCCAAGAACAGTGGATCTCTGGACCGCTGGGTTAGATCCCAGACACCGGACACCTCCTCCCGGTGAGGACGGTGGGGAAGGGCGCGAAGAGGATCCGGGCGCGGCGGGAGCGGGGTGATTGATCGTGGTGGTCGCCGGAGGCGACAATGTGACCAGCAGCGGAAGAGACGGGCTTGGCGGCGGTGAAGACATGATCGAACCGAAGCTAGCTGATACTAAATTGTTATGGGCTGCTAGAAGGAGGCGCGAGAGTGCGTGGGGGCCTTTTTGCCCACTACGGCAAGAGGAAGGATTTTTCTTAATTCTTGCTTGATTAGATTGATACATCTCCTCTCTTTATATAGAGAGGTTTACTTGACTCCCAAGCAAGGCTTACTTGACCCCTAAGCAAGCGACCCTTATCTCTAATTAACCCTAAGACTAATGGGCCCATTAGGCCCATTACGTACTCTAACATCTAAACACTCTTATATTACTTTACGGAGGGAGTACTCTTTTTTAGATTGTATATGGTAACTAATGGATTTACGACTGTAGCACGGGAGGAGGAAGAAATGAGCGCGATGCCATCTTCTGTTTTCGAAGCTTGAAATTTTCACTCTTTTTTTAGAACAAGGAAGCTTGAATGGGCTGATCCGTATAGTATTGCACATGGGCTCCTGGTTTTAGGGAGGCCCAGAGGCCCGGAGCGTTTCGGCGGGAAAATCGTGCCGTTGTGCTCAGCCGATGGGCAGCGGCTGTTCAAACTCACGCGCTCGAAACGGCCCTCCTCCTCGGCTTCCACAAAACGTCGCAGGCTGTACGACCATACCGAATACGGAAATCAGTTGGTGGACTACACCGCAGTGGACCGATCCCACTGACGCCTGGGCCCCGGTAGCCCTGTTCATGTGGAACAAGTGCACGGTGTTTATCATCCTGCCATCCCTGGTATTTCTGCTGCACACACGGACATGTGAGCCAGCCAGCCATTCGCCCATTCCCCACTTCAGCACACATCCAGCGCCATGTCTCTCCGGCGCCTCCTAGGCCTCGCCGCCGCCGCCGTCCCCGGACGCCCCCGCCGCTCCCTCGCCACGGCCGCCGCGCACCCTCCGTGGGCCATCGTCAAGCGCTTGGCGGTGGGGGCCGACGAACCGGCGCCGGGCGCGCTCGTGCAGCTCGACCACCCACCGCATCCCTCCAGCCTAGCTGTCCCGAAGCACCTGCTCACGCCCAGGGCCAGCCCCGCCGCGGACAGCTACGTCACCCAGCTAGTCACCGGCTCCGTCAGCGCCGCCAGCGCCGACGGTCTCCTCCTCCTCTCCTACCTCGACGAGCGCGTGGTCTTTCCCGTCCTCTCCGGACAGGACGCCGCTCCGCTGCGCAATAAGCCAACCGAGCACGCCATCAGCGTCACGCGTCTCGTCTGCAACCCTGTCACCGGTCAGCTCTCCCGCCTCCCGGCCGCCCAATCCTTTTCCGACGCTCCTGTGAGAAAGCTCATGTGCGGCAAGCACATGGGTCTACTCACCCGATCAGGTCGCGGCCACGACGGGCCGCCCGACAGGTTCGCCGTCGCCGGGCTGCAGGAGGACCTGATGGCCCGGTTTCTCTCGGAAACAGGCAAGTGGGAATCTGTGCCGGTGTCGACGTGCCAGCTCCCGCCCGCGCGGCGAATGGTGCTGGACCAGGAGGTGGTGGCCTTCGGCGGCCGCCTGTGGTGGCTGGACGCGACCTGCGGCGTCATCTCCGCCGACCCCTTCAGCGACCGGCCGGAGCTCTGCTTCGTCGAGCTGCCGGCCGCCGCCCCACGGGACTGTCCCGATTGCGGGGACCCCTGCGGCCGCTGCGGCACATCGAAGCACCGGCGCCTGTGCGTCAGCCAAGGGCGGCTGCGGTACATCGAGGTCTCCCAAGAGGAGCCGTTTGTGCTCAGCTCCTATGTGCTCGACAACAATGGCACCGGCTGGACGCTGGAGCACCGGCTCGACCTCAGCCGCTACGAGGCTTACCGGTACGTCCACCCATGGCTACCCTTAAAGGGGGACAACACGCCACAAGTTGGGTTTCTTGACCCACTTGACGCCAATGTTGTCTACATGTCGGCCTGCATCACCACTCTTGAGAATACGCCACGAGTCGTCTTCGTCGTGGACATGAAGATAGACCTTCCATTTCGGAGTTATGCGTATAGATCAGGCGAACCCTCCTTCGTACCTTGTGTTCTTCCGCCGTGGCTTGAATCGAGCCAGATCCCTTCTGCAGGTTGTGACCCGCTCCTACAGTCCTACTCTGCTTTTACTTCCATCTTTACATGTGCAAGTGTTGCCAATGCAGGTGTTGCTAAGCACTGTAGATTATCTCCGAGGAATTTGTTTTCTGCATCTTATGGGTAGGATTTGTTGATTCTTATGTGGGAATCGTCCAATAGACATGATATTTTTGTCTCCAATAGCTATATAACTACACAAACATTAGTAATATTTACCATGTGCTTGGTAACTGTTGGTATCACAAAGAAAAGTTTGAAAGGGGATTAGTTTGATTGTGGAGTGGTGATGTGTATGAGAAATGGCCCGTTGATCTTTAACTAACCACTAGGATATCCTAGCATAAATTGCAGCCATGGATTAGTACGTATCAGTCTTATTCAAAAGCACAACTTATAATTCCACGTTTGTTCCTTTTCTGTTCTTAATCAGGTTTTAAATGGTGCTAGATTCAAACTACTTAGGACCTCCAGTTCTCAGTTGGCCTTGGGCATAAAGAATCTTTCTGAAAACATATTCATTGTAGTCTCAGTGATTTAGCCTCTGAACAGAAAATTTGCAACTATTTTGTTTGCTTTCGTGGTAATCACTATAGCTGACAAGTTCGAATAATCTTATCATGGTTACAATTGGTGTTCATGACATTAATCAATCGCTCATCTCTTCAATCATGACCAGGAGGTTGACCTTCCGTTGTCCAAAAAGCTCATCAATCATGGGAGAAATCTGATAGGCCTTGGCCAGTGACTTTGACTTAATTAACTCAATGATTGACTAATTTCTACCCCAAAACAACATTCTCCTTTGGTACTTCTACAAGCTAGAATGCTCTTATCTAGAGCTAGTTTTACGATGTTTGAGACTTTCCAGTATACAATGCATGTTCTACATTTCATTACCATCTCTCAGTACTTAGAAATGGATTTAAATATGCCGAGTCCGTTTAACCACTCATGTACAATATTCAAGTGTTACCTTGCTGAATAATTAGATCCTGTACAGCAATTATTTGTGCTATGGGCCTGTGGCTTATGGGTACACTCTGCTGAATAATTCATAACCTTCCCTGACTATCAGGTTTTTTTTTTGCTAGCTCAACTCATGTATGCGTTTCACAGAAATTTGTTGTGTTAATGTTCTTGTTGTTGTTATTCAAATTCTTGCACATTGATCAAATGAACCTTTTTCAGGCAAGAAAGGTGTTAAGAAGAACAAGAGTTTGGCAGATGTTCTGGTTCGTGCAGACAATCTGCAGAAGAGATGAAGGTACCGATTACCAGTGACTGAATCTCCTCTTCTGTTGCTTCCTTTTAGCCGATGCTTCTTTATTCATCCAGTGTCAGTTGTATCTGATCAATTCACATGTATAGTTAGGATGCTGCATTCTTGTTACAAGTATCTCTTAATCTATGTGGTTTATGGATTCAGAAAACAACTGCTGCATATTTTTGCCAATTACTAATACCATTTCAGCCAGTTTCCTCTGTGCCGTCCAACATATTGTTCTACTTAATACCAGCTTCTGGTTGGCTCAGCTCTAGTTGGGCTTTTAGTGGGACTAGCAATATTTTGCGGACTCAAGTCAAGATAATTAACATATTCACTCCGTAGAATGATCATTATTGAAGCGTGCTACCTGAACTTGGTAGAATTGGGGTGCAGCACGCCGATGGATTACTAGAGTCACACGCTGGAGTGTCATGTGTGCAGTATTTTCGTTCTTTCGTTCATGTTCTTGTGGCAGTAACTTGCTGTTCCCTAAAAGTACTGGTTATTGTGTCAGAATTGGCCTCCCAACCTTCCATCCAGGTGTATTAGTGTTCCTAATAGCCGGCACAAAGGAACTTTTCAATCTGGGACTAGCAATATTTTGCGGACACAAGTTAAAACTATCAAAACATATTCACTCCGTAGAATGATCATTATTGAAGGTGTGCTACCTGAACTTGTTCTTTCATTCATATTCTTGTGGCAGCAACTTGCTGCTGCTAAAATGTACTCTGGCTGTTGTGTTTCTAAACTAGCCGGCACATAGGATGCCTAGCATCGTTCATTTCTGGAACACCGTACTAGAACCTGAAGGATACCTAGCCTTGCCATGATATCTGCTGTCTTTCCTTTTCATGGAAGCTTGATATCTCTAGACATTTGGTCATGGTGTAATTTCTGCTGTAATCAAGACTTGAGAAGAAAAAAAAACGGTGTCCTGATGATAACTCAGGTGTTTTATTTCAGTTTTGGGAGTAGATATTGATGGACTACGGTAGCTTTTATGTTTACTCAAGAATTTCCTTTGACTGTGTTTCCATTTCGCTCAATCTCTTCACCTGTTTACTAAAAAATGTCCCCAATTTCTCCTCTACCTTTTCAGGTTTCTTTAAACTAACTTCGGCTGTTGCCATAATAAATTAGGAAGCTGATGGTGTGGTATCTTACTGGGCTGTCATTTTGGGAACCGGAGAAGTCAGGGTCTGCTAAGAGTTTGCCGATCAACTCACCGTATCGCTTCTTGGTGGAGATCTGGGAGTTCTTTGAGTCTCCGGGTTCGTGGTAGAACATTCCAGTAGAACTGCAAAACTAGTTCAGCATGCAACGACTCTCATAAAACATCATCCTGTATGCTTTGTTTAGTAGCAAGACATTTCATTTGTAGGAAAAGATTGATGCTTCTACATGTTAACTCTTAGGGTCTCTTTGATTCAAAGGATTTTCATAGGATCTTTGATGGATTAGAATCCTTAAGAATTTTTCCTATGTTGGTCGTTTGATTCGTGGGATTGAATCCCGTAGGATTTTTTCCGAAGGATTTATTTGTACTACATTTCACAGGAATTCTTACATCCACTCCAACCTCTTGGAAGCAATCCTTTATTTTTCCTGTGACACAATCAAACAAACTCAAATCCTATAGGGATCCAATGGACATGCCATTCCAATCCTACATTTTTCCTATTCCTGTGTTTTTGCAATCCTACGAATCAAAGAGGCCCTTAGTATATATTTATGGATCTCACCAGTGCTGCATTGAGGATTTGTTTGAATGGATCAGTATTTGCTGCCATATCTTATAGTATATGTTTTCATGCCAATTGATGGTATATCATTTTTGTCAAGCGAGGATGAATAATCAGTTAGCTATCTGTGACTCCATGAGTGAATCCCGTAGGACATGTCACTTTGGACTTGATTTGTAAGTGCACACTTTCAGCACCGAAGAAGTTGAGCTGCAAGTGTAACCGGCACACGCTGGTGCACCCACTGAAGAACATGAATAACCGGCACATGGTGCACCCGCCGAAGAACATGAATAACCGGCACAGCATCTCGATCAAGCCGGTGTCATGGCAGTCCAAACAAGATACTGCCTGCAATATCTATACAGTAGGGGCATTCTTGATGCTTCCATGACGATTACTCCCTCCGTTCCTAAATGTAAGTCTTTTTAGAGATTCCACTACGAACTACATACGGATGTATATAGACATATTTTAGAGTGTAGATTCACTCATTTTGCTCCGTATGTAGTCTATAATGAAATCTCTAAAAAGACTTATATTTAGGAACGGAGGGAGTACATCCTAATCTATTCATCTGTCGCTCATATATAGTACATCTGCCTTTTTGGGGCATCCTTTGCCCCTCCATGGTCGAACTCACCACGAATTAGACAACCGCGAATCAGCCAATTCTTGAAGATTGCATAATAGCACATTATTCATTTGTTCATTTTTCTTTCCAGGAGAGCTTACAACCTTTCAAACCAATACAACAACAATAGAATTCACACCTGACCTATAAATCAAGATGCACACAACCAACTTATTATAAACCAAAGAGCACCATGAGAAACCTGTAACTCAACAAATAAGAGGAAAACAAAATAACAGGAAACAACGTAAACTTAAACCTTGAACATAGTAGCATTCATCTTGTTCACGAAACTAGATGATGCCCCGCACGTTGTTGCGGGAATATTGTGCAACATATTTATATGTGATTCGTGTGTAAAAAGATTAATATTTGAAGTAATAATATAAAAAACTAAAACTAAAAATACAAATAATTTATTATGTTTGATTACTATAAAGTTGTAAAAAAATCATTAAATATAAATAGCATAATAGGGTGAAAATTCTCATGTAGGTTTGCATGTTGAGATTGGTCATTTCCCCCTGCATATTTCATGATAAAGTGGCATGCTTGGATGTTGAGAGACATATGGTAATGTGGGTGGGACTTTTCTCCTGCATGTTGTGTGATGATGTGGAATGCTTTCATGTTGAGAGAAATAGTTAGCGGGGGCCAGCTATTTAGATATAGAAGATAGCTTGCTCCATCGCTCAGCCAATAATAAAGGGCACCTAGAGCATTAGCTCTGGAAGACTTCAACATCAGTAAGCAAGTTGACTCTCATTAGTAGATTACTGTGCCGATAGGCAAGTTGACTCTCATTAGTAGATTACTGTGCCGCCCTTGCCGGGAACCAGACCGTCTTGGGAGAGAACAAGTCTGGGAGCCATCCGCATGCGGGCTCTGGATACGTAGGCCTCAGCCGAAGGTCCCGGGAGCTCAACAACCAGGACCCTAGGAACTCAGGGGACCACAACAAGAATCCAGCTAGAAGGGCAAGATGTGATTCGGTGTGACCTAGTAGAGCGAAACTAAGTAAGAACTGGTCCGGGCCCTGTAACCCTAACATGACCATGTATGTAAGGAAAGTTAGGGGCCTCCGGAAAGTCGGGACAGATTCTAGAGAAACAATAGAGCTAGGTCCTCCTACTTACCTAATCTCAAAAAAGATCCTCCTACCTACCTCTTTCTTTTCTTTACCGTCATGCCGACAAACTTGTAATCCAAGAAACATAACTCTCAGACGATCTCTTTGATCGACGGTGAGCCCACAAGCAATACAATCACCAAGTCCCGCCTTATCTCCCGGATCTTTCTCTCTCCCTCCCCGCCCTCTCTCTCTCTCTCTTAGGAATTCAACAAGTACCGTCTTATATCCGACATGCAGATCACACGGTAGTCGGGGACTACTAACGAGGATATGACACCTGGGTACTCTACTCCAGTGGTAGATGACCACTCCCTCTTCCAAGGTGTCGAGTCAGACCCTCGGACGTAGGCATCCTACCAGGGACCGAACCATCTTGGGAGAGGAGGCCAGGAGCCATCCACACATACACGGGGGTCAGATAAATAGGCCTCAACCGAAGGTCCCAGGACCTCAACGACCAAGACACTGGGAACTAAGGGGACCACAACAAGAACTCGACTAGAAGGACAAGATGTGGTCTGGTGCGACCTAGTAGAGTGACACCGAGTGAGGACCGATCCGAGTCCTGCAACCCTAACTTGACCATGTGTATAAGGCAAGTTAGGGCACTAGTAGAAAACAAGGCTTTGGTCCAGGCCTAAGAAGCCCATTAGTCCCGGTTCGCTCACGAACCGGGACCCATGGGGGCACCGGTCCCGGTTCGTGAGGCCAGGGCGCCGGCCGGGCCTCGAGGGCTATTGGTCCCGGTTCGTTTGACCCCTTTGGTCCCGGTTCCAGACACGAACCGAGACCAATAGGCCTCGCTCCTGGCCCACAACCATTGGTCCTGGTTTGTGGCTGGAACCGGGACCAAATGGGGTCCCTTAGTCCCGGTTCCAGCCACAAACCGGGACCAAAGGGAAGCCTATATATACCCCCTACCCGCGAGCAGAGCAGTGCACTGCTCTGTTTTTTGGCCAGCCGTGGGAGAGCTTTGTGGTGCTCTAGCTCACCTTCTATGCACATGAGGTGTTCGATGAAATGCCCGAGCCACACTCAAGCTTTCTCTTCTCGAAGATCCTTGTCCAAGCTCCATTTTCCTCGAGATTTGTCTAGGTTTGGCGGTCCGTCCTGTCCCGTCTGAAGGAGATATGCCCTATAGGCTATAATAAAGTTGTTATTTATATTTCCTTATATCATAAATATCTATTATTCATGCTAGAATTGTATTAACCGGAAACTTGATACATGTGTGGATACATAGACATAACACAGTGTCCCTAGTAAGCCTCTACTAGACTAGCTCGTTAATCAAAGATGGTTAAGTTTCCTAACCATAGAGATGTGCTGTCATTCGATGAATGGAATCACATCATTAGGAGAATGATGTGATGGACAAGACCCATATGTTAGCTTAGCATAATGATTGTTAAGTTTTATTGCTATTGCTTTCTTCATGACTTAGACATGTTCCTTTGACTATGAGATTATGCAACTCCCGAATACCGGAGGAATACCTTGTGTGCTATCAAATGTCACAACGTAAAAGGTTGATTATAAAGATGATCTATAGGTATCTTCGAAGGTGTTTTGTTGGGTTGGCACATAACGGGATTAGGATTTGTCACTCCGAGTAACGGAGAGGTATCTCTGGGCCCTCTCGGTAATGCACATCATAATAAGCCTTGCAAGCAATGTGACTAATGAGTTATTTGCGGGATGATGTATTACGGAACGAGTAAAGAGAATTTCCGGTAACGATATTGAACTAGGTATGATGATAACGACGATCGAATCTCGGGCAAGTAACATACCGATGACAAAAGGAACAACGTATGTTGTTATGTGGTTAGACCGATAAAGATCTTCATAGAATATGTAGGAGCCAATATGAGCATCCAGGTTCCGCTATTGGTTATTGATCGGAGATGTGTCTCGGTCATGTCTACATAGTTCTCGAACCCGTAGGGTCCGCACGCTTAACGTTCGATGATGATTTGTATTATGAGTTATGTGTTTTGGTGACCGGAGTTTGTTCGGAGTCCCGGATGAGATCACAGACATGACGAGAAGTCTCAAAATGGTTGAGAGGTAAAGATTGATATATTGGAAGGTTATATACGTACACTGGAATGGTTCCGAAGAAGATCAGGGATTTTTCGGAGTATCGGGAGGTTACCGGAACCCCCTGGGAAAGTTAATGGGCCTATTGGGCCATAGTGGAGTAGAGGAGGCAGGCCACAGGAGGTGGTGTGTGCCCCCCTTGCCCCAATCCGAATTGGACAAGGGGAGGGGGCGCGGCCCCCCTCTTTCCTTCTCCCTCTCTCCCTTCCCCTTTCCCCTCTCCGTTAGATGGAAGGAGGGGGGCCGAATCCTACTAGGAAGGGAGTCCTAGTAGGACTCCCCCCTCATGGCGCGCCCCCCCTTGGGCCGGCCTCCTCCCCCCTCCTTTATATACGTGGGCAGGGGGGCACCCCAACAAAGACACACAATTGTTTCTTAGCCGTGTGCGGTGCCCCCCTCCACAGTTTACCACCTCGGTCATATTGTCGCAGTGCTTAGGCGAAGCCCTGCGCGAATCACATCACCAACACCATCGCCACGCCTTCGTGCTGACGGAACTCTCCCTCGACCCTCTACTGGATCAAGAGCTCGAGGGACGTCATCATGCTGAACGTGTGCTGAACACGGAGGTGCCGTACGTTCGGTACTTGGATCGGTTGGATCGTGAAGACGTTCAACTACATCAACCGCGTTACTAAACGCTTCCGCTTTCAGTCTACGAGGGTACGTGGCACACTCTTCCCTCCCGTTGCTATGCATCTCCTAGATAGATCTTGCGTGATTGTAGGAATTTTTTTGAATTACTACGTTCCCCGACAGTGGCATCCGAGCCAGGCTATGCGTAGATGATATGCACGAGTAGAACACAAAGAGTTGTGGGAGATAATAGTCATACTGCTTACCACCAACGTCTTACTTTGATTCGGCGGTATTGTTGGGTGAAGTGGCCCGAACCGACATTACATGACCACGTTCATGACGCTGGTTCTACCGACATGCTTCGCACACAGGTGGCTAGCGGGTGTCTGTTTCTCCAACTTTAGTTGAATCGAGTTTGACTATGACTGGTCCTTGTTGAAGGTTAAAACAGCAAACTTGACGAAAAATCGTTGTGGTTTTGATGCGTAGGTAAGAACGGTTCTTGCTAGAAGCCCGTAGCAGCCACGTAAAACTTGCAACAACAAAGTAGAGGACGTCTAACTTGTTTTTGCAGGGCATGTTGTGATGTGATATGGTCAAGATGTGATGAAATATAAATTGTTGTATGAGATGATCATGTTTTGTAAAAGTTATCGGCAACTAGCAGGAGCCTTATGGTTGTCGCTTTATTGTATGAAATGCAACCGCCATGTAATTGCTTTACTTTATCACTAAGCGGTAGCGATAGTCGTAGAAGCAATAGTTGGCGAGATGACAACGATGCTACGATGGAGATCAAGGTGTCAAGCCGGTGATGATGGAGATCATGCCGGTGCTTTGGCGATGGAGATCAAAGGCACAAGATGATGATGGCCATATCTTGTCACATATTATGATTGCATGTGATGTTTATCTTTTATGCATCTTATTTTCTTAGTACGGTGGTAGCATTATAAGATGATCCCTCACTAAATTTCAAGGTATAAGTGTTCTCCCTGAGTATGCACCGTTGCTACTGTTCATCGTGCCGAGACACCACGTGATGATCGGGTGTGATAAGCTCTACGTTCACATACAACGGGTGCAAGCCAGTTTTGACGTGCAGAATTCTCGGGTTAAACTTGACGAGCCTAGCATATGTAGATATGGCCTCGGAACACTGAGATCGAAAGGTCAAACGTGAATCATATAGTAGATATGATCAACATAGAGATGTTCACCATTGAAAACTACTCCATCTCACGTGATGATCAGACATGGTTTAGTTGATATGGATCACGTGATCATTTAGATGACTAGAGGGATGTCTATCTAAGTGGGAGTTCTTTAGTAATATGATTAATTGAACTTTAATTTATCATGAACTTAGTCCTGATAGTATTTGCATATCTATGTTGTAGATCAATAGCTCGCGTATAGCTCCCCTATTTTATTTTTGATACGTTCCTAGAGAAAACTAAGTTGAAAGGTGATAGTAGCAATGATGCGGACTGGGTCCGTGATATGAGGATTATCCTCATTGCTGCATAGAAGAATTATGTCCTTGATGCACCGCTAGGTGATAGACCTATTGCAGGAGCTGATGCAGACGCTATGAACGTTTGGCAAGCTCGGTATGATGACTACTTGATAGTTTAGTGCGTCATACTTTACGGCTTAGAACCGGGACTTCAAAAATGTTTTGAACGCAACAGAGCATATGAGATGTCCCAAGAGCTAAAATTGGTATTTCAGACTCATGCCCGTGTTAAGAGGTATGAGACCTCTGACAAGTACTTTGCCTACAAGATGGAGGAGAATAGCTCAGCTAGTGAGCATGTGCTCAGAATGTCTGAGTACTACAATCACTTGAATCAAGTGGGAGTTAATCTTCCAGATAAGATAGTGATTGACATAGTTCTCTAGTCACTATCACCAAGTTACTAGAACTTCGTGATGAACTATAATATGCAAGGGATAACGGAAACGATTCCCAAGCTCTTCGCGATGCTGAAATCGGCGAAGGTAGAAATCAAGAAAAACATCAAGTGTTGATGGTTGACAAGACCACTAGTTTCGAGTAAAAGGGCAAGGGAAAGAAAGGGAACTTTAAGAAGAATGGCAAGCAAGTTGCCACTCCCGTGAAGAAGCCCAAAGCTAGACCTAAGCCTGAAACTGAGTGCTTCTACTGCAAAGGAATGGTCACTAGAAGCAGAACTACCCCAAATACTTGGCGGATAAGAAGGATGGCAAAGTGAACAAAAGTATATTTGATATACATGTTATTGATCTGTACTTTACTAGTGTTCATAATAACCCCATGGTATTTGATACCAGTTCAGTTGTTAAGATTAGTAACTCGAAACAAGGGTTGCAAAATGAACAGAGACTAGTTAAGGGCGAGGTGACGATGTGTGTTGGAAGTGATTCCAAGGTTGATAAGATCATCATCGCACACTCCCTCTACCTTCGGGATTAGTGTTGGACCTAAATAAATGATATTTGGTGTTTGCGTTGAGCATGAATATGATCGGATCATGTTCATTGCAATACGGTTATTCATTTAAGTCAGAGAATAATTGTTGTTCTGTTTACATGAATAAAATCTTCTATGGTCATACACTTAATATAAATGGTTTATTGAATCTCGATCGTAGTGATACACATATTCATAGTATTGATGCCAAAAGATGCAAATTTGATAATGATAGTGCAACATACTTGTGGCACTGCCGTTTAGGTCATATTGGTGTAAAGCGCATGAAGAAACTCCATGCGGATGGATTTTTGGAATCACTTGATTATGAATCATTTGATGCTTGCGAACCATGTCATGGGCAAGATGACTAAGACTCTGTTCTCCAGAACAATGGAGCGAGCCACTAACTTAGTGGAAATAATACATACCGATGTATGCGGTCCGATGAGTGTCGAGGCTCACGGAGGGTATCGTTATTTTCTAACCTTCACAGAGTCTAAAACATTTGAAAAGTTCAAAGAATTTCAGGGTGAAGTGGAGAATCATCGTAACAAGAAAATAAAGTTTCTACGATCTGATCGCGGAGGCGAATATTTGAGTTACGAGTTTGGCCTTCATTTAAAACAATGTGGAATAGTTTCACAACTCACGCCAGCTGGAACACCATAGCGTAATGGTGTGTCCGAGCGTTGTAACCGTACTTTATTAGATATGGTGCGATCTGTGATGTCTCTTACCGATTTACCACTATCGTTTTGGGGTTATGCATTAAAGACAATTGCATTCACTTTAAATAGGGCACCATCTAAATCCGTTGAGACGACACCGTATGAACTATGGTTTGGCAAGAAACCTAAGCTGTCGTTTCTTAAAGTTTGGGGTTGCAATGATTATGTGAAAAAGCTTCAGCCTGATAAGCTCGAACCCAAATCGGAGTAGTGTGTCTTCATAGGATACCCAAAAAGAGACTGTTGGGTACACCTTCTATCACATATCCGAAGGCAAGATCTTTGTTGCTAAGAATGAATCCTTTATAGAGAAGGAGTTTCTCTTGAAAGAAGTGAGTGGGAGGAAAGTAGAACTTGATGAGGTAATTGTACCTTCTCCTGAATTGGAAAGTAGTTCATCATAGAAATCAGTTCTAGTGATTCCTACACCAATTAGTGAGGAAGCTAATGATGATGATCATGAAACTTCAGATCAAGTTACTACCGAACCTCGTAGGTCAACCAGAGCACGTTCCGCACCAGAGTGGTACGGTAATCTTGTTCTGGAATTCATGTTACTAGACCATGACGAACCTACGAACTATGAGGAAGCGGAGCAGTAGTAGGAGACCACTGCCTTGTTGAAGAGGACCGACGTCATCATCAAGAAACTTATGGACGAGAATGACATGCTCCACATCGAGTGCCAAAGGCTGGTGGAGGAATCCGTGGATGCTCTCAAGCAGCGTCTTGAGGACACGAAAGAGCTCATCGCCGCTCGCCGCGGAGACTAGTTCCCGCGGCCCGTGGCAACGCATCAAGAAAGTAGAGATCAGTGAGCCAGATCGTTGTCTTCCTTCTTCTTTTGCTCTTGTGTATTTCGGGCGTTGCCGCATGTGGCTTTTTAATTATGTTCCTAAATATGTAAGACAATTATTATCCACTGTCATCGTCCTTATATTCATCAGTCTTGCTATAAGTCGCATCCGATGCTATATAGGTCCGTCAGATCTTACATCAAGATCCGTGCAGAACTTTCTTTTCAGATTTTCTTTTTTCTCTCTTAAATCTCAATCCAGTGAGACATAGCCACGCCGTGAAACAGGGGCTCGGGCGCCATTAATGGAGACATTGGGAGGGAGGTGCGCAGCGGATAGAGGTCAAAGGGCTCTCCTCCCGATGAGCACGCGCAGGGGTCTGATCGCACGCCTCCCGTGCTCAAATAGCTACCCCGCATGGCACCTCCTAGCCAATAAAAAAAGGGGACGCGTGGCGGCACGTAATTGGTAAGTAGAACACCCACGGTTTCAATAATACTTGTGTTTCCGATTTGTAACGTGACATCACTTGTTCCAAAATGACTTTGTTGATTGTTAATGTGTGCGCCTTCGCAAATCGGACATAAAAATTACCACAGCATGTTGGTGCCATGTCATGACACCATGCCAAGTTTCATGATTTTTAGGCGAGTTTTGGATTTACGGGAATTTCGAAACCAAGTTTCTCGATGTTTCCGGCCGAGCCAAGATGCCCAGATGTTTGAATTCCATCCCCATTTCTTCCATGGGAAATGATTTTTCAACTAACTTTTGCGCACTGGAGCATGCGCTTGTACTTCAAATTTAAATTATGTGCATTAAATGCCTGGAAAATGAATTAATGTATAAAAAGGCCAAACGAACCCGGAATAATTCCAAAATTTAGCAAGAAACTCCTATTTGGTCTAAGCTGCCTGTGTAAAAAAATCAAGACGAGAGAAGGCAGTGTATGTTGTTTCGCACAAGGGACACGTTCCCTCTCGGAACCATGAGCCTTCTTGAGAGAAGCTCCGGTTTGCAAGAAGGTTATACCAAAGCTTGTCCCAATTCGGCCAAAAAAATTGCCACAACATGTTGGTGCCATGTCATGACACCATGCCAAGTTTCACGATTTTCAGGCGTGTTTTGGATTTACAGGAATTAAAAAACCAAGTTTCTCAATATTTCCAGCCGAGGCACGACGCCCAGATGTTTGAATTCCATTCTCATTTCTTGCATGGGACCTACAAATTCACCCAAGGACACACATGTGATTTTCAACCGACTTTGGTGCACTGGAACATGTGCTTGTAGTTTAAATTTGAATTATGCACATTAAATGTCCAGAATTCAATTAACGTATAAAAAGGCCAAACGAACCCGGAATAATTCCAAAATTTAGCACGATACTTCTATTTGGTCTAATCTACCTGTGTAAAAAAAATTAAGGCGGGAGAAGGCAGTGTATGTCGTTTCGCACACGGAGGTGACACGTCCCCTCTTGGAACCACGAGCCTTCTTGAGAGAAGCTCCAGTTTGCAAGAAACTTATACCGAAGCTTGTCCCAATTCGGCCAAAAAATTTACCACAACATGTTGGTGCCATGTCATGACACCATGCCAAGTTTCATGATTTTCTGGTGTGTTTTGGATTTACAGGAATTAAAATACCAAGTTTCTCAATCTTTCTGGTCGAGCCACCAGTCCCAGATGTTTGATTTTCATTCCAATTTCTTGCATGGGACCTAGAAATTCACCCAAGGACACATATGTGATTTTTCAACCAACTTTGGCGCACTGGAGCATGTGCTTGTAGTTCAAATTTGAATTATGCACATTAAATGCCCATAAATTCAACTAATGTATAAAAAAGGCCAACAAACCCGGAATAATTCCAAAATTTAGCACAATACTTCTATTTGGTCTAATATACCTGTGTAAAAAATTAAGGCGGGAGAAGGCAATGTACGTATGTCGTTCACGGAGGTGACACATTCCCTCTCGGAACCACGAGCCTTCTTGAGAGAAGCTCCGGTTTGCAAGAAGCTTGTACCAAAGCTTGTCCCAATTCGGTCAAAAAATTTACCACAGCATGTTGGTGCCGTGTCATGACACCATGCCAAGTTTCATGATTTTCAGGCGTGTTTTGGATTTACATGAATTTAAAAACCAAGTTTCTCAATCTTTCTGGCCGAGCCACGATGCCCAGATGTTTGAATTTCATTACCATTTCTTGCATGGGACCTAGAAATTCACCCAAGCACACACATGTGATTTTTCAACAAACTTTGGTGCACTTGAGCATGTGCTTGTAGTTCAAATTTGAATTATGCACATTAAATGGCCATAAATTCAATTAATGTACAAGAAAGTCCAAACGAACCCGGAATAATTCCAAATTTTAACAGAAACTCATATAGTTCTATGTTGTCTCTGTAAAAATTCAAGGGGGGGAGGCAGCGTATATTGTTTCGCACACAAAGGTGACACGTCCCCCCCTCGGGAACCATGAGTCTTCTCGAGAGAACCTCCTGTTTGCAAGAAGCTTATACCAAAACTTGTCCAATTGTGGCGAATTCTTTTACCACAGCATGTTGGTGCCATGAAATGATACCATGCCAAGTTTCATAATTTTCAGGCGAGTTTTGAATTTCCAGGAATTTATAAACCAAGTTTCTCAATTTCTCGGCCGAGCCACGACGCTCAGATGTTTGAATTCCATTCACATTTCTTGCATGGGACCTATAAATTCACCCAAAGACACACATGTGATTTTTCAACAAACTTTGGTGCACTGGAGCATGTGCTTGTAGTTCATATTTGAATTATGCACATTAAATGCCTAGAAACTCAATTAATGCATAAAAATGCCAAACAAACACAGAATAGTTCCAAATTTAAACACGACACTCATGTAGTTGCATGTTCACTGTACATAAATGTTCTAGCAATTCAAACACCATCCTTTCCCTCCGTAACACCATTTTGTCTTTGAAGACATAATGAAAAAAATCAGGTATACCGCAAACAGTTTACTAGAAAGAATCGTGTGGGATGCGATATAAAATATCTTGGCGCGCTGTCTTGTCTGGCTTACGCATGAAGCTTCTTCGTCTACAGTCCACCGCCCCCGCTTGAACCACACTTGCGCGCCAGTTTCTCGCAGCACCGAGCGAAATTTTTCTGCCACCGCGGAAATATCTATCTCCCGCCCCTTCCTCCCAACAAAAGCCACATTTCCACTGTTCCTCCTTGCTTTCCAAGTTCAAACCTTCATTGCTGCTTACTGGCAGCTCAGCTTCCTCGCCGGCAACCCTTCTTCTTGCAGCGCCGCCTCCTTGCCGGTTACCCTTCTTCATGCAGCACCGCCTCCTCGCCGACGACCCTTCTTCTTGCTGCACGGCCTCCTCACCGTCGGCCGTTCTTCCTGCTGCGTGGCCTCGTTGATATGGTCAGGTAATCCACACCCCACCCACACCATCCTCCTCCTTTCAGGTCCCACATGCCCCGATCGACGGCGTGACACTTTCCGCCGAAATCACAGTCCCCCTCCTCCAATTAAGCGTCGCCCACAGCCATTTTGCATGCAGTATAACATGGAGCTCAGTAGCATCTGGCAGCGGAGAAGCAAATCGCGGCCGCATGCGCGCACGAAGTCACTATGGCTGCCATGCGTGCCGACCGCCGGATCTTGGAGGAGCACCTCGTCTTCGAGGCCACCGTCGACACCACCATGCGGTTGTCTACTTTAAAATACAGTTCGTGTTGTTTTCTCGAGGCCACCGCCAGTGCCTTCTAGTGATTTGTCCTCTGTAATGTTAATATGCAATCTGATGTTCAGGTAACAGTTTGGTCCTCTGAAATGTAATGTTCACTTAACAGTTTGGTCCTCTGAAATGTAATGTTCAGTTAACAATTTGGTCCAACAATTGCTACATTTTGTAGTACTATTCTCAAGCATTCTTTGTTTTGTTAACTGTCTTATCTTCCAGTACATGTTTCTGTTCTACAATGTCGTGCTCAGTTAACTGTTTTGGTTCATTTGGTCTGCTGTCCATTTAACTGTTTGGTTCAATTCTGCAATTTGATTTTCATTTGTTGTGGGTACAATTTTTTTTGACTATATACTGCAAGGCAACAACCTCACAGTCCTTTATTAATAAAAAAGAGAGTTACAAGTTTATAAGTTTACAAGAAAGAGAAGAGATACTTACAAAAAAAGTTCTATGAAAGGTTAGCTATCCAAGACAGTAAGCTATCTTTATATTTACATCTAATTCTATGAGACAAAAGAGAAATGTCATGGATAAAGTTCCTCATCCAAGCTCTAAAAGAAGGTTGCTCATTTGTGAAGATCTTCCCATTCATTTGTGTCCAAATATTCCAAGTAGCAGTGAAGACAACCTCAATGAAAAAAGGATAGCCGAAATCCCTCCTAGCTGTTTGAGCCATCTCATATGTGGTTTGGTTCGGTTGAACGGACCAAGATATCCCAAGATAGTTCCAAACCCTTTGACTAAAGTTGCAAGCAAAGAAAAGATGAGCCCGATCCTCATGTTGTGAAAAGTTGCATAGCACACATGTTCCATCCTGGATGATCCAATGTCGGCGTTGCATCATATCCCTAGTGTTCAAACGATCCATTAAGAGAAGCCAACCAAACACCTTGAACTTGAGCGTGCATGCACACTTCCAAATCCATTTGAAGATGGGGTCAACCTCTAGGTGTGAGAAGCACGAGTCATAGTTCATCTTTGACATAAAAGCACCAGACTTCGAAGGCCATTTAGAAATGTCTTTGCTCTCCCCATCCAGGTTGATCAAAGGCAGCAGGGCTTGGAGCTGTGAGAATTCAGAATAGGCCTCTTGTGACAGAGGCAGATGGAAGTGATCCAAGGCATCAAGCAGCTCCATAAACTCCTTGACAGTGATTGCATCATCAACTACAAATGAATGTAGCCTTGGGAAGCAGTCATGTAATAGGACAACACGATTTCCCAGCTGCCACCGATCGAGCCAAAACAACACTGTATCGCCAACATGACCTTGTGGAACAGCGAGCTTGCAGAAATTGGTATATAAATGCATGACATCACGCCACCAAAAGGAGCCACAGATCTGGGTGCTTTGAGGCGGTGACGATGCGTAATAAGTGTCCCAAATTAAAGTGACCCAAGGCACGTCAACCTTATTAAAGAACTTGAAGAGGTGCTTTAGTAACAAAGCCTCATTTTGAATGCCCAAGTTAAGAACACCCAAACCACCGTATTTCTTAGGGCAACAGACCATATCCCAAGCAGCCAATGATTGGCGTGGGTAATGACCCACAAGTGTAGGAGATCTATCGCAGTCCTTTCGATAAGTAAGAGTGTCGAGCCCAACGAGGAGCAGAAGGAAATGATAAGCGGTTTTCAGCAAGGTATTCTCTGCAAGTACTGAAATAAGTGGTAACAGATAATTTTGTGATAGGATAATTTGTAACGAGCAACAAGTAACAAAAGTAAATGAAGTGTAGGAAGGTGGCCCAATCCTTTTTGTAGCAAAGGACAAGCCTAGACAAACTCTTATATAGAGAAAAGCGCTCCCGAGGACACATGGGAATTATCGTCAAGCTAGTTTTCATCACGTTCATATGATTCGCGTTCGGTACTTTGATAATTTGATATGTGGGTGGACCAGTGCTTGGGTGCTGTTCTTAATTGAACAAGCATCCCATTTATGGTTAACCTCTATTGCAAGCATCCGCAACTACAACAAATGTATTAAGGTAAACCTAACCATAGCATTAAACATATGGATCCAAATCAGCCCCTTACGAAGCAAGCATAAACTAGGGTTTAAGCTTCTGTCACTCTAGCAACCCATCATCTACTTATTACTTCCCAATGCCTTCCTCTAGGCCTGAATAATGGTGAAGTGTTATGTAGTCGACGTTCACATAACACCACTAGAGGATAGACAACATACATCTCATCAAAATATCAAACGAATACCAAATTCACATGACTACTAATAGCAAGACTTCTCCCATGTCCTCAGGAACAAACGTAACTACTCACAAAGCATATTCATGTTCATAATCAGAGGGGTATTAATATGCATATAGGATCTGAACATATGATCTTCCACGAAATAAACCAACTAGCATCAACTACAAGGATTAATCAACACTACTAGCAACCTACTAGTACCAATCCCAGACTTGGAGACAAGAATTGGATACAAGAGATGAACTAGGGTTTTGAGAGGAGATGGTGCTGGTGAAGATGTTGATGGAGATTTCCCTCTCCCGGTGAGAGGAGCGTTGGTGATGACGATGGCGATGATTTCCCCCTGTAGGGAAGTGTCCCCAGAACAGCTCTGCGGAGCCCTAGATTGGTTCCGCCTCATGGAGGCGAGTCTCGCCCCAAAGGTTGCTTATGATTTTTCCTCGATTTAAAGACTTCATATAGCGTAAGATGGCCACCGGAGAGCCAACAGGGGCCCACGAGGCAGGGGCGCTACAGGGGTAGGCGCGCCCCCACCCTCGTGGGCAGGTGGTGGCCCCCCTGACGTATTTCTTCCATTCAGTATTTTTTATTATTTCCGAAAATGACTTTCGTGGAGTTTCAGGACTTTTGGAGTTGTGCAGAATAGGTCTCTAATATCTGCTCCTTTTCCAGCCCGTAATTCCAATGCTGCAGCATTCTCCTCCTTATGTAAACCTTGTAAAATAAGAGATAACAGGCATAAGTATTGTGACATAATGTGTAATAACAGCCCATAATGCAATAAATATCGATATAAAAGCATTATGCAAAATGGACGTATCAACTCCCCCAAGCTTAGACCTCGCTTGTCCTCAAGCGAAAGCCGATAACGATAAATATGTCCACATGTTTAGAAGTAGAGGTGTCGATAAAATAAAATACGGACATGAGGGCATCATGATTATTCTCATAACAGCAACATATATGGATATTGTCATATGATTTCTTATGCTCAAGTAATAATCTATTCACAATGCCAAGTATGAATCAGAAACTTTATTGAGAACTAACAAACTATAATCTCAGTCATAGAAGTAATTGCAATTTATCATAACATCAGAAAGAGTCTATGTCAGAGCTTTCTAGCAAGTCCACATACTCAACTATCATTTAGTCTTTCATAATTGCTAACACTCACGCAATACGTGTGGTTACGGAGTTTTAATCGGACACAGAGAAAGATAGGGGCTTCTAGTTTCGCCTCCCAACCTTTTACCTCAAGGGTAATGTCAACAATAATAGCTCATGCTGACTTACATCCAATTAGATATATTTATCAGGATCTTTCCAACACCCTGTGCTTGCCAAAGGATAAAATGTAAAAAGGAAAGGTGAAGGTCACCATGAATCTTGCATAAGGAAGAAGATAATAATAAAAGATAGGCCCTTCGTAGAGGGAAGCAGAGGTTGCCATGCGCTTTCAGGGTTGGATGCACAAAATCTTAATGTGAAAGAATGTCACTTTATATTGCAACTTGTGATATGAACCTTTACTATGCAATCCGTCGCTTTTATTTCTTCCACATCACAAGATCGTATAAAGCTTATTTCCTCCACACCAATCAATCATACATATTTAGAGAGCAATTTTTATTGCTTGCACCGATAACAACTTACACTACAAAAAAAATACACTTCCGTGATGATACATGTTTGTCACAGTAGGTCACGTTTTCTGTCATGCATGTACATCCATGAAAAATTTATGACAGAATCAAGATAGTCATACCTGTGCTGTTGTAGAAGTGTTCCATGACATTACAAAATTATCATCATGGAAGTGTCCACTTCCATGACGATAAATCGCGTCACGAAGTGCTTTACGTCAAGGGTGACCGACACGTGGCATCCACCGTAACGGAACGCCGTTAAGCTATCGGGTCGGGTTTTGTATCCGATAACCCGTTAACAGCCCCGACCAATGGGGATTTTCCACGTGTAAAATCATCATTGGCTGGAGGAAACACGTGTCGGCTCACCGCTGGGACAGATGTCATCCACTCATTGGATAGAAGGCGCCTATGATACGTCGACACGTGGCACGACCCAACAGAGGCCCATTCCTGTGAGAAGGCCAGCCCATTTGACTTGGTCAAAAGGTGGCGGGTCGGCCCATGGAAATCCTGTTAACGACCTGTTCGCATATAGCCCATTTATAGCCCGCTAACCCCAAGCCCGTCCCCTACTCGAATTAGGCCCAGTAGCGTCATTTGGGCCATCTTCCAGCCCGTTTTCACTTCTGGCCCATGTATGGCCCATGACGTCTTTTGCCCCATATGAGGCCCTATGTAACTCTTGGCCTATTAACGGCCCGTGGTGAAACTGGCCCGTAATGAACAGTGTATCACTTTACACCCATTAACGGCCCATGGTGAAACTGGCCCGTATAGAACAGTGTATCACTTTATACCCATTAACGGCCCGTTATTCCGTTGGGCCGTTTCCAGCCCATGTTATCTTTCGGACTTCTCAGAGCCCATTTATTCTTGGGCTCATTTCCAGCATTCGTTTACTTACGGCCTGTTACTATCATTTTCTGCTTGTGGGCCAAATTCAGCCCGTGGTTACACGAACCGAGACCAATAGGCCTCGCTCCTGGCCCACAACCATTGGTTCTTGTTTGTGGATGGAACCGGGACCAAATGGGGTCCTTTAGTCCCGGTTCCAGCCACAAACCGGGACCAAAGGGAAGCCTATATATACCCCCTACCCGCGAGAAGAGCAGTGCACTGCTATGTTTTTTGGCCAGCCGTGGGAGAGCTTTGTGGTGCTCACTACAAAAAAAAGACACATCCGTGACATTTTGGGCCGAATGAATTTTTTTTGCCATACATATGACACTTCTATGACGATAATTGTGACAAAACCCGATATCATCATAGATGTGGTGGGCTCCTACTTCTATGACAAAAAATCATGACAGAAAATGGGATTTTCGTCCTGGGCGGGCCGGAGACGCAGCTGCATGACATTCTTTGGGCCGTCCATGACGAAAAAAACCGTGGTAGAAGCGAGGGCGAGGAAAATTTCGGGGAGTTGCCGGTTGCGGTGGGAGGTCGGGGGCCGAGTGATGCGTGTCTATCTCGTACATGTATGCGCGTGTGTGCGAGGCGTTGGCTCTAACTGAACCCGAGCGAGGCGTTGGGCTCTAATCGAACTGAAGCGATTGACCGCAGCTACGCGTTATCGAACCCGAGCGATCGATCGATGGCTGTTAATCGAACCGGATGGAGCGATTCTTCGCTCTGCTGCTAATCAAGCCGATCGATTGATGAACGATGGCGTTGCGGGGGGTTGGATGAGCGGTGAGTGGTGGCTTGCCTCGGATGAACAAGACCCGTGGTGTGGAGGGCTGGATGAACATGAGACGGTGGAGGGTGGCCGTGGAGGGTGGTTGAACAGACCCGTGGTGTGGAGGGCTGGATGAGCAGAGACGGTGGAGGGTGGTTGAACAAGAGCCGTTGGAGTAGCGCGCGGTGGAGGCCGGATGAACAGGAGCCCGTGGAGGCCGGAGGAGGTCGACGGTGGAGATGAACAGATCCGTGGAGTCCGTTTTGCGATGCGCCACACCTCCCGATGAACAGGACCCCGTTTCGACCGTAGCGCCTAACACAAGTCCGTTTCGTCCATTTTGCGGTACGCCACACCCCTCCCGATCAACAGGACCCCCGTTTCGACCGTAGGAGGTCCATTTCATCCATTTTGCGGTACGCCACACCCCTCCCGATCAACAGGACCCCCGTTTCGACCGTAGGAGGTCCGTTTCCTCCGTTTTGCGGTACGCCACACCCCTCCCGATCAATAGGACCCGTTCGAACGTGGCGGTCGAACACAAGGTCGCTTCTCCGTTCTGCGGACGCCAGCCTCGCTTCCATCGCCGTTCTGCCCAAGCGGTTGGCTCCCGCGCCCGCTGCCTCCCGATGAACACGACGCATTCCGTTGCCTCCCCATGAACACGACGCATTCCGTTGCCTCCCCATGAACACGACGACGACTCTGTTTCTCCGTTCCGACCCAGCCATGTACGTATGCGCGAGTAGGTGTTCGAGACCCCGCCCGTATGTAAATACATGGCCGTATTTTCTTTCTTGCACCCTGGCCGGTGTATGTATGTGTACATGCTACGTGCGCGCCTCTACTACGACACGTACGCGCCTCTACTACGACACGTGCGCGCCTCTACATCGACCAGATATATGTATGCGTACGTTCGCGACCAGAATGACAACGCCACGCACGCTCGACCAGGTGGGTCCCGATCGAGCAGTTCCTTGCGTGCAAAAATGTAGCTAGTGGGTCCCAGCAGTCAGAGGGGCGAATCGTTTTTTTTGCCCGGACGCACTTCCTTTGCATGCGAAGATGTAGCTGGTGGGAGCAGTCAGGGGGGCGAATCATTTTTTTTGCCCGGACACACTTCCTTGCGTGCGAAGATGTAGCTGGTGGGTCCCAGCAGTCAGGGGGCGAATCGTTTTTTTTTTGCCCAGACGCACTTCCTTGCGTGCGAAGATGTAGCTGGTGGGTCCCAACAGTCAGGGGGAAACTTTTTTGTGCGAAATACGGTGGCCCGTCCGGTGGGTCCCCGCTGTCAGGTGGAGGAATCATTATTTTCCGCGTAATAAGGAGGCACTTCCTTGCTGCGGCCGTGGACCCAGCTGTCAGCCTCTCCACGTACAGTCCACGTCCGATGGAAGTCGTTCCTTGACCATGTTGACCACGCCGCGCCGAGAGCACCACGGCGGTGGACGACGACGAGGCCTAGGTAGGGGACGACTTGGAGCCGGGGAAGACGCAGCAGTGGATGCCCACACGAAGAGGAGTACGAGGGTTCACTGGTTCGGCTGCGGTGTGAGGCTGCTGTCGCCGCAGAATAACAGGGGGTGTGGGTGAGTAGAGGGATGGCCTGGCCAGCGGTGGGAGTAGTAGTGGGCGGTGAGGCCTCCGCGGCATCACAGCCGGCCACGGGAGGCAAGAGCACGCGGCACGACCGGCGCTGGTTTGGGCGGCTGGAGCAAGAAGACCAGAGGTTGAAGAAGCACTACAACCGTTGGATGAACATCGTACGGTAACAGGAGCTAGAATCGTTCATATTGACTAAGTTGACAAAGCCCTCCGTCCCCGTCAACTTGGTAGGCCCACAAGTCAGCCTCCCAAAGATCTTTGGGTTCCGGTGGTGGGGAGTATTCATTTTTTGTGCGTAATAAGGAGGCACTTCCTTGCGTGCGAAGATAGCTGGTGGGTCCAACAAGTCAGCGGGGCACGTTTTTTGCTAAATCTGAGGCCCTTCGGTGGGTCCCGGATGTCGTGGAGGAATCATTATTTTGCGCGTAATAAGGAGGCATTTCCTTGTGTGCGGCCGTGGACCCAGCTGTCAGCCTCTCCACGCACAGTCTACTTCCGATGGTGTCGTTCGTTGACCACGCCGCGCCGAGCGCATCTAAGGTGGTGGATGACAGCGAGGCCCCGGACAGCAACGAGCTGGATATGGGAAGACGCGGGAGTAGAGTCGCAGACGGAGAGGTGTACGAGGGTTAACTGGTTCTAGTGCGATGTGGTTCGGCAGTCGGTGGAGAAGAACAGGAGGTGTGGAGGGGTGGAGGGATGGCGTGGCCAACGGTGGAGTAGCGCTTCGTAGCAAAGCGTGCTAAGAAGAGCTGCTAGCAGCAGGAGGCGGGAGGTTGTCCCGGTGGCGCTGGAGAAGAAGACGAGAGATTGAAGATGGATGCCGGTCGTTGGATGTAAATCCAACGGCTAACATGTCAGAATTATTTGTTGACTAAATTGACATAGACTTGCGTTGGCTTCGACCTATTGGCCCACATTTCAGCCTCCAAAAATGTGGCACGTATTCAACCCATTTTTTCAGAATTTACAGTCTTTTTTTTGCACGGTAGAATTTACAGTCAATTTGATCTTTTTTTTGAATTACAGCCATTAGCTGGGCTGGGTGAACAATTAATGTAGCGTCCATGCGGCCCATTTATTTTATTTTCTAAAAAATTACAGCCCATTTGCACTTTCTTGGAATACACGATTTTGCTGGGCTGATTCTAATTATAATGTTGGGTTGGGCCAGCAATGTTATCAAAAAATAAAAAAGGGCTAAGCATTTTGTTATAAATATATTTAAATAATAAGTGATATTATTACATTCGTCCTTAAATCTTACCAAGCTTTTGTACACAATCACTAGGATTTTCGTGCCAAAAGAATCCAGGATTTTATTTGTTAAGAAATTATTTTATAAGTTAATAAGATGTGGGATATTGTTTTCTTACATATGTAAGTATCTATTAAATATATGATGACAATAAAAATAATATATAATAACATATAAAATAATTTAAAAATATATAATATAGTTAGAAGGGAAACATAAGTTGTACCTGGCGTTCCTATTCTTATATAGAAAAATAGAACATACCTCCGTGTTTTTTTTTCAAAAAAATACATAAATTGGGCTGCTAAAAATAAAACCTCAGATGGGAGGTCCATTGGCCGGTCGCTACATGACGGCCCTAAGAAAATACAAACAGGCCCTCCCATCAGAGGTTGTGGGCTGCACATGTTAAAAATGAAAGCCTAGACGGGGCAGCCCAAAACCACGTCCAACACTTGCCAAAACTTCGTCCCTCGTTTTCTCTGTGTTTTGCACACTCGACATTGTGTGGGCATTTTGACTGTGCATCATATGAAGATGTGCTATGCATGAATGTTGATCAGCATGATGTTAACTGGCTGGTAGTTCCATTTTCGACCATGAATAAAACTTCCAACATGATGTTAACCCTGTTTGAAAAGGCCGTGTTAATACAAATGCTCTGCCTCTGAAAGTTGCAGTTTCTTATCTGAAACTGAACTTGCAGTTTCTTATCTGAAACTGAAACTTGCAGTTTCTTCTCGTCTGTACTTTTATACTCCTATGAAACTACATTTTTTAAGTGCTAAAAATAGATCTCTAGAATTCATTTCTTCATATGCTCAATACTGCAAATCTGAAATTCAAAAGACATTCATATATGAAAGTACTCTCAAAATACACAACACAAAACACAATTCACAACCTGCAAATACTGACAACCCTAAGCTCCTCCTGACAATTCACAACCTGCCCGACTATTGGGCTGGGGGGCAACCGCTCCTATTCCTCGGCGGCAGACAGCCGCCCCGTGAGACGATGTGAACGGTGAGGGAGACGATGGCGGGGAAGCGTCGTCGGGCCAACTGCTTTTCTCCTCTTGCAGTTGGGTTCGGTCGACGAAGACTCCACCGGCTCGCTCTGGCAGGACACCCTCACAAACGGCACCCTGTAGATGCTCGATCCTTCAATCTTTGGTGGATGCTCCATCTGTGATCGATACTCCCACCACCGCTCCCTCACGATCGGATTCGGTGAATCTGTTTGCTCCATGGCCCAGAGGAGCAGCTCTATGTACTCTGGAGCGACTCCCTCCGGGAGTATCGCAGCCTTTTCGCTCTGTTGCAGATATTTGGCCATGGATGTCGCCGTTGCCGCTAGTTGGTCCTTGTTTTCAAACCAAGACTGTATCTCCAACATTCTAGCTAGCTTCACAGGGTCGCCGTCTGTGATCCTCACGTATCGGTTGTACTCCTCCATCGATCTACTTCTCCACAACACCTTCACTCGCCGGTGGTGGTTTTTGAATGGAAGAGGAGAGGAGCAGCGCTGGTTTTGGATTAGAACGGGAGAGGAGCGACGCTGGTTTTGGACTGGAACAGGAGAGGAGGGGCGGTGGTTTTGAAATGGAAGAGGAGAGGAGCGGCGCTGAATTTAGATTGGAACAGGAGAGGAGCGGCGGTGGTTTAAGAGGAGAAGAGCGGAAGAGCGGCGCTGGTCTTGGAAGTATTTTTTGTTGTTTTGCGTATTTTGGGTCAAAGTTTGACCACGTACTGTATTTGACAAGCAAAATGTGAATGCATGTCACCAAAAATTGTATCGTTTGGTTCGTATCTGAATGTACTTTCAAATTATATTATTTTTGCAACGTATAACATATATTTTATGTGCGAAAATCATGGTCAATTATGACCCAAAATAAAAGGGAGACTAGTTAATGTGGGGTCGCTTTCTGAATTGAAGGCTAAATTGATTTTGATAGCGCGCCGGCCCTCTCGCCCAATCATAAATCGCTGCCGCACGCTCCTCTTCCTCTTCTCCATTGCAAAACCACCTCCTCTCCTCTCCATCATCTCCATTCCAAAACCACTGTCTCGTCTCTCCCTATTCTGATCTTCTCCATTGCAAAACCACCTCCTCTCCTCTCCATCATCTCCATTCCAAAACCACCTCCTCTCCTCTCCATCATCTCCATTCCAAAACCACCGTCTCGCCACTCCCTCTTCTGATCTTCTCTCCATTGCAAAACCACCTCCTCTCCTCTCCATCATCTCCATTCCAAAACCACCTCCTCTCCTCTCCCTCTTCTCTATTGCAAGACCACCGTCTCTCCTCCCATCTTCCAAAGCTAGCACCGGACCACTGAAGGACATCTATGGAGAGGATGCAGCGAATCGAGCAGATCGCCGACGGCGACTGTGCAAAGTTAGCCAGGTTGAAGGAGATCCTTAGTTGGTTTGACAATGAGTGGGAGATTTTGAGGACGGTGCGGGCCATGTGGCAATGTATGCGAAAGAGCAAGACGACGACGATGAGGGCGGCGATGTACATGTACTCCTCGGCGGCAGTCACGCCGCAGTCCTTTGAGTTCATCGAGTATCTCCTATGGACGATGGAGCAGACATATTCGCCCGAGGCGACAGTCAGGCAGAGGTGGTGGGCGTACAGGTCGAAGGTCGAGCACCCAGAGGATAACGAATCGATTGAGTATGTTGTGCCGTTCGTGAGGGTGCAGAGCCAGCCGGAGCCACATGAGTATTCATTCTCCCACCGCAAGAGGAGGCCGGATGGTGCGACGTCGCTTCCCCGCCGTTCTCCACGGTTCCCTCGATGCTCGCCTCGTTTCAACGGCGGCGGTAGGGTTTAAGGTAAGCTTCACACTAACCTAATCTTCCACCTGCTCATGCTTACAATCAGTGTGACAGCTAATGAATATCATGCTTACAATCAGTCTCCGAGTACTATGCCAATCACCCTAAAATAGCTCTGGACCTTTGGGTCAAAGTTGTGACACAGTGTACAAATAAAGAAAAATAGATTGGTGCTTCTTTCAGGAAAGAGTACTCCCTAGAAAACTGCCAATATAAGCTACTAGTATTTGGTTAGAGGATTTGCTGCCGAGAAAGATCCGTCCACAGAGAGTGCCACAAATCCCACTGGTGGTGGTGGATGCCAATGCGTGCATGCAACATGGTTGGTGTCGGTAATTTTACTTGGCACACCTCGCTTTTCTGCATATATGCGGTTCCATACGTACATTTGTGCAGTTCCACCAAAATGCAGCTGAATAATCCTGTTTGCAAAGATAATGAAAAAGCGTGATTACATTATAGTGGCACTAGTTGATGAAACACACAAAATAAATAGAAGAAAATATTGCGATAGTATCATAGTATGCCATGCTTTGGGGCGAGATGGGCCTGCGACGCCTCATATCTTGGACATCGTCCCAAGTCTCCCAGATACACCTTACGCGTTGATGAACATCAGTGTACAACAGTAGTACAAGGAGGCGCCTTGAGACATTCAAATCTCTATTTTTGTACATATCAACTAAAATTAAGCACCCCAGTTTGCAGAAACGCTTAAACATTAACAATGGGACTAGTTGATGAAACATACTTTAACAGGGAGAAGCACTTTCTTTATCTACATTGGAAATGAAATGATACAGATGACACTCGCTCTATTTTAACTGTATTATTACTTTATTTTATCAGTGACACTAGGGTCGAGCAGGTGGCAAACAAGGTGTACCGTGCGTCGCAAGGATGGAGGCCGGGGGTGCTTAGACTGGGATGCTGAAGCTGGCTCTTTCAGACCAACATGGATGATTCAATTCATGGGACCTTTTGGTGTAGTTCACCTAAAATGAAGCAATGTCCCGTGAGCTAGCAGCTTCTTCTTCAATTTTTTTAAGAAAAGGGCTCCAGCCCCGGTTCCATTTCCATCAGAAAACGAAACCCACATAGCTTCTTCTTCATTAGTTGCAATAAAATTGAGCAACATCAAGGTTGGTTGTGAAGCTCTTGGAATGCTCAACTATAATTTGGATATCGTTTGTGCAGTTCAACTAAGATCGAGCGTGAAATGTATATCTCTGTTTGCACAAAAAAGGTGGAAAGGAGGGTGACTAACAAGTGATGAAACATGCATCAAATGAAAAGAAGCATGTTCCTTATCTGAATGGCAATCCTACAAGGACACAATAGCAATTTCTAAAGCAGTGGAATTGCTAGATATTAGTGTGGGCATTAGGATTAACTATGAGAACCGTTAAATACGACATTACTTTGGGCACGGGAGAGTAGGCGGACCAGGACAGTTGCATTTCTAACGAAAAGAACCAACTTATCTTAATGGGAAATTTTAACAGGACATGTAAAGAAGTGCCATTGATTCATATTATGGAGGCATTACATTGAAAACAACATTGGTTTAACGTGTCCTTACTTTTAACGGCGATCGCTACATTTTACCGGTGGCATTACATAAGAGTGGCTTGGGGCAACAACCATCGAACAGGATATCAGGTTGGTCCCATTTTTGTTCGATATAGCCACCTTATACCGTGTGAGGCTAGCAAATCTAGTGCTGGACTTACTCGTTGACTTGTCCCCAGTCCCCACTTTCTTTCCTTTTTCAACCAATAGATCGGGTTTATATTGAGTTTGTCTGCGTTTCCTTTATTTCCTATTAGACCTAGAGACCAGTTGGATAGCAGGTCTACGCTACTTTTCGCCCCATTATTTCCTCCTTGACCAAGTCCTAGATTCAGGTAACAAATCCTCCCCACCCCACCCCCTTTCTTCCTTGTTTGAACCAAGTAGTACTAGATTCGAGTGCATGAACTAGTTTTACCTCTTAAACATAAAAAATAGGTGGTTTTCGAACAGCCGATCGATCCTATCTATGAGGGGGCCTGAGAAATAGTAAAAGTTACAAATGCAGCAACGTCAGGAGCTCGGGAAGTAGAGCAAGGCCGGGTTCGAAGGAAGTTATACCTGATGGTCGCCGGGATGTCGCTAGGTGGGCGGCGGGAGGCCGGATCTGCCCACACTACGGCAGCAAGGAAGAAGGGGTCGGAGGCCCTCCCTCGCCAGTGGTGCTTGGGAGAGAACGGCAAGGCAGGCTGACCGGGACACGCCCAGCAGTGGGTAAGAGCCGTCGCCGAGGACGACCGCGTGAACGTTGCACCTTCTCACCTTCCCCGGCGGAGAGGATCTGGCTGGATCTGTGACCAGCGGTGAGCAGAGAGAGAGAGAGAGAGAGTGTGGCCACCGCTGTCGTGTTTAGATCTGGAGAGGCCGAGACAGTGTGAAGAGAGCAACACTAGCAAGCAAGCGCGGAGGCTCCTGCCTATATAGTGGAGTAGTACTTAGTTTTCTTTTGTCTACCGGAGCCGGCTTGACCTCGTCAATGACTGTCGAGAAGTCTTCATGCACACGTGGCCGGGCGCAGTTGTCGTCATTTTGATCTGAAGCGCCGGATTATAACATATAACACGAAAAAATGCCACATGACAAGAAATCATAACCTCACTGCCCAAAGGAGACAACATGAATCCCGACGGACAAACTAGACGAGGAACAAAGCTCAAATTAAAGATAAACTCGTAGAGAAGGGGTCCGTCGATAGATGTCCTAATTAACATAGCCGGCTTGACCTAGATGGCAGCCGAGTAGTCACTGTTCATGCATGTGCCCCCAATGACTAGCCCAACTCAGTTGTCGCTGTTTAACCCTCGTAGTGATCCGAAGCACATGACACCTAATTTTGCGAGATGACAAGAAACCTTTTTTTAGATTTCTCACCACAACTACAGCCATGTACAACACAGCCTGCTGGAGTCTGGTCACATGCATGGACGAACTGATCTTCCGTGTCTTGTAGGGATCGTCCAGGCACCAACGTAGTACAACACTTCTCTAGTACTATCGCTCGTCTCTCTCTTCTATTAAGTCACCCGACTTGCGGGGCCGGGGAGTTTGCCTATGGTCGGTTCTCAATTGCCGTCCCACATGTGTGTGCAAACGCAATATCACACGCGTTCCATTCGGAGAGCAGCGTGCCAGAACGACCGACCGTCTGGGGTGCGACGCGAACGCGACAGGCGTGCTGTATACTCCGTACATGTGTACTGCCGTTTTCTAGACGCTTTGCTCCATGGCGCGGGCACAATCCATGGATACAAAATTAGTATACTGTATACTATTTAAAAGTCGAGGGCGGGGCTTTTCCTGCCCGGTAGGCGGCGGGACAGTTCCGCCTAGTCGGGTCGACAGAGACGCGAGAAGACGAGGGAGTAGGCTGCTGCAAACGTAGGGCTGTGTGATTTGACAACGAGTTACTGCTGGACTGGTGGGGCCCTGTGATTTAACTTGCCATTATCATTTTAACTGCGGCACTACGACCGACGTGAGTCTCCCGATTCCTGACCACCTCCATACAGGTGCCTCTCCCAATGCTCCACCATGCAGTAGAGGCTGGCTCTTGCATGAGAGGCCACTTCTCCACTTTTTCCTTGCCTCTCTTTTCCTCCACATATGCAAAAATGCCATGTAAAGCACACTATTGTACTTACTTGCTCCTACAGGTGCTTAAGCTTGCCACATAGGCATAAAGTCTGATGTGGCAAGTTAATCAAGAAGAGAGAGACTAGTTTGGTGACCCAAGGAAGAAACGGTGCTAAGCGCGTGTACCTAGGTGAAAAGACAATTTTGAGTCTATAGCTAATTAAATGAAGCAAACTTAGCAACACCATTTCATTGGAAGAGGTCACTCCTTGGCAAATGCAATAAATACTAGTACTCCATGTGTCCCATTATATAAGAACATTTTTGACACTACACTAGTGTAAAAAACGTTCCTATATTATGGGATGGAGGGAGTACGAAGAAAGAGATAGAGAGGACTAAAAAATACACTTATAGCCAACCTTATAGTCAACCTTGTTGTAGTATGAGTGACTAAGTGATGACTATGTATGACATGCCAACATCAGATAGCCTAACGCACCGTGTTAAATCTCCAAGGGCGCGACCGCGCGAGCGACGCGACGGTCGTGGTAGGCGAGACCATGATACAGGCTGCTGGCAGCCCTTGGATCTGAGATCAAACGGTCGCATGCTAAGTTGCTAAATATTTGCAGAATAACCCTCCAGGATAGGATATTCACCCATAGGTCTGGAATCACGCCATGCAACCATTCGATCTCAAATCCAAGGGCTCTCGGAAGCCCGTATCATGGGAGAATGGAAAGCCACTACCCCGCCGTCGCACGACGCGCAGTTCGCTCCTACTCGCCCCCAGACGTCCTTTAATACTACGGCGGTTCGCTCCTAGTCGTCCCGTCCATTCACATTACGACAGTTCCACTAATCCTAACCCTCCTCCCAAATCCATGGCGTCCCAAATCTCCTCGATCGGCGGTGAGTACAAGGTTAGAACCATCACCGGCGATGAGTTCGACGTCATCTACACCCGTACTTCCGCGACGGTGAAAGGATGCCTTTCTCGCTTCAAACGCATGTTCGAAGACTCAGATGATGAGTGGGTCGCTGGGCTAGATGTTGAGTACACCATAGTCGTGGGATAAGAGAAGGATCTAAAGGACGAAGAGAGGAAGAAGCCCGCCGTGATCCAGGTTTGCGTGCATGACTTATGCTTGGTCTACCATATATGCCATGCCGATGTTGAGTGCCAGGATTTTAAGGACTTCCTCGAGAGCAACCTAGTCAAATTCGTTACTGTAGACTTTGGTAACGATAAAGAAGTCCTGCGTCGAATAGGCCTCGTTGTAGGCAACACCTTCGACCTCCAGAAGAATCGGCTGGTGTCCTCTCGTCAGCCTTCAATGCTGACCCTGGTAGGAGCCATGGTTCATCCTTCGTACGGTAAACTGGAGAAACCTTCATACACGTTTCATCGTCATGCATGGCAGCGGAATGTACTAGATATAGACCGCATCCAGTATGCTGTAATGGATGGCTACCTTTGTTTCAATATCTACAAGGGTTGAATGAAGAGCAACAACCAAGTTGGCTGTTCAAGCAAAGAAGTATCAGCCAAGAGGAAGAGGGACAAGGACGAAGTCGAGGACGTGGACGAGGACTCCGAGTAAGGTGGCAGTGTCGTTGCTCATGGCGGTTCTAAACTTCTAATGAAGTGTCTACCGGATTAGTTGCATAGTTTAATTTCAGGTGTGCTTAGTTTAATTTGAGGGGTGTGTTGTGCTGAGCCCCCAGTAGAACTATGTTATGTTTCTTCTTGTTACGTTAACTCTTTAGTACGTACATACTAGTGTTTCTTACATTTCATCTTTTAGTTGGTATAGTACTACCACTCGTTTCTTCACATTGTATATGTACAATATATATGGCCAACATCATATAGCCAGCAGTTTAGTTGTCAAAGAATTTCAGGGTGCTCAGTTTTGTCAAAGAATTCCAGGGTGCTTAGTTTTATTTGAGGGGTGGGTTGTGCAGGACACCATTATTGTGACTAGCCTTTTTAATAGTACTATATGCATAATTTGGCTTATTTAGAGTCTCTATATGTACTACCTCCGTCCTGGTTTATAGGTCCCCTTTGTAGTTTGTGTCAAATTTTGACTAAAGATTTAACTAACAAAATGTTAATGCATTTCAAGAAAAATTATCTCATTGGATTCGTACTTGAACATAGTTTTCAAAAATATAATGTTTGGTGACATGCGTAGACATTTTGTTAGTTTAATCTATGGTCAAAATTTAGCACGAAATATAATGGGGACCAATAAACCCAGACGGAGGTAGTACCACCTTTTTTTTAATTTCAAGTTTTGCACCATGGCGCAATCCATCGATACTACTGTTGTACAAAAGTATACATTTTTTAAAAGGCTAGAGGGCGGGGCAGTCTAGCTTGGAGTAGTACTGCGACGGAGGAGCACGAAACACGGCAGCCCAGTGGCATATGGCGATAAAAAATGATCTAATTTGCTATTCATCTCATTGTTTGCATTGTTCTATTCATTCCCTCAAAAATAAAAACCATTGTTCTATTCATGCCTCGCAGAGAACGTGGCACGTGTGGCGAAACACCCGAAGCAAAAGATGAAACACAACAGCAAAAGAAGAAGGAAGATTATCACCCCAAATGATCTAATTCGCCGCGGAGTTGTAACTGCTTCTTCATCGCCTCCACGACCTCCATCTCCTTGCGCGTCTCCTCCGCCATCTTCTTCATTCTATCCATGACGCGGGATTTCTCGACGCGAGCTTTCATCATCTGTTCCACGGTCGCATTACGTACCTTGACAGCAGCCGAGTGCTCGATGCGGAGCTTCGCCAACTCCTCCTTCTGTTCCATGACAACGGCCTGCAACATCTTCATCGAGGAACTACTATTCTCATGCAGCTTCTTCCAGCCGGCGTTCTTCTCCTTCAACAGGTCAATCTCGTGGCAGAGCTTCGCCTTGTCCTCCTGAAGTCGCAGGATTTTGCCGGTCGCCTTCTTCTCCGAGGCAATGCTCTTCTTCAGCAGCATCACCAAGCCGGCGGTCAACTCCCCCTGCTGATTGAGCTCAACGGGCATGTTGTCGAGGCTCTCCTTCAGCAAGTCCATCAAGCCTTGGATGAACTCCTTCTACTTATTGAGGTGCTTATTGAGCTGATCGGGCATGCCGTCGAGGGATAACGACTCCAGCTCCGCCGGCTCGGCATGTTCGCCTCCGCGGCTAGGGCGCTCCTGGGAGCCATCGCCTGCCCGTGAGAGATCTTTTGAGGTCTCTGCATGGCGGCGAGCCCTCTCTTTTTTTTCCACAGCCTTGGTTGCCGCTCCCTTGTTACGAGTAGTTCTCGACCTAGAGCTCTGCTCACCGGCCATGGCAACGACGGACGAAGAAGAAGCACTTATGAGGAGGAAAGGTAGAGTAATTTTCGGTTAGGTAGTTTCCCTTTTTATAACCTAAGTACTAGCACTAGTAGTACTAATACCTGCATAGGGGAACACGTTCAGGTTTGGTACGTACTAGTAGGTGTGAGCAGGCTTTAGAATGTGATGGGAACAAGGTAAAGATTAATTGGTGATTTTGGTTTCGAGGCCCGAAACGGCTCCCGATGAGTTTAGCGGAACATAAATTTCAAGTACTACACTGCTCAAATGCGTAAATATTATGTTACTGTCAAAAATTGGCACAAAATACGAAGGAGGCCAATGGAAGTACTACTAGCAACCCACGATTTAACTACTCGCATGCGCGCAATGGAGTAATAATGTCTTTCTTCCACCCTCACGTCCACTCAATTTGCATGCGCTGTATTAATTGACCATCAATGAAGTGAACGACTTTACACGTGTCAAATTATCACATGGGGTGGATCTTGGTACAAAATTGCGTGCGCCCATGTACCCGCGTGTGCGTGCGAGGGAATGAGTGCGTGCGTGGCGTGCGTGCACATCTTAAACCGTGCATGTACCGCCAAGATGGCTCGTGGAGGACGAGTACATTCTTCCGGAACCAACAAGACGTCATCGTGATCAATCCACGCAAGGAGGTCATGACAACGCCTCGACATGTGCCACGTGGCTTCATGAACTGTAAGAGAGACACTGTGTAGCGTGCCATTGGTATTCTAATTTACGTGTTTTGCACATACTCGAAGTACTAGTAAGGTACACGTGCATTGCACGCATCAGATTTTGCAACCAAATTATGAATAAATACCACACTATAGCATGTAAGCTCTGAGTCATATATGCGTGATGTAGCCCTTCGTTTAATTCTTACAGTTCAACTCATTCAAAATCAATTAGTTATAAAAAACGCTAAGAACGCGTGAATAGGAAAAACATGGGATTATAGTGGAATGTCGTCTTGAATCCTATAGGATTGTACGAGTGTTTGATTGTGCATAGAAAAAACGCAGAATTCTTTCAAAGAGGTTTGAGTGGATGGGATGTTTCCTATGAAATCTAGTGCAAATGAATCATATGGAAAAATTCCTATGGTTTACAATCCTACGAATCAAACAACCAAGATAGGGAAAATTCCTAATGATTAGAATCCTCCAAAATTCTTTTGAGAATCCTTTGAATCAAAGAAGCCCTTAATCTATTTTATGATCCATGGAATTGTGTGTTGTAAAGCATAAAGTGAAAACAAATAATGGCAATTCAACTAGAAAAAAAGTTTGAGCAGTTATGATACGGAAGATTCTAGAACAAAAGAGAACCACTGTTGTTTTGAGGTTTGTGCATTATGCTTAAGTTCAACCATGGAGTCGCTAGATTGTACATGTGGCAAAATCCGTGGGGGCTAGAAGATGGTGCGAGGGGCCGAGTGGAGGGAGACTATGAAGGAATGCACAAGTGCAAGGTCGATATTTAGAGAGAGGGGGCGAACACGTGCGTTGTTGCACGAGTGGCGGAGCCATGAAAAATAAATGAGCTAGGGGGCCAAGCATTGCTAATCCTTTACGAGGAGGGTCAATTCATGAAATTAAACCTTTTTTAGCAACAATTTTCTAATGATCACATTCATATTAGCCTCGATATATAGTGATGTTAGGGGGGGGGGGCAGGGCCCTTACTGCCCCCTGTCTTCACCATTGTGCACGCGTCTGAGAGATGAAGCGGAAGGCATGGATGATGAGAGGGGGATGTTGGATATATAATTAATGTGGGTGTATTAGCTATATATGTTAATCCTATATAAAGAGGTATAGATTGATCGATGTGGACGTGGGAAAGAGGGTGAGACCTCACTGGATATATCGATTGATCGGTTTGTGTGGAAAACTATGAAAGACCTAGCTATATACACACATACATAGAGGAACATCGATCGTTGCGCATGCACGCGTGAGAGATAAAGAATGCCCGATATGATGGAGAGGGGGATGTGTGTGGGTGTGTGCCTTCATGGGAGACCGACCTAAATAAAAAGATTGCATGCGTGCGATGGATAATGCCAACTGGTAGTGTGTGTGCATGCATGCACGAGAGAAAGTTAGTGGTGCAATTATAAAGAGAAGACTACTGTGTGGGTGTAAAAGAATAGGTGATGTCATAATCAATGTAAAGTTGAATTCAAATATTTGAATAAGAGATCCTGATGTTTGAAACCCATGCATGCATGAATATAACGGAGATCTGCGCGGTGTGGTTTGAAAACGAGCATGTTGTAATGTATACACATTGAACAAGGTCAGACCGATTTGAATTTGAGATACCGATGGCAGACATTATTTGCCCACGTCCCATCCGTGCATGGACACACTATTCTAATTGGAGATGATGGGCGGCTTTCGCATCACATATCTATATCTATACCCATATATATATATTATATTTTTTATATTGTGTGCGGGTAACTTTAACTTTGAAAGATGGTCGTTGGATGAGGCGAATCCTATGGTCCAAAGATGGCAAATTTGAGCACTATGAGTCGTTGGATATCATCTTGATTCCACCAGATTTCGCCACATGTATAATCTAGAAGACTCCATGGTTGAACTTAAGCATAATGCACAAACATCAAAACACAAGCACTTCTTATTTGTTCTATAATCTTCTGTATCAGAATTGCCCAAATGTTTTTCTACATGATTTGCCATTATCTGTTTTTACTTTATGTCTTACAACACATAATTCCATGAATCTTAAAATAGATTAGCTTTCTTATAAAAACTAGATGATTTTGAATGAAATGAACTATAAGAATTAAACGAACATCTACATCATGCATATATGACTCAAAGCTCGCATGCTATAATGTGGTATTTATTCATAATTTGGTTGCCAAATCTCATGCGTGCAATGCACGTGTACCTTACTCTAGTCTAAATGGTGTTTGTGTGTGTGTTGTGCGTGTTGAGGTGCAAATTGTCTTTTTTTTGGGCACACGTTAAGCTTGTTCTTCCAAAATTTCAAGCCGCGCCTCGTTATGCCGAAAATTGAAGCTAGCGTCTCGGTCTATCATGCTGCGAAACTCCCGCCTCTTCAACCCGCGCCTTGTTAGCCCGAAATATTTAAGATATATCTTTGTCTCGTTGTGCTCCGATTACTCCCTCCATCTCAACCCGCGCCTTGCTATTCCGAAATTACAAAGCGCGCGAAAACTCCCACCTCCTGTGAAATCCCGACACGCAAAATGCCCGTGGTACCCCTGAACCGAAAGAACCGCCTCAAATCGGTGGGGGGTACTTTCGTAACTTACCCCACATTTCGGACAAGTGCGTCTCTAAGCCATGGTTCCCCACTGCCATCCCATCCGCCCACCCATTCGTACACCGAGGCCACGAAAACCCGCGACGAAACCCCACACCCTGCTCCGTCCGCCACCCAGCCGGAGCCTCTTCCCCGACGACGTCGTCCACAGCAACACCTCGACGTCCCTTATCCACCGTACCGGATGAGGATCCGTCGTTGATCTCATCGTCCCGCCGGTTCAGCCACCCCGTCCTCCACCTCCAAGGAGCTGCCCCGACGTTCCCCTCGTCTTTCGTGCCACCTCCATTCCCACACCGCCGTCTTTACCTGCACCACCGGAAGAGCATAATCATCACCGTTCCCTCGGATGAAGCTACGGCCTAATCGGCCCCACCAAAGAGGTTGTACACTAATCGCCGCATTTTCTTCTTGATTCGATCTCACGATGCTGCCGACGCTCGGTCCCGAGCCGACACGGCGCGACTCCATCCATGGCGGCGTCGCCGGCCACTTCCTCCACGGCGTCGCTCCCTCGGCGGCGACGTCCACATCAGTAGGAGCTGCTGCTGCTTTAGCTCTCGCTCGCGCTGCTGCTCTACTCTTGCTCTCAATCCCCTTCCTGGTCTGCTCTTGCTATTGCTCTTGCTCGCGTTGCTGCTCTCGCTCTTGCTCTTGCTTGCGATGCTGCTCCCATTTGGCTACCCTTCAGTCGAATGAATCGACTTTTGTGTCAGTCGATTTTCAAGGGGTGGGCTCGGCGGGGTGAAGGAAGAACCAGCCCGAGAGGGAGGGGGCTCACGGAGAGGTACCCCACTATCTATCTTAGGGTTTAGGATGGGGGCGTTGGTCGCCGGCGGTGGGTGGGCGTTGGCGGGGCGGTGGCGTGGGGATCGCCGGAGAAAAATCTCGGCATGGGGGGGCTAGAGGATGGCGAGGCGGCGCGGACCGACGATGGGGAGTGTTTTGGGCGGAAGGGGCGCACCGCCCGTCATGCGGCGGCGGGGCTGCTGTTTGGCCGGTGGTGGCTGGCGGCTCAGGGGGGTGGAGGTTGAAGATGAACCGCAGGCCCTTGATTTCGTATCCAACGGCTGCAAAATCGACTGACCAGAGATGAAAAAGTCAGTCGATGCTCTATGATTGGTAAAGAGTTCGATCAAAAGGTATACCGCTCCATGATTGGTTCCTTACTTTACCTATGTGCATCTAGGCCAGATATTATGCTTAGTGTTTGCATGTGTGCTCGATTCCAAGCGGCACCAAAGGAATCGCATCACTTAGCTGTGAAGCGAATTCTTCGATATTTGGCTCACACCCCAACACTTGGATTATGGTATCCAAAGGGTTCAAAATTTGATTTGGTTGGATTTTCGGATGCTGATTATGCTGGTGACAAGGTGGATCGCAAATCTACATCAGGCACATGTCACTTTCTGGGACGATCACTCGTCTGTTGGTCTTCAAAGAAGCAGAACCGTGTATCACTCTCAACTGCTGAATCTGAATACATTGCTGCTGGATCTTGTTGTGCTCAGCTTCTATGGATGAAGCAAACTCTCATGGACTATGGCATCAATCTGACACAAGTACCTCTCTTCTGCGACAATGAAAGCGCCATCAAGATTGCCAACAATCCAGTCCAGCACTCGAAGACAAAGCACATTGAAATTCGTCATCATTTTCTCAGGGATCATGTCATGAAGAAAGATATTGACATCATTCACGTCAACACTGAAGAGCAATTGGCTGATATCTTCACAAAGCCCTTGGATGAGAAAAGGTTTTGCAAGTTATGGTGTGAGCTAAATATCTTGGAATCCTCAAATGTCCTGTGATCAAGCACACATCCTAACACTTATGCATGTTGATGACTTAGATGTGCAACACACGAAGTAAAGTATATCTTCAATCAATGAAGACTTACATTCTGAGTGTCGATACATTAGCGTGGAATTCGACTTCAGAGCTCCACGATAATTGTGCGTCGTGTCTGGGTCTAATACTTCCTATACGGTGGGTAACGCCACCACCAAATTTCTCTGTTTGAAGTGTTTCACTCATGGCATTACATCTCAATATCTTCGCATTTGATTTGTCTTCAACTTCAAACTATCTTCATGATTTTCTTCACTATGTTGATTTGGTTGTTGTATATATATATATATATATATATATATATATATATATATATATATATATATATATATATATATATATATATATATATATATATATATATATTATTCTCATCCTCTACAACATTCACTTATAGCTATGTCTTCCAAGTTGAATCTTTTGAACTAAGTGAATGTGATCGGACCCCAATCTCTCTATGCTTTCTATCTCAAACTCAATCTGTCCAAATCATATGCATTCTATTGAAACTGTCGAATGTCTTCTCTGCGTCCTTGTCAGCAGAAGACACAGTGACAAACTTTAAGTCTGTTTTAAATAATTCATCCTTACTGTTGAAATCTGGAGAAGCCGGAACGACCATCCGACAAACCTGGCGGGCGTGGGAACGTGGGACAACTCAGAGTATGTTGTATGCTTGCCACGTGCCCCTCAGATGTGAACCGCCAGGGGCACCTGCGTAATTGCACTGTGCCGCACACCTCGTTATAAATACATGTCCCCTGCGGTAAAGAAAATCTTCTTCCACCTCTCCACCTCGTCAAAACCCTAGCGCCACCGCTAGCTCTCGACGACGCCGGCGATGAAGCGCTTAGCTGCCGCGACTTCTCCGATGCCGTCCTCACGTCGGCCGTGAACATCGTCATCTCCACCGCCGCTGTAGGTGTCCTCCGTCGCCAAGTTAGGGCACGGTGGATTGAACTGCTCGGCCTCCTCTTCCTTCCCGTCTAGCAGTTCTTCGAGTGGTAAATATAACTCTATTTTACCATCTTTTTGATCTTCAAGATTCATCCTTCTTACCAAAATTGGTTTCTGCCTATACAGCGTTAGATCTATTCTGTCTGCATCTCATACTGCCTAGTATATTCACTTAAGCTTCACAACTAGTTAGATTCCTCACTTGTACTTATTCACGAATTCGTACAAATCTGGAACCAACTCTCTGCGTATAAGTGAATGTCTTCGCATCATGAGGTCAATGTCTTCAAACTAATTTATCTTCAAAATCTTCTGAGAATGCATATGACCTCTTCCCTTCCTCGCATCTCTAATGCTGTCACAGTACATGTCGTGGGAGAATCCTTAGTTCTCATAGTCGCATTCGTTTGCAGAATTCTTACAGCATCAAACTAACTCTCCCGAAGCCAGTTCCTGTTTGTCCAGCAAATGCAAGCCTTTGAAGCCTTTGAACGTGAAGCCATTCGGTTTGAAGTTCATGGCTGCAGATAAATCAGTCAGGAAGGGCGGCAGACAGTGTCGTGAGGGAACCTCAAAAGATCTGCCTGATGACCTCGCAGAGCTTTACAAGACAGATCCCGAAGAGAATTACAATCAACGCAAGACGCGAATCCAATGGATTCGTCGATATTGGGCTGAACAGTGGTTCAAGTACAATTTCGTGACCCAGGAATATGCAGAGAAGAATGCTATCAGAAGCCCTTGGGGTGATATTCTGTTTCGAGGCCTTCCACCCAAGAACATGGCTGAAGCTATTGCACAAGGTTTCTATCCTTGTATGGTCCGTGGACCTCAGCCTGAGAATGCTGACCCAACGTCATTGCTCTGGTGTCATGACGATAATCTCTTCAAGCGCAACTTCCAGCACGCAAAGGCTTCGGCCAAGGAAAACAAGAAGTCATTGGGATTAGACTTCAACCCTGGTCCCTCTGCTCCCCATGCTGACGGCTCACGTGTTGCTGAACCCAATGTCATCGGTCCCTTTTCAAACCTTGATGGCCTCATCACTTACATCTTGGTCCAAGGTGCCAAAGTGGATCACTCTGATGACGATGCTGATTCTGATGAAGCCCCAGCTCCTGCTCCTGCTCCTGCTCCAAAGCTGCAGAAGCAAAAGAAAGTCAAGGCTTCAAAGTCAGCTGCTCCTCCAAAAGCTTCATGTGTGAAGCCACTGGCTACTGCACCTCCTGAAGCCAGTGTGCAATCTGAAGATCAATCTCGTATCTCCAAGAAGACGGAGAAGAGAAATAAAATTGTCAAGAATACTGAACTGACACTGACTCCTGCTGCCATTCTGCGAGAAGAGCACATTGATCTGTCCAGTGATGAAGATCTTGCAGATGATGCCCTTGAGCAACTTATCAAGAGCAAAGAAGAAGCAGAAATCTTCAACAATTTGCCTCTCTTTGATGTGGCAATCATCCATCACTTCATTGATGAGTGGTTTGACACCCCAAACATCATCTTTGAAGATCTACAACTTCCCATTGGCCTCAGCGTCTCTTTCGATGGCGCCATTGCTTCTGAGCTAGCTCTTGCTCAGCAGATTGTAGAACTGAAGCATAAGATTGACTATGAGAAGGCTCAGTTCAAGAAGCATATGGCTGCACTCAGCGTGCAAGATGTGAAAAACTTCAAGGTCATGCTCCACGACCTCAAAGAAGCCTTTCTCAAGAAGGGTGAAGAAGCCAGAGGCTCTCGTGAGCGCATGAAGAGTCTGGCTGACAAGTGTGTGCTTGCCTACAATGAGGCTAAGAAGCGCAAGGCACTTGGCCGTCCTGGCATTGACCCCAGAATGGCTGCAAAGAGGAAGAAGTCTTCAACTGACCAAGCTGCACCTTCAAGGCAGGAAGAACCCCGCATAATCTTCCCAAGCAGCATGACTGGCTCGAAGCCAAAGGTCCGGTCAACCGCTTCTGAACAGAAGAAGACGAGGGCTGCCGAGGCTGAAGCCAGAAAAAGGAAAAATCCTGACGCCTCTGATGCTGCTCCCTCCAAGAAGAAGCTAAAGATGTAACATCCCAAATTTCCTATTTGGAATGTTTTACAATTATAGCTAAGCATCTATGCATTCTGTTTGAATTTGAGTGCCATTTGAAGTTTCTGAAGTTTTTGAGTTTTGGAATTTGAATTCAAACTTGGCAAGTGGGAATCATTTCAAAAACTATGCCTGATAAATACTTGAGCAAAAGTATGAGAGGAGCAAACATGACACTCCAAAAAAATATCAGAGGAAACAATGCCAAAAGTTTTGAATTCAAATTTGAGTTTTATTTGAATTTTGGAAAAATGAATTTTATAAACTTTGGATTTTGCCTCAAGAAAATGTTCAAATGATAGGAATATTCCTGATCATTTTCATATATATATATGTCTTATATAATTATTTATATTTCTCCCTGTTTTTATTTTTCAAAAAAAAAAATAAAAAAAAGGGGAAAACCCTGAGGCGCCAGCCAGGCCACTAGCCCAGCCAGCGCCGAGGCGGCCCACCGAGCCGGCCCAGCCAGCGCCACCGAGGCGGCCCAATGAGCCACCCGACGCCTGGTCGCCTCGAACCGTTTTGGCTCGGTCGACCGACCGAGACCGCACTTCAAGACCCACCGACGGGTGGGCCACCACCGTCGCCAACCCGCCCACTTTTCGCCCACGCCGCCGCCGCCGGATCCCAAAGGATCCGGATCCGATCCTCCCGATTCACCCCGCCCAAGGTGAGGCCCCGCCTATAAGCCCCCTCCCCGCACTCCATCCCTCCCTTGCCCACTCGCCGAACCCTCCTCTCTCCTCACGCTCGCCGGATTTGCCGAACGCCACGCCGCCATTCACCTCGCCGCCGTCGCCCTAGCCCTCCCCGAGCCTCGTCGACTCCACTGTACCCCCCCCCACGCCGCGCAAGACCGGCCGGACCACTCCGCCGACCTCCCCGACGACCGGAGAGGCCAATGCACTCGCCGCCCGAGCCTCCGCCGCCGAACGCCGGTGAGTCGCCGAGCTTCCTCCCGTCCGATCCCAATCCCACGGCTAGGATTAGAACCCCTCAAGGTGTAGCGCTTTTATAAAACCGGGTTTTCACCGGTTCGTTATGGTTTATTTTTTTAGTTAGGTTTTATTTTTAGTGCCGGCCCGACTCGTTTAACCCTAGGGCCCATTTAGTTATATTACAGCAGGCGCTAGTTAGGCCCATTTAGTCGTTTTTCTTTATTTTCGTTTTTCTGTTTTAACAGAATAGTTTCAGATTTGAAAAATTCATATCTTTTATTCTACTTAATATTTTTGAGTGATTATTTTTTGTTGGTTTGCCAATTTTCTATAGTTTCTGTAGAAAATATTATTAGCTATGTTAAAATTTATTAAAATTGCTTTATTTTAGATTTAGTCAGAATAGTAAATCTGTTATAAAATGAGTTAGGAAATTTATTTTTATATGATTCTTTTGTCCCAACTTTATTTTGACATTGCCTAACCGTAGGAATTAATTTGGGTATTTTAGGATTAATAAAAAATAGTTTTAAGCAGAATCTTGTTATTCTTAATTAATTAACTTGCTACTGTTTTCCTATTATTTTAATTAGTAAATCAATTTATTTTTCACATGTGATTGATTATTCTAGGATAGTTTCTGTCACTTTATAGGATGAACTTTTATTTATAATAAATAAAACTTTTAATTTTATTTTCTTAATAGAAATGGAATTAGGCCTAATAGGAGTTTCATAATAGATTTTAAATTGATTCTTTTTGCTCCTAGTTGCTTAATGCATTCTTTTCTGTTAAGTTAACAAAAACCCATGATTAGGTTATGTTAGAAAATTTTTTGTTATGTAAAACTATTTTTAGTTGTTGCTTGAAGTAGGAAAACTTGGAGTTGGTTTTTCTTTGAGTTTTCTTTTGGGTTTTGATTTGTTTGTTGGTGTGTTATGTTACTATGTTGCTATGTTAAGTGATCTTATGCTATAGGCTTATTGTGATTATTGTTTATCTCGGTAGAGTTTCCGGAGTGCGAAGCTTGCTACTACGAGTCTTTAGCTTACGAGGATCATCAGCAAGGCAAGTCTTTGATCATGTTATTTTCAATACCTATGATTTTGTGCATTAGAAATTATACCACCCCACCATGCATGCAGTAGTTGAAATTTTGAAGTTATGTTCTTGAGTAGTATCATGTGGTAGGATGAACCAATCCCCTTGTTACCATGACCCCGGACGAAGTACTTTATTTTGCTATGCTCGAGACGGTTTTGGTTGAGTGAAATTCATAAGAAAGATGTGAGAGTCAATGGTGATGACAACCCCATGAACTACAAGATCAAGATGGACTTGAATTCACTCATCGGGTGGAGGATTTGTTGACAGCACCTGGAGAACCCGGTGGTTGGCGGGATGCATGGAGAAGTGCCATGACATCTTGCGGAAAGCTTCACCCAGCCACGAAGAGACGGATGGATGCCCCATTGACCGGAAGCTTACCTATGCAGCCGCAAGCCATTATGGGCTCGCTGGGTCAACCCTAGTAGTGACGCTGGCTGGACGGTACTACGAGATGTAGAAGAACGGTAGGATTGGATGGGTACCGGCAGTAGCCAGAAGAACTCTTTGGAAGACCCTGTTTCATTCATCCCGTCTTCAAACATCATGAAGTGCGAAGACTTAAAAGGAGGGAATAATTCTTGCGGGGAAAAGTGCGCAAACCTCTGCAAAGTTAAAGATCTAATCGATTAGCCGTGTCCCCGGTTACGGACAATTTGAGCCTCTGGAACTTGGAAGTATTCGGAAATCTCAACACTAAAACTAATGAATTAATTTGAGGGGTTTATGACTTAATAATTTGGGAATGAGATATTGGTTGGCGGAACCATCTCAATAACTACCAACAATTTATAGTAATTTGCAAGCAAGTCCACTGTAGTAAGGAAAAATTGGCTTTTCGCAAAATGATGATATTTAGAGCCCCACAGCCAAAATGCATATAGTGTTAGTAATTTTTATTATTGTTATTCTCTTCATGACTTGCCAGCTTATTCAAAAAGCTGACCTACACGGCTGCAACGTCTTATGTTGCAGAGGTTTATTCCGATCAGGAGTGAGGCTACGCTCCGCGCTTGGCGATTGCCCTTTGGAGTCGGATGGACTCGCTATTTCGTCTACGCTTCCGCAGCTTTAGTAGTTTATTTTCTCATGAGTTGGCCTTTGGCCGAATTTATTCTATTGTAATAAAGACTCTATATGAGAATCGTGTAATAAATTCAGGTGTGATTGAACTTTGATTATTTCATCGATGTCTTTGTGAGTACCAAAGATGATCTTGGGATGGTATGCATACGGAGATTTGACCGATTTTGGGTCAGTCGCTCTGAGAGATGGTATCGAGCACACGCTGACCGTGAGGGCGTAACCCCTAGGATCGGAAAAGCCATAGGAAGAGACCATTTACTTTATATCCTTATCATTCCGTAATTCTCCCCTGTTCATTTCTGACTCCTCTCCGATTTTCAACATTTTAGATGGCCGTCGAGTTCACCCCAGTTTTGCTACCGGAGTTCTGCCAGCCAGATGAGACGATGCCCTTTGGCAGGAAGCTGGTCCAGATGGTGAAGAAGCTGAAGATTGCTCTGCCCTCGATCACCGGGAAGCCAACCAATGCACTCCCGACGGATACCCGCTACAGGATCGAGGTGCACATTCCAGGGAGAACCTTCGGAGGACACACGGAGCCTATTGACTTTGAGTTTACCGACTTCAACTGGATCATCGGAAGGGACATGGCGATCTATCGTGCACTTGGACATCTCCGAGAGGAGTACAGGGCCGAGCTCGATCCCTCAGACCTCGCCATGGTTTCTCGCAGAGCAAGGAATGGAGATATCATCCGTACCGTAGAGGACGACTCCATTCTCTCTTATGTCCAGGACTTGGAGTGTCTCCTCAGGAAACGGGAGATCCAGACTCGCCGTAACTTGAAGGTACACAGGAGGTTATTGTTCCGTGAACTGGAACTGGAGGAGAAGGCACACGCAGATTTCCTCAACCATGAGGAAGAAGTCGCGGACTTCATGGAGAGAGTTGACGACCTGAAGATGAAGCTTGCCGCAATAGAGGAGAAGATGGACTTGGGAGAGGACCTTTTTCCGAGTGGAGATGACGGACCTCTCGTGAGCAATGATCAGGATTATGAAGGGAGTTCCACTGGAGGAAGCCGCAAGAGGAGGCGCCACAACAGAGGACGCCACACCGGAGGACATCGCACCAGAGGACGCAAGGATTATTGATGAAGACTTTTAGTCGACCACCATGTTATTTTACTTTCTCGTCGATCAGTTAGGTCGTTATTTTCGATTAGTCGTGAGCTTTTGTAATCAAGATTGAACCATGTTTGAGTGGAATGAATAAATGATTGGTGTGTTATGATTGTGCATTCATATGGGTAGTGTTATTTCTCATTAGACCATTGTTCTATTCTAATTCTCTCATCCACTCCAAAACACCAGATGCCTCCGAGACGTGACACCGGTTTTCCGCCGGAGCTCACCCAGCTACTCCAGCAGCAGAATGCCCTCATGCAGCTACTCATCCAGAATCAGAACAACAACAACAATCCACCGCCACCACCCACCGTTGACAACTTGACTCGATTCCTGAGGCTAAATCCGCCAGTGTTCTCTAGCAGCACTGAGCCGATCGTGGCCGATGATTGGCTCCGCAAAGTCGGGAGAGAGCTAATCACTGTTGGATGCACTGATGCGGAGAAGGTGCGCTTTTCCGCACATCAACTTGATGGACCTGCAGCTTCTTGGTGGGAGAACTACACCGCCACTTATCCCATCGGCACCATCACATGGGATCAGTTCCAGCAGGCCTTCCGCACCGCGCATGTTTCAGCTGGAGCCATGAGTCTGAAGAAGCGTGAGTTCCGCAACTTACGCCAGGGGAACCGTACTGTGGCGCAGCACGTGGATGAATTCAGCAAGCTAGCTCGCTATGCCCCGGATGATGTGGCCACAGATGCCGCAAAGCAGGAGAAGTTTCTCGAGGGACTCAATGATGAACTGGGTATGCAGCTTGTGGTGGCTACTTTCACCAACTACCAGGAGCTGGTAGACAAGGCCGTCATACTTGAAGGCAAGAAGCAGAAGATTGAAAACCGCAAGCGGAAGTACAGCCAGGGGAAGCACAACTCAGGAGCTCAGCAGAAGCCCCGTTATGCACCATACTCAGGAGGGCACACCCATCACAACCATGGAGGCCATAACCATGGAGGAAATGGGAACAACCGCAACCAGGACAACAAGTCAGGCAATGGCCATGGCAATGGAAACGGTAATGGCAATCAGCATCGTCCTGCCCCGGCTCCGAAGGATCTGAGCCACATCACCTGTTTCAAGTGCCAGAAGACAGGGCACTATGCCACCGACTGCCCGGAGCCAAGCAGAGGAATGGAAACGGCAATGGAAGCTCAGCAAAGAAGCCCAACCCTTTCCCTCGTGCTCAGGTGAACCACATTGGCGTGGAGGACGTCTATGATCAGCCGAATAATCGTGGTTGGTAAGTTTTATTGAATTCACGCTCAGTATTGGTACTCTTTGATTCTGGTGCAACGCATTCATTCATATCAAGGGTAGTTGTGGAAAAGTACGGGTTGCCCACTAAAACGCTTAGAAGCCCCCTTCGCGTCAGTTCCGCAGGAGGAGAAATGATGGCAGGTTTAGGCTGTCATGCAACCCTCAACATCGGGAACCATAAATTTCCCGCAGACCTCATAGTGTTGGAAACCCAGACCTTGGATGTAATCCTAGGCATGGATTGGTTGACGGAGTTTGAAGGAAACATAGACTGTGCCCGCAAGTCTATTCTGCTCACCACCCTGGAGCAGAAGAGGATCAAGTATGTATCCAAACATAGCCAGATGAAGAATCAGGTGCATTCCCTCACGGGAGTTGTTCAGGAAGAAGTGCCAGTAGTGCAAGACTTTCCCGATGTGTTTCCGGAGGAATTACCAGGAATGCCACCGGACAGAGACATTGAATTTCTGATCGAGTTATTGCCCGGCACAGCCCCAATATCCAAGAGACCCTATCGGATGCCACCGAATGAGTTGAAAGAGATCAAGGATCAAATTAATGAGTTATTGGAGAAAGGATACATTCGGCCAAGCTCATCACCTTGGGGAGCCCCAGTTCTTTTGGTAGAGAAGAAGGATGGAAGCTTGAGGATGGTTGTGGATTATCGTGCGTTGAACGAAGTGACCATCAAGAACAAGTATCCTCTGCCGATGATAAATGATCTGTTTGATCAGCTAGTTGGAGCCAAGGTATTATCTAAGATCGATCTTCGATCAGGGTATCATCAGTTGAAGATCCGTGAAAAGGATATACCCAAAACAGCATTCACTACCAGGTATGGTTTATATGAGTATACCGTCATGTCATTTGGATTGACTAATGCTCCTGCATACTTCATGAATTTGATGAACAAGGTATTTATGGAATATCTGGACAAGTTTGTCATGGTGTTCATCGATGATATACTGATTTTCTCCAAGAGCGAGGAAGAGCATAAGGAACATTTGCGTCTAGTTCTGGAGAAACTTCGAGAACATCAGTTGTATGCCAAGTTCAGCAAATGTGAATTTTGGCTGAAGGAAGTCGGATTCCTCGGACATGTTATTTCAGGAGAAGGAATAGCAGTTGATCCCGCTGAGGTTGAATCAGTCACCGATTGGCAGTCACCCACCTCAGTCAAGGAGATCCGCAGTTTTCTCGGACTCGCAGGATATTATCGGAGGTTTATTGAGAACTTCTCGAAGATTGCCAAGCCCATGACTGAGCTGTTGAAGAAGGAAGCCAAGTATGTTTGGACCGAGGATTGTGAAGCCAGTTTTCAGGAATTGAAGAAATGTTTGGTTACAGCCCCAGTACTGATTTTGCCGGACATACACAAGGAATACCAGGTATATTGTGACGCTTCTCGTCAAGGACTCGGAGGAGTACTCATGCAGGAAGGAAAAGTTGTAGCTTATGCCTCCAGACAGCTACGACCTCACGAGATGAATTATGCCACACATGATTTGGAGTTAGCAGCCGTAGTGCATGCACTCAAGACCTGGAGACATTTCCTCATCGGAAACCGTTGTGATGTTTACACAGATCATAAGAGTTTGAAGTATATTTTCACGCAGAAAGAGTTGAACCTCAGGCAGAGGAGATGGCTAGAATTGATAAAGGACTATGACATGAGATTGCATTACCACCCAGGTAAAGCTAATGTTGTAGCAGATGCTTTGAGCCGTAAGAGTTATGTGAATACTCTTACAGCAGGAGGATTACCTCAGGAGTTAGTCGATGACCTCAGAGATCTCCGACTGGAGATAGTTCCGAGAGGATACGTTGCAACTCTGGAAGTTCAGTCCACTTTGGCCGAAAGGATTCGTGAAGCCCAGAAGTCGGACAAGGAAATCGATGAGATAAAGCAGAAGATGAATGAAGGAAAAGCTAAAGGATTTCGTAAAGATGAACACGAAACTATATGGTTCGAGGATCGTATTTATGTGCCCAATGATCCCGAACTCAGGAAGCTAATTCTTCAAGAGGCTCATGATTCACCGTACTCGATTCACCCCGGCAACACCAAGATGTACCTGGATTTGAAGCAAAGTTTCTGGTGGACAGGTATGAAGAAGGATATTGCCGAGTACGTAGTAAAGATGCGATGTTTGTCAACGAGTAAAGGCAGAACATCAGAAGCCAGCAGGGTTACTTCAACCTTTGCCGATTCCCGATTGGAAATGGGAGAAACTTGGAATGGATTTTATCACAGGATTACCCAGGACCCGTTCAGGTTATGATTCTATCTGGGTAGTGGTTGATCGTTTGACCAAGGTAGCTCACTTCATTCCCGTGAAGACTACTTATACCAGTGCTAAGTTGGCCAAGATATACATGACCAGGATCGTATGTCTGCATGGAGTTCCGAGGAAAATCGTGTCGGATAGAGGAACACAATTTACCTCAAAGTTTTGGCAACAGTTGCATGAAACTTTGGGTACGAGGCTGGAGTTCAAGACAGCTTTTCATCCATGAGATGATGGACAGACCGAGAGAGTCAATCAGATTCGGAGGACATGTTGAGAGCTTGTGTGCTAGACTATGGGTCTAGCTGGGATGATAATTTGCCATACGCAGAGTTCTCATACAATAACAGTTATCAATCCGATCAAGATGGCCCCTTCAAGCTCTATACGGAAGGAGGTGCGAACACCATTTTTGTGGGATAGTGTTGAGATCGATCACTTTTCGGTTCCGATCTTATCAGAGATTCCGAAGAGAAAGTCAAGCTGATTCGGGACAGACTCAAGATAGCACAGTCGAGACAGAAGAGTTATGCCGACAGTAAGCGCAAGGAAGTGACTTACGAAGTGGGAGACCGAGCATATCTTCGTGTGTCTCCACTTCGTGGAATCAAGAGGTTTGGTGTCAAAGGAAAGTTAGCACCCCGATTCATTGGCCCCTACAAAATCCTTGAACGTCGTGGAGAAGTTGCTTACAAGTTGGAATTGCCAGAAGGATTGTCCGGAGTTCATGACGTCTTTCATGTTTCTCAGCTGAAGAAGTGTCATGCCGACATGGCCGATATTCCGTTGAGAGACACAGTGCCCCTAGAGGCCATACAGCTCGACAGTGATCTGACTTATAAGGAGAAACCCGTCCGAATTCTCGAGGCTGCGAGCAGAGTCACCCGCAGCAAGGTCATCAAGTTTTGCAAGGTGCTGTGGAGTCACCACTCCGAGGAAGAAGCCACCTGGGAGCGCGAAGAAGACCTTCTTCGAGACCACCCGCACCTATTTGTTAGTTAACCCGAATCTCGAGGGCTAGATTCATCTTAAGGTGGATAGGTTTGTAACATCCCAAATTTCCTATTTGGAATGTTTTACAATTATAGCTAAGCATCTATGCATTCTGTTTGAATTTGAGTGCCATTTGAAGTTTCTGAAGTTTTTGAGTTTTGGAATTTGAATTCAAACTTGGCAAGTGGGAATCATTTCAAAAACTATGCCTGATAAATACTTGAGCAAAAGTATGAGAGGAGCAAACATGACACTCCAAAAAAATATCAGAGGAAACAATGCCAAAAGTTTTGAATTCAAATTTGAGTTTTATTTGAATTTTGGAAAAAATGAATTTTTATAAACTTTGGATTTTGCCTCTGCAAAAATGTTCAAATGATAGGGAATATTCCCCTGATCATTTTGATATATATATGTCTTATATAATTATTTATATTTCTCCCTGTTTTTATTTTTCAAAAAAAAGAAGGAAAACCCTCGGCGCCACCAAAGCATCGCCCAGCCAGCCGAGGCGGCCCACCGAGCTGCCCACCCAGCGCCACCGAGGCGGCCCAATGAGCCAGCCGACGGCCGGTCACCTCGCGCCGAACGTTTTGGCTCGGTCGACCGACCGAGACCGCACTTCAAGACCACGACGGGTGGGCCACCACCGTCGTCAACCCTCGCCCACGACTCGCTTCGCGCGCCGCCGCCGGATCCCAAAGGATCCGGATCCGATCCTCCCGATTCACCCCGCCCAAGGTGAGGCCCCGCCTATAAGCCCCCTCCCCACCCCATTCCCCCCTTGCCCATTCGCTGAACCCTCCTCTCTCCTCACGCTTTCGCCGGACTTGCCGAATGCCACCGCCGCCATTCACCTCGCCGCCGCCGCCCTAGCCTCCCGAGCCTCGTCGACTCCACGAACCCCCCACACCGCCAGCACCCCGGACCACTCCGCCGACCTCCCCGACGACCGGAGAGGCCAACGCACTCGCCGCCCGAGCCTCCGCCGCCGTCGAACGCCGGTGAGTCGCCGGAGCTTCCCTCCCCCGTCCGATCCCAATCCTACGGCTAGGATTAGAACCCCTCGAAGGGGTACGCGCTTTTTATAAAAACCGGGTTTTTCACCGGTTCGTTGCGGTTTATTTTTTTAGTTAGGTTTTATTTTTAGTGCCGGCCCGACTCGTTTAACCCTAGGGCCCATTTAGTTATATTACGCGCAGTGCGCTAGTTAGGCCCATTTAGTCGTTTTTCTTTATTTTCGTTTTTCTGTTTTAACAGAATAGTTTCAGATTTGAAAAATTCATATCTTTTATTCTACTTAATATTTTTGAGTGATTATTTTTTTGTTGGTTTGCCAATTTTCTATAGTTTCTGTAGAAAATATTATTAGCTATGTTAAAATTTATTAAAATTGCTTTATTTTAGATTTAGTCAGAATAGTAAATCTGTTATAAAATGAGTTAGGAAATTTATTTTTATATGATTCTTTTGTCCCAACTTTATTTTGACATTGCCTAACCGTAGGAATTAATTTGGGTATTTTAGGATTAATAAAAAATAGTTTTAAGCAGAATCTTGTTATTCTTAATTAATTAACTTGCTACTGTTTTCCTATTATTTTAATTAGTAAATCAATTTATTTTTCACATGTGATTGATTATTCTAGGATAGTTTCTGTCACTTTATAGGATGAACTTTTATTTATAATAAATAAAACTTTTAATTTTATTTTCTTAATAGAAATGGAATTAGGCCTAATAGGAGTTTCATAATAGATTTTAAATTGATTCTTTTTGCTCCTAGTTGCTTAATGCATTCTTTTCTGTTAAGTTAACAAAACCCATGATTAGGTTATGTTAGAAATTTTTTGTTATGTAAAACTATTTTAGTTGTTGCTTGAAGTAGGAAAACTTGGAGTTGGTTTTCTTTGAGTTTTCTTTTGGGTTTTGATTTGTTTGTTGGTGTGTTATGTTACTATGTTGCTATGTTAAGTGATCTTATGCTATAGGCTTATTGTGATTATTGTTTGTCTCGGTAGAGTTTCCGGAGTGCGAAGCTTGCTACTACGAGTCTTTAGCTTACGAGGATCATCAGCAAGGCAAGTCTTTGATCATGTTATTTTCAATACCTATGATTTTGTGCATTAGAAATTATACCACCCCACCATGCATGCAGTAGTTGAAATTTTGAAGTTATGTTCTTGAGTAGTATCATGTGGTAGGATGAACCAATCCCCTTGTTACCATGACCCCGGGACGAAGTAGTTTATTTTGCTATGCTCGTAGACGGGTTTTGGTTGAGTGAAATTCATAAGAAAGATGTGAGAGTCAATGATGATGACAACCCCATGAACTACAAGATCAAGATGGACTTCGGAATTCACTACTGGGTGGAGGACGGTTGACGGGCACCCTGGAGAACCCAGTGGTTGGCCGGGATGCATGGAGAAGTGCCATGACATCTTGCGGAAGCTTCACCCAGCCACGAAGAGACGGATGGATGCCCCATTGACAGGAAGCTTACCTGTGCAGCCGCAAGACATTATGGGCTCTGGCTGGGTCAACCCTAGTAGTGATGCTGGCTGGACGGTACTACGAGATGTAGAAGAACGGTAGGATTGGATGGGTACCGCAGAGCGGAAGAACTCTTTGGAAGACCCTGTTTCATTCATCCCGTCTTCAAACATCATGAAGTGCGAAGACTTAAAAGGAGGGAATGATTCTTGCGGGGAAAAGTGCGCAAACCTCTGCAGAGTTAAAGATCTAATCGATTAGCCGTGTCCCCGGTTACGGACAATTTGAGCCTCTGGAACTTGGAAGTATTCGGAAATCTCAACACTAAAACTAATGAATTAATTTGAGGGGTTTATGACTTAATAATTTGGGAATGAGATATTGGTTGGCGGAACCATCTCAATAACTACCAACAATTTATAGTAATTTGCAAGCAAGTCCACTGTAGTAAGGAAAAATTGGCTTTTCGCAAAATGATGATACTTAGAGCCCCACAGCCAAAATGCATATAGTGTTAGTAATTTTTATTATTGTTATTCTCTTCATGACTTGCCAGCTTATTCAAAAAGCTGACCTACACGGCTGCAACATCTTATGTTGCAGAGGTTTATTCCGATCAGGAGTGAGGCTACGTTCCGCGCTTGGCGATTGCCCTTTGGAGTCGGATGGACTCGCTATTTAAATCTCACTTCCGCAGCTTTAGTAGTTTATTTTCTCATGAGTTGGCCTTTGGCCGAATTTATTCTATTGTAATAAAGACTCTATATGAGAATCGTGTAATAAATTCAGGTGTGATTGAACTTTGATTATTTCATCGATGTACTGTGAGTACTAGCATGATCTTGGGATGGTACAGACACAGAGATTTGACCGATTTTGGGTCAGGTCGCTACAAAAGACCAAGAAGAATCGGGCTGCTCCCACAGAGCCCTTGGTTGTTGAACCCATTTCAGTGGTTCGTCCCGCGTCTACAACCCAAGAACTTCGCATGACTGTTCATGAGCCTGCTTCCACAGAGGCTCCTGAAGCTGAAGAGATTCCAGCAGTTGATCCCATCACTGCTGAAGACATTGGTCACCATGACAATGTTGAAGATGATGAAGTTCTTCCTCAAATCGAGTACAATGTGGTATCATCGCCTGTTCGTACGAACAGCGAACTCATCAGCATTGGTCGTCCTCTGACGCCAATTGCTCAGGATGCTTCATGGGCTGATCGCCCGCAACAAGAAGACTCCCCTAGTACTCCCCAACAACAAGTCACTCCCCAACAACAGCAAGAAGAAGAGGAAGACTTTGAGGCCCATGCAACCCCATCTCCAAAGGCGTCGCTAGCATTTCGCAGGCTTCGCAAAGGTCAAAGGCCTCAAGTACCTCTCTCGAGCATTCCAGAAGGAGAAGTGCACCACCAACCTGTTGCACGTCAAGTGTTTTCAGAAGCCACTCCAACTGTGAATGTCTCTGAGTCTGAAGCCAAAGCTGCTGAAGACAATCCGGCTGCATCAGCCGAAGACACCCAAGAAGAAGAAGAACGTGTCCCTACACACCCTCTAATTGAAGAAGTTATTCCTGATATCAACGTGCCAGTGCCCGACCCTCCAGCTCCTCAAGTGGAGGTTGAAAACATTGAGGCTACCACCTCCAACACCAATGAAGCCAATGACGTGGTCATGGCTGAACCAAGTGTGGAGCTTGCACCAACTGCTCCTGAAGCCAATGAAGGAAATGTGCCTGAAGCCAATGAGGCAACTGCTCCCGAAGCATCTGCTGAGCAGCCTGAAGCCTCAGTTGTTGCCACTACTCCAGTTCCGCCACCAAGGCCCTACACAATTGAGCAAGCATACAACTATGGTGAGCTAGTCACAGTAAGATGGCCCGTTCTGGTCCCTCCGCCTCATGCCTCTGGTCCTCAGTTCGACTATCATATTGCGATAGGCCTCGTGTCCAAGCGAAGCCAAGACTGCCAAGGTTTCCAGGCACTGCCACCTCTACAGGTTCTTTCAATGCAAATGGCTTCAAAGCCCACAACACTTTCTTTGACAGAGCAAAGAACCCCTACACAAGGCCAAGGATATCATCTGACCGTTTCTGGAGCTATCAGCAACGAAGCTATTACTCATGTGTTCTCAGATGATCAAGGGCGATTTTCCTCATATGCGCCGACATGAAGCCATTGCCGGACTGCCATGCTTTGAAGAAGCACTTGATTGCTTTCGTGATGCAGGTCTGCTCGGCTTCGTTACAGACAAAGAACACTGGAATGAAGAACTTGTGCTTCAATTCTATGCTACCCTCCACATCCGCGGCTACAACAGAGATACGAAGACATGGGTTCTCGAGTGGATGACAGGAAATGTTCATCATGAAGCCAAAGCTCTTGACGTCATTGAGCTCACAGGCCTACCCACTCCCGGAGAACTGTTTGAACCTAGTTGTCAACTCCACCGCGATGCACTGGAGAGCATATTTCATAAGCCAGAACCCGACATGAGTCAGATGTTGAGCATGATGAAGCCACTTCCACATGACCTGAATACCCTCAGCACTTCTTTGTTGATGACCTTGAGTATCTGCCTCGTACAATATATCACATCATCAGGCGAACTCTATGGCCTATCAAAGGGCATTCATCGTCTGCAAAACTTGAAGGAGCAATGAAGACATTGGTCTTTTACATCCTCAATGGCATCAGCTTCAATACGCAAGAATTCTTCATCCGACAATTGGCTGCGTCTGGATCTGATCTGTTTGGTCTGAAATTTTATGCTCCATGGGCCATGCGCCTCATCAAGATGCACTCTGCTATAAACTATCAGCCCTCTGCTCGCAATCATCTGATCTTTCTACCAGAGGTTGATATGTCAATTGAAGCCATATACCCTGAGCCTGCCAAAACACCACTTTGTCTTCAGAAAGCAGATCACCACAGCTTCTCTCAACCCATGGAAAGCGTCCAAGCTGTATCTCGTGTCTATCCTCTGGCTGGGAACACACGCCGCCTCATCATCGCGCGCGGACTGAAGCCACCGAGAGCACGATTGGCCAAAACCTCTAAGCGCCTCAAGTCCTCAATGATCGAGAACTTCTTGTCGCCCTGCATCAGAAACAAGATAAGCATCACTCCTGGCTCAATCGACAAATGCAAAGCCTCTTGGTGGACATCAATCGCATTCGAAACCTTGCCACCAAGAATGCTTTTGTCACTCACGAGACACGTCGGCGATCATGGAAGAGTTTGACCCTGCTCGGTCAAGCAGATCTTCAAGACGATGGCTTCACTGAACGCTTCAAGTTTGACTCCACTCCTCCACGGAATGCAGTCCTACGACGAACTCCATCTCTTGAAGACTCTGACTATTCTTCCTCCGCAGCAACTGTCAATGCCAGAGTGATTGATGATGAAGCCGATGCTACTTCACCGCCCCTACTTCTTGCGAATCGACACTGCACCAAGTTAAATCGCACCGCCAACCAACAACGACAACCCTGCTGCATCATCAACTTTTGAAGAGGATGAGTAGATGCTCTATGTCTTCAAACCTTTTTGGTCCTTACTGACAAAAGGGGGAGAAGCATATGAGTTTGATAGTCTTCAAGCAGGTTCATAAGGGCAGTTTCATAATATTTTGCCTAGTGTTTACAACTCTCGCTTTTGATACATTTGGTTCTTTGAGTTGTAACACTTAAACTCGATGGTCGTCTGCTACTTATTTGCTTTACTCTGGTGCGATGATAAATTCCGCATGTGCGACGATAACTTCCGCACTTAGATCATTCTGCAGACGTCCATTTTTCATTATGCATGTCATTCTCTTAGTTATATCATTTCATGCATGATGAATTATCTTCATAAGGTGAAGAGGATCTCCATAAGTACAACCTGCCATGTGCATGTGCATTCGAAAAGCAAACTACTTATATGCACATCTTCAGGGGGAGCCTTTGCCACTTATGAAGACAATTCCCTATCCTTTACAATTTCACATATTTTATCCCCGTTGAAAACTTCAACCAGTTTGTCATCAATCACAAAAAAGGGGGAGATTGTAAGTGCATCTAGTGCCACCCCTAGTTGGTTTTGGAGTATTGACGACAAATGTGGTTGAGGGACTAATGCGTTTGTGAGAATTGCAGGATAACGCAGGTGGTGTCCCTCATTGATTCGGTTTACCTACCGGAGATGACCCCTAAAAATGTATGAAGACATTGACGACAATGGTGGTATGTGAAGATATTCACATTGAAGACTATGACTTGAGAAGACATTGAGTGAAGACTATGGAGCGCGAAGGCTGTGTCGTTTCGTTGTTTCCTTTTCTTCTTTGTTGAGTCATAGGAACCACCGTACTGTTAAGTGGGGTCCAAGTGATCATAGTCAGAATGACTGAAGTGATGCTCAACCCAAATCCTATGTCTTCGAGCGAAGACAATGAGAGCAAAACTTATCCAGAGCTGGATGAGTCAGCTTTTCTTGTAGCCCAAGTAAAGTTGCCGTGTGTGTTTGAAATCGACCGTTGGAACACGTGTCGGTTCCTTAGTGACCAGGTCATTTCGGACATAACAGGTCGGGTTGCCTAGTGGCTATAAATAGCCCACCCCTACACCATAAATTGGTGGCTGCTCAGAGTTAGTGCACGGCTTTTGTCGTTTGAGAGCAACCCACCTCGAAGCCTTTGAGAGAGAAATCCTTGCGAGGACAAAGCCCAAACACCCAGAGCCAAAGAGTGTTAGGCATCATGAAGTCTTTTCATGTCATGTGACTGAAGACTTATTACACTTGAGGACTGTGAATCCTCCGGCCGGTTAGGCGTCGCGTTCGAGCATCCAAGAGTCATTATGGATTGCGGTGAACTTGATCTGTGAAGGTCTGGAGTCTACCTTGAAGACTTACCAGAGTGATTGGGTGAGGATTGTGTGTCCTTAGCTCAAGGGAATAAGGTGAAGACCTTGATCTTCGAGTTGAATCTCAGCCTCCCTAACAGATGTACAGTTGTCACAAAGAATCGAACTGGTCCAACAAATCCTGTGTCTTCAACAAGTGACTGGTTCTATCTTCTCCCTCACTTTACTTAGAGTTTGTCTTCGTGAAGTCATTGCCTATCAATCATACCTATTTGACTTCATTGCTTGACTACTTTTGTTGATTGGCTTCTCACTATCTTCCATCTTGATCCTTACTACCAAGCTACTATTAGTCTTATACTTTCAAGTTATTGCATACTAGACTATGGCTTGCTTGTTGTAGTTTATCTTCCGCTGCATGTCAATTGGGTCATTTCTATTGTTTGTCTTCGAAACATCCGTGTTTTGAAGACTTTCGTAAAAATCGCCTATTCACCCCCCTCTAGTCGATAACTAGCACTTTCACTTACCACCAACGTATTACTTTGATTCGGCGGTATTGTTGGGTGAAGTGGCCCGAACCGACATTACATGACCGCGTTCATGAGGCTGGTTCTACCGACATGCTTCGCACACAGGTGGCTAGAGGGTGTCTGTTTCTCCAACTTTAGTTGAATCGAGTTTGACTACGACTGGTCCTTGTTGAAGGTTAAAACAGCACACTTGACAAGAAATCATTGTGGTTTTGATGAGTAGGTAAGAACGGTTCTTGCTAGAAGCCCGTAGCAGCCACGTAAAACTTGCAACAACAAAGTAGAGGACGTCTAACTTGTTTTTGCAGGGCATGTTGTGATGTGATATGGTCAAGATGTGATGAAATATAAATTATTGTATGAGATGATCATGTTTTGTAAAAGTTATCGGCAACTAGCAGGAGCCTTATGGTTGTCGCTTTATTGTATGAAATGCAACCGCCATGTAATTGCTTTACTTTATCACTAAGCGGTAGCGATAGTCGTAGAAGCAATAGTTGGCGAGATGACAATGACGCTACGATGGAGATCAAGGTGTCAAGCCGGTGACGATGGAGATCATGACGGTGCTTTGGAGATGGAGATCAAAGGCACAAGATGATGATGGCCATATCATGTCACATATTTTGATTGCATGTGATGTTTATCTTTTATGCATCTTATTTACTTAGTACGGCGGTAGCATTATAAGATGATCCCTCACTAAATTTCAAGGTATAAGTGTTCTCCCTCAGTATGCACCGTTGCTACTGTTCGTCGTGCCGAGACACCACGTGATGATTGGGTGTGATAAGCTCTACATTCACATACAACGGGTGCAAGCCAGTTTCGACTTGCAGAATACTCGGGTTAAACTTGACGAGCCTAGCATATACAGATATGGCCTCGGAACACTGAAACGGAAAGGTTGAACGTGAATCATATAGTAGATACCATTGAAAACTACTCCATCTCACGTGATGATCAGACATGGTTTAGTTGATATGGATCACGTGATCATTTAGATGACTAGAGGGATGTCTATCTAAGTGGGAGTTCTTTAGTAATATGATTAATTTAACTTTAAATTATCATGAACTTAGTCCTGATAGTATTTGCATATCTATGTTGTAGATCAATATCTCGCGTATAGCTCCCCTATTTTATTTTTGATACGTTCCTAGAGAAAACTAAGTTGAAAGATGATAGTAGCAATGATGCGGACTGGGTCCGTGAATTGAGGATTATCCTCATTGCTGCATAGAAGAATTATGTCCTTGATGCACCGCTAGGTGATAGACCTACTGCAGGAGCTGATGCAGACACTATGAACGTTTGACAAGCTCGGTATGATGACTACTTGATAGTTTAGTGCGCCATACTTTACGGCTTAGAACCGGCACTTCAAAAATGTTTTGAACGCAACAGAGCATATGAGATGTCCCAAGAGCTGAAATTGGTATTTCAGACTCATGCCCTTGTTAAGAGGTATGCGACCTCTGACAAGTACTTTGCCTACAAGATGGAGGAGAATAGCTCAGCTAGTGAGCATGTGCTCAGAATGTCTGAGTACTACAATCACTTGAATCAAGTGGGAGTTAATCTTCCAGATAAGATAGTGATTGACAGAGTTCTCTAGTCACTATCACCAAGTTACTAGAACTTCGTGATGAACTATAATATGCAAGGGATAACAGAAACGATTCCCAAGCTCTTCGCGATGCTGAAATCGGCAAAGGTAGAAATCAAGAAAAACATCAAGTGTTGATGGTTGACAAGACCACTAGTTTCAATTAAAAGGGCAAAGGAAAGAAAGGGAACTTTAAGAAGAATGGCAAGCAAGTTGCCACTCCCGTGAAGAAGCCCAAAGCTAGACCTAAGCGTGAAACTGAGTGCTTCTACTGCAAAGGAATGGTCACTAGAAGCAGAACTACCCCAAATACTTGGCGGATAAGAAGGATGGCAAAGTGAACAAAAGTATATTTGATATACATGTTATTGATGTGTACTTCACTAGTGTTCATAGTAACCCCATGTTATTTGATACCAGTTCAGTTGTTAAGATTAGTAACTCGAAATAACGGTTGCAAAATGAACGGAGACTAGTTAAGGGCAAGGTGACGATGTGTGTTGGAAGTGATTCCAAGGTTGATAAGATCATCATCACACACTCCCTCTACCTTCAGGATTAGTGTTGGACCTAAATAAATGATATTTGGTGTTTGCGTTGAGCATGAATATGATTGGATCATGTTCATTGCAATACAGTTATTCATTTAAGTCAGAGAATAATTGTTGTTTTGTTTACATGAATAAAATCTTCTATGGTCATACACTTAATATAAATGGTTTATTGAATCTCGTTCATAGTGATACACATATTCATAATATTGATGCCAAAAGATGCAAAGTTGATAATGATAGTGCAACATACTTGTGGCACTGCCGTTTAGGTCATATTGGTGTAAAGCGCATGAAGAAACTCCATGCGGATGGATTTTTGGAATCACTTGATTATGAATCATTTGATGCTTGCGAACCATGCCTCATGGGCAAGATGACTAAGACTCTGTTCTCCGGAACAATGGAGTGAGCCACTGAGTTATTGGAAATAATAAATACCGATGTATGCGGTCCGATGAGTGTCGAGGCTCACGGAGGGTATCATTATTTTCTAACCTTCACAGAGTCTAAAACATTTGAAAAGTTCAAAGAATTTCAGGGTGAAGTGGAGAATCATCGTAACGAGAAAATAAAGTTTCTACGATCTGATCACGGAGGCGAATATTTCAGTTACGAGTTTGGCCTTCATTTAAAACAATGTGGAATAGTTTCACAACTCACGCCACCTGGAACACCATAGCGTAATGGTGTGTCCGAGCGTTGTAACCGTACTTTATTAGATATGGTGCAATCTATGATGTCTCTTACCGATTTACCACTATTGTTTTGGGGTTATGCATTGAAGACAGTTGCATTCACTTTAAATAGGGCACCATCTAAATCCGTTGAGACGACACCGTATGAACTATGGTTTGGCAAGAAACCTAAGCTGTCGTTTCTTAAAGTTTGGGGTTGCAATGCTTATGTGAAAAAGCTTCAGCCTGATAAGCTCGAACCCAAATCGGAGAAGTGCGTCTTCATAGGATACCCAAAAAGAGACTGTTGGGTACACCTTCTATCACAGATCCGAAGGCAAGATCTTTGTTGCTAAGAATGAATCCTTTCTAGAGAAGGAGTTTCTCTTGAAAGAAGTGAGTGGGAGGAAAGTAGAACTTGATGAGGTAATTGTACCTTCTCCTGAATCAGAAAGTAGTTCATCACAGAAATTAGTTCTAGTGATTCCTACACCAATTAGTGAGGAAGCTAATGATGATGATCATGAAACTTCAGATCAAGTTACTACCGAACCTCGTAGGTCAACCAGAGCATGTTCCGCACCAGAGTGGTACGGTAATCTTGTTCTGGAAGTCATGTTACTAGACCATGACGAACCTACGAACTATGAGGAAGCGGAGTAGTAGTAGGAGAGCACTGCCTTGTTGAAGAGGACCGGCGTCATCATCAAGAAACTTATGGACGAGAATGACATGCTCCACATCGAGCACCAAAGGCTGGTGGAGGAATCCGTGGATGCTCTCAAGCAGCGTCTTGAGGACACGAAAGAGCTCATCGCCACTCGCCGCGGAGACTAGTTCCCGCGTCCTGTGGCAACGCATCAAGAAAGTATAGATCAGTGAGCCAGATTGTTGTCTTCCTTCTTCTTTTTCCCTTGTGTATTTCGGGCGTTGCCGCATGTGGCTTTTTTAATTATGTTCCTAAATATGTAAGACAATTATTATCCACTGTCATCGTCCTTATATTCATCAGTCTTGCTATAAGTCACAGCCGATGCTATATAGGTCCGTCAGATCTTACATCAAGATCCGTGCAAAACTTTCTTTTCAGATTTTCCTTTTTCTCTCTTAAATCTCAATCCAGTGAGACATAGCCAGGCCGTGAAACAGGGGCCAGGGCGCCATTAATGTAGACATTGGGAGGGAGGTGCGTGGCGGATAGAGGTCAAAGGGCTCTCCGCCCGATGAGCACGCGCAGGGGTCTGATCGCACGCCTCCCGTACTCAAATAGCTAGCCCGCATGGCACCTCCTAGCCAATAAAAAAGGGGACGCGTGGCGGCACGTAATTGCTAAGTAGAACGCCCATGGTTTCAATAATACTTGTGTTTCTGATTTGTAACGTGACATCACTTGTTCCAAAATGACTTTGTTGATTGTTAATGTGTGCGCCTTCGCAAATCGGACATAAAAATTACCACAACATGTTGGTGCCATGTCATGACACCATGCCAAGTTTCATGATTTTCAGGCGAGTTTTGGATTTACGGGAATTTTAAAACCAAGTTTCTCGATGTTTCCGGCCGAGCCAAGATGCCCAGATGTTTGAATTCCATCCCCACTTCTTCCATGGGAAATGATTTTTCAACTAACTTCTGCGCACTGGAGCATGTGCTTGTACTTCAAATTTAAATTATGTGCATTAAATGCCTGGAAAATAAATTAATGTATAAAAAGGACAAACAAACCCGGAATAATTCCAAAATTTAGCATGAAACTCCTATTTGGTCTAAGCTGCGTGTGTAAAAAAATCAAGACGAGAGAAGGCAGTGTATGTCGTTTCGCACAAGGAGGTGACACGTTCCCTCTCGGAACCATGAGCCTTCTTGAGAGAAGCTCCTGTTTGCAAGAAGGTTATACCAAAGCTTGTCCCAATTCAGCCAAAAAAATTGCCACAACATGTTGGTGCCATGTCATGACACCATGCCAAGTTTCACGATTTTCAGGCGTGTTTTGGATTTACAGGAATTAAAAAACCAAGTTTCTCAATATATCCAGCCGAGGCGCGACGCCCAGATGTTTGAATTCCATTTCCATTTCTTGCATGGGACCTACAAATTCACCCAAGGACACACATGTGATTTTTCAACCGACTTTGGTGCACTGGAGCATGTGCTTGTAGTTCAAATTTGAATTATGCACATTAAATGTCCAGAAATTTAATTAACGTGTAAAAAGGCAAAACGAACCCGGAATAATTCCAAAATTTAGCACGATACTTCTATTTGGTCTAATCTACCTGTGTAAAAAAAATTAAGGCAGGAGAAGGCAATGTATGTCGTTTCACACACGGAGGTGACACGTTCCCTCTCGGAACCACGAGCCTTCTTGAGAGAAGCTCCGGTTTGCAAGAAACTTATACCAAAGCTTGTCCCAATTCAGCCAAAAAAATTACCATAACATGTTGGTGCCATGTCATGACACCATGCCAAGTTTCATGATTTTCTAGTGTGTTTTGGATTTACAGGAATTAAAATACCAAGTTTCTCAATCTTTCTGGTCGAGCCACCAGTCCCTAATGTTTGAATTTCATTCCAATTTCTTGCATGGGACCTAGAAATTCACCCAAGGACACACATGTGATTTTTCAACCAACTTTGGCGCACTGGAGCATGTGCTTGTAGTTCAAATTTGAATTATGCACATTAAATGCCCATAAATTCAATTAATGTATAAAAAAGGCCAAACAAACCCGGAATAATTCCAAAATTTAGCACAATACTTCTATTTGGTCTAATCTGCCTGTGTAAAAAATTAAGGCGGGAGAAGGCAATGTACGTATGTCGTTTCACACACAGAGGTGACACATTCCCTCTCGGAACCACGAGCCTTCTTGAGAGAAGCTCCGGTTTGCAAGAAGCTTGTACCAAAGCTTGTCCCAATTCGGTCAAAAAAATTTACCACAGCATGTTGGTGCCATGTCATGACACCATGCCAAGTTTCATGATTTTCAGGCGTGTTTTGGATTTACATGAATTAAAAAACCAAGTTTCTCAATCTTTCCGGCCGAGCCACGATGCCCAGATGTTTGAATTTCATTCTCATTTCTTGCATGGGACCTAGAAATTCACCCAAGGACACACATGCGATTTTTCAACCAACTTTGGTGCACTTGAGCATGTGCTTGTAGTTCAAATTTGAATTATGCACATTAAATGGCCATAAATTCAATTAATGTATAATAAAGTCCAAACGAACCCGGAATAATTCCAAATTTTAACAGACACTCATATAGTTCTAGGTTTCTTCTGTAAAAATTCAAGGGGGGAGGCAGCGTATATCATTTCACACACAAAGGTGACACGTCCCCCCTCGGGAACCATGAGTCTTCTCGAGAGAACCTCCGGTTTGCAAGAAGCTTATACCAAAAACTTGTCCAATTGTGGCCAATTCTTTTACCACAGCATGTTGGTGCCATGAAATGATACCATGCCAAATTTCATAATTTTCAGGCGAGTTTTAAATTTCCAGGAATTTATAAACCAAGTTTCTCAATTTCTCGGCCGAGCCACGACGCCCAGATGTTTGAATTCCATTCACATTTCTTGCATGGGACCTATAAATTCACCCAAAGACACACATGTGATTTTTCAACAAACTTTGGTGCGCTGGAGCATGTACTTGTAGTTCAGATTTGAATTATGCACATTAAATGCCTAGAAACTCAATTAATGCATAAAAATGCCAAATAAACACAGAATAGTTCCAAATTTAAACACGACACTCATGTAGTTGCATGTTCACTGTCCATAAATGTTCTAGCAAGTCAAACACCATCCTTTCCCTCCGTAACACCATTTTGTCTTTGAAAACATAATGAAAAAAAAATCAGGTATACCACAAACAGTTTACTAGAAAGAATCATGTGGGATGCGATATAAAATATCTTGGCGCATTGTCTTGTCTGGCTTACGCAGAAGCTTCGCTGCTCTCTGATCCACCGCCCCGCTTGAACCACACTTGCGCGCCAGTTTCTCGCGGCACCGAGCGAAATTTTTCTGCCACCGCGGAAATATCTATCTCCCCGCCCCTCCCTCCCAACAAAAGCCACATTTCCACTGTTCCTCCTTGCTTTCCAAGTTCAAACCTTCATTGCTGCTTACTGGCAGCTCAGCTTCCTCGGCGGCAACCCTTCTTCTTCCAGCGCCGCCTCCTTGCCGGTTACCCTTCTTCATGCAGCGCCGCCTCCTCGCCGGCGACCCTTCTTCTTGCAGCGCCGCCTCCTCGCCGGCGACCCTTCTTCTTGCTGCACGGCCTCCTCACCGTCGACCGTTCTTCCTGTTGCGTGGCCTCGTTGATATGGTCAGGTAATCCACACCCCACCCACACCATCCTCCTCCTTCCTCGTCCCACATGCCCCGATCGACGGAGCGACACCTTCCGCCGAAATTACTATCCCCCTCCTCCAATTAAGCGTTGCCCGCAGCCATTTTGCACGCAGTATAACATGGAGCTCAGTATCATCTGGCAGCGGAGAAGCAAATCGCAGCCGCACGCGCGCACGAGGTCACTATGGCTGCCATGCGTGTCGACCGCCAGATCTTGGAGGAGCACCTCGTCTTCGAGGCCACCGTCGACACCACCACGCGGTTGTCTACTTTAAAATACAGTTTGTGTTGTTTTCTCGAGGCCACCGCCAGTGCCTTCTAGTGCTTTGTCCTCTGTAATGTTAATATGCAATCTGATGTTCAGTTAACAGTTTGATCCTCTGAAAGGTAATGTTCAGTTAACAGTTTGGTCCTCTGAAATGTAATGTTCAGTTAACAATTTGGTACAACAATTGCTACATTTTGTAGTACTATTCTTAAGCATTCTTTGTTTTGTTATCTGTCTTATCTTCCAGTACATGTTTCTATTCTGCAATGTCGTGCTCAGTTAACTGCTTTGGTTCATTTGGTCTGCTGTCCATTTAACTGTTTGGTTCAATTCTGCAATTTGATTTTCATTTGCTGTGGGTACAATATTTTTGACTATATACTGCAAGGCAACAGCCTCACAATCCTTTATTAATAAAAAGGAGAGTCACAAGTTTATAAGTTTACAAGAAAGAGAAGATATACTTACATGAAAGGTTAGCTATCCAAGACAGTAAGCTATCTTTATATTTACATCTAATTCTATGAGACAGAAGAGAAATGTCATGGATAAAGTTCCTCCTCCAAGCTCTAAAAGAAGGTTGCTCATTTATGAAGATCTTCCCATTCATTTGTGTCCAAATATTCCAAGTAGCAGTGAAGACAACCTCAGAGAAAATAGGATAGCCGAAATCCCTCCTAGCTGTTTGAGCCATCTCATATGTGGTTTGCAGAGATGTGAAGAAACTAATCTTGTCTTGAATTGGAAAAAGTGCCACTTTATGGTTAATGAAGGTATTGTCTTGGGGCATAAAGTTTCTTTAAGAGGTATTGAGGTTGATAAAGCCAAGGTTGATGATATTGAAAAGATGCCATGTCCCAAGGACATCAAAGGTATAAGAAGTTTCCTTGGTCACGCTGGATTTTATAGGAGGTTCATTAAGGACTTCTCAAAAATTTCTCGGCCTCTGACTATTTTATTAAAAAAGGATATACCATTTGTCTTTGATGATGATTGTGTAGAAGCATTTGAAATACTTAAGAAAGCATTGATCTCTGCACCTATTGTTCAGCCACCTGATTGGAGAAGTCGTCCATGAAAACCTCACAAATCTTTTCACAAAAGTCAGAGAATATAGCCATCATGCATCTTTGAAAGGTAGCAGGTGCATTACATAAACCAAAAGGCATACATCTATAAGCAAAAGTACCAAAAGGGCAAGTAAAAGTAGTTTTAGATTGATCGTTGGCTGAAACAGGTATTTGAGAGAAACCAGAATAACCATCTAGAAAGCAAAAATGTGTATGTTTGGATAATCTTTCTAGCATTTGATCGATAAAAGGTAAGGAGTAATGATCTTTCTTAGTAGCTTTATTTAATTTGCGGAAATCAATTACCATCCTATAACCTGTAATAATTCTTTGGGGAATCAATTCATCTTTATCATTAGGAACGACGGTAATACCTCCCTTCTTAGGGACACAATGGACAGGACTTACCCACTGACTATCAGCAACGGGATAAATTATACCTGCCTCAAGGAGCTTTAGTATTTCTTTTCTTACCACTTCTTTGATCTTAGGATTCAGCCTTCATTGATGATCATGAACTGGTTTGGCATCTTCTTCCAAATTTATTTTATGTTGACATAGAGTGGGACTAATGCCCTTAAGATCATCAAGAGTATATCCAATAGCAGCACGGTGCTTCTTCAGAGTTTTCAATAGTCTTTCTTCTTCATGCGCTGAAAGGTTAGCACTAATAATAACAGGATATATCTTTTTCTCATCGAGATAAGCATATTTAAGAGTATCAGGTAAATGTTTGAGCTCAAACACGGGATCACCCTTGGGTGGAGGAGGATCCCCTAGGATTTCAACAGGAAAATTGTGTTTCAAGATAGATTCCTGTTTAAATAACACTTCATCTATTTCCCTTCTTTCATTCATAAACATATCATTTTCATGGTCTAGCAAATATTGTTCTAAAGGATCACTAGGAGGTATGGCAATAGAAGCAAGACCAATAATTTCATCCTTACTAGGTAATTACTCTTCACGGTGTTGTCTACGAAATTTAGAGAAATTAAACTCATGAGACATATCACCCAAACCAATAGTAACAACATCCTTTTCGCAGTCTATCTTAGCATTAACGGTGTCCAAGAAGGGTCTACCAAATATAATGGGACAAAAGCTATTTTGTGGGGACCCAGGAACAAGAAAATCAGCAGGATATTTAGTTTTCCCGCACAGACTTCAACATCTCTAAAAATTCCCATTGGTGAAATAGTATCTCTATTGGCAAGTTTAATTGTAACATCAATATCTTCTAACTCAGCAGGTGCAATATCCTGCTTAATTTCTTTGTATAAGTCAATAGGTATGGCACTAGCACTAGCACCCATATCACATAAGCCATGATAACAATGATCTCCTATTTTAACAGAAATAACAGGCATGCCTACCACAGGTCTATGTTTATCTTTAGCACAAGGTTTGGCAATTATAGCAGTTTCATCACGGAAATGAATAACATGCCCATCAATATTATCAGACAAGAGATCTTTAACAATAGCAATATTAGGTTCAACTTTAATTTGCTCAGGAGGTGTATAAGTTCTAATATTGCTTTTACGAACCACAGTTGAAGCTTTAGCATGATCCTTTATCCTAACAGGGAAAGGTGGTTTCTCAACATAAGAAGTAGGAACAACAGGATCATTATAAGTGACAGTATTTTCTTCAACTTTAATAGGCGCAGCTACTTTTACTTCTATGAGAGGATGATATTTAGACCACTTCTCCTTGGGGAGATCAACATAAGTAGCAAAAGATTCACAAAATGAAGCTACTATCTCAGAGTCAAGTCCATATTTAGTGCTAAATTTACGGAAAACATCGATATCCATAAAAGATTTAACACAATCAAACTTAGGTGTCATACCTGACTCCTTACCTTCGTCGAGATCCCAATCTTCAGAGTTGCATTTAATTCTATCCAATAAATTCCATTTGAATTCAATAGTCTTCATCATAAAAGAGCCAGCACAAGAAGTATCGAGCATGGTGCGATTGTTATCAGAAAGCCGAGCATAAAATCTTTGAATAATTATTTCTCTTGACAGCTCATGATTGGGGCATGAATATACCATTGATTTAAGCCTCCCCCAAGCTTGAGCGATGCTTTCTCCTTCGCGAGGCCAAACATTATATATATAATTGCGATCACGATGAACAAGATGCATAGGATAAAATTTCTGATGAAATTCCAATTTCAATCGTTTATAGTTCCATGACCCCGTATCATCACATAGCCTATACCATGTCGATGCATCTCCCTTCAAAGATAAAGGGAAGACCTTCCTCTTAACAACATCACCGGGCATACCTGCAAGCTTAAATAATCCACAAACTTCATCCACATATATTAGGTGCTCATCAGGATGCTTTGTTCCATGTCCTACAAAAGGATTAGCTAGCAGTTTTTCTAACATACCTGAAGGAATCTCAAAGTGGACATTTTCATTTTCATTTTCATTCTCAGTAGGTTCAGTAGGTTGAGGAGCAACTCTTTGCTCTACTGGTCGGGGTGAAGATACCCCGAACAAGCCCCTCAGAGGATTACTTTCCATAGTAACAAGTGACAGTAAATTTCAGCACACCATATAAATTTTTCCTTACCAAATTCCACCTACCAAAGGCGCTTCACTCCCCGGCAACGGCGCCAGAAAAGAGTCTTGATGACCCACAAGTGTAGGGGATCTATCGCAGTCCTTTCGATAAGTAAGAGTGTCGAACCCAATGAGGAGCAGAAGGAAATGATAAGCGGGTTTCAGCAAGGTATTCTCTGCAACTACTGAAATAAGTGGTAACAGAAAGTTTTGTGATAGGATAATTTGTAACAAGCAACAAGTAACAAAAGTAAATAAAGTGCAGCAAGGTGGCTCAATCCTTTTTGTAGCAAAGGACAAGCCTGGACAAACTCTTATATAGAGTAAAGCGCTCCCGAGGACACATGGGGAATTATCGTCAAGCTAGTTTTCGTCACATTCATATGATTCGCGTTCGATACTTTGATAATTTGATATGTGGGTGGACCGGTGCTTGGGTGTTGTTCTTACTTGAACAAGCATCCCACTTATGATTAACCTCTATTGCAAGCATCCGCAACTACAACAAAAGTATTAAGGTAAACCTAACCATAGCATGAAACATATGGATCCAAATCAGCCCCTTACGAAGCAACACATAAACTAGGGTTTAAGCTTCTGTCACTCTAGCAACCCATCATCTACTTATTACTTCCCAGTGCCTTCCTCTAGGCCCGAATAATGGTGAAGTGTTATGTAGTCGACGTTCACATAACACCACTAGAGGATAGACAACATACATCTCACCAAAATATCTAACGAATACCAAATTCACATGACTACTAATAGCAAGACTTCTCCCATGTCCTCATGAACAAACGTAACTACTCACAAAGCATATTCATGTTCTTAATCAGAGGGGTATTAATATGCATATAGGATCTGAACATATGATCTTCCACCAAATAAACCAACTAGCATCAACTACAAGGAGTAATCAACACTACTAGCAACCTACTAGTACCAATCCCGGACTTGGAGACAAGAATTGGATACAAGAGATGAACTAGGGTTTTGAGAGGAGATGGTGCTGGTGAAGATGTTGATGGAGATTGCCCTCTCCCGATGAGAGGAGCGTTGGTGATGACGATGGCGATGATTTCCCCCCCGAGGGAAGTGTCCCTGCGAACAGCTCTGCCAAAGCCCTAGATTGGTTCCGCAAGGTTCCGCCTCGTGGCGTGAGTCTCGTCCCGAAAGTTTGCTTATGATTTTTTCCTCGACGAAAGACTTCATATAGCAGAAGATGGCCACCGGAGAGCCAACAGGGGGCCCACGAGGCAGGGGGCGCGCCCTGGGGGGTAGGGCGCGCCCCCACCCTCATAGGTAGGTGGTGGCCCCCCTGACGTATTTCTTCCGCTCAATATTTTTTATTATTTCCAAAAATGACTTTCGTGGAGTTTCAGGACTTTTGGAGTTGTGTAGAATAGGTCTCTAATATTTGCTCCTTTTCCAGCCCAGAATTCCAGCTGCCGGCATTCTCCCTCCTTATGTATACCTTGTAAAATAAGAGAGAGTAGGCATAAGTATTGTGACATAATGTGTAATAACAACCCATAATGCAATAAATATCGATATAAAAGCATGATGCAAAATGGACGTCTCAGTGGGTTATCCGTGTTGCCTCTCTCCAGAGACATTGTCTCATGATTCGCTCTAATTGCTGCAAAATGCCCTTGGGAAGAGATAAGGTACACAAGAAATATATTGGCATGGAGCACAACACCGACTGTAGAATTTGCAGTTGGCTTCCTTGATTTAGCAAGCATGAGGAAACAGATAAACATCGCTCGACGCGATCGACCAGAGGCAGCAGATCATAGATTGTAGGTCTAGAAGTTCCCATTGGCAATCCTAGATACGTGAATGGCATGGACCCAACATCGCATCCGAGCAAAGAAGCCACCCTAGCACCTTCCTCATCACTCATATTGATTGGAATGAGTGAGGATTTACTAAAGTTGACACGTAATCCTGTTGACGCCGCAAAAGTGTCAAGCATCTCCTTGAAAGCAATAAGCTGATCATCGATCGCAGGCAGGACAATTAAAGTGTCGGCGGCATATTGTACAATCGGGTAGTCGCTGGAGCTGGTTGGGATTGGCAGTGAAAGGATGTTCTTGGAACACATCTCGTTGACTAAAGATTGTAATAAATCAACCATGATCACAAACAGTAACGGTGATTGGGGATCTCCCTGACGCACGCCCGTTCTGCAAACAAAATGATTGCCCGGCACATCGTTGAGAAGCACAGAAGAAGATCCCGTAGACAATATGCTATTAGTCCATCCAGTCCAAGGGGAGTCAAAACCCTTGCATTGCAAAATTCTGAGAATAACTTCATGCTCAATTGTGTCGAAGGCCTTCGTGAAATCCAACTTAAGAAGGACGATGAGCCTGTTCGAGGCCTTGCATTGGTGTATATACTCAAAACACCAAGCCAGGAAATCTTGAATAGAAAGACACTGAAGAAAACCATATTGATTGCGGTGGATGCATCTGAGGATCACTTTCTGAAGGCGGTTAGCAAGCAGCTTAGTCAAAAACTTCAAGCACGTGTTGGTCAACGAGATGGGCCGAAAGTCACCAACAACTTCAGGGCTCATCTTTTTGGGGATCAGAGTAATTAATGATGTGTTAAGACATTCCATATTGCATCTGCCCTCATATAACTCCTTGACAAGTTGCATGAAATCCTCCTTTAGGATTGGCCAACACTTCTTTAAGAACAGGCCAGTAAAGCCATCGGGACCAGGAGCACGATCCGTTGGCATGTTCTTAATGACAGATTCAACCTGGCAGTCTGTAAAAGGCTGGGATAAATCCTCAAGGCCATCAACACGCGCAATTAAGGTGTCCAAATCAAATCCCATGCGGATTCCTTTTGCATTGCCCATACGCTGATTAAAATCAGACCAAAACATGCCAGCTAGTTGTTGGTGATCCGAGACCACATCACCTGCTGAATTCTTAATTGAAGAAATTGTGTTTCTCCGAAACATTTCAGTGGCCATGGCATGGAAAGATTTCGAGTTTTCCTCACCAACTTTAATGCTTCGTATTGTACAACGTTGCTTCCAATATACAAATTGCCAATGTAAGATATCCTCCAGATGCAATTTCACAATTCGCCTGAAATTAAACTCCGGCCTAGCCAAAGGCCTAATCTCCTCCAGTCCATCAAAGTATAGAATCACTTTGTTGCAGTCTGAAATGAGCGCCTTAACTGGGTACAATTTTGTATTGTTATGCATCGAATTTGGTTGTACTCAATACATATTCTACAGATAGTATGGCAACTCTCAGTTAACTTGATCAAGATCTTCCTTATGTGTGTTGCAGGGAAACAATGGGAGACACTGCGGTTTACCATCGAGGTTTGCTCATGCATGGTCCTTTCGCTAATAGCACATTATTGTGCAGTTGCAGAAATCATTCTAATATTTAGGTTTCTTACAATTTGGTCTTGCACATGTAGGTCCTGCTGTCAGAGGCTTAGAGCCACTGTTCGACCCATTTTGCATATGGGGAAATGAGATGTCCATGAATATCAGTCAAGTCAAGAAACTCAGAAAGATTGTTAGGATGAAGAAACTTGCGATGAATAACAACAAGATCTTTGTTTGCACAATGAAGAAGACATCAGTCAACTATAGGATGGTACTAACTCTTTTACCTTTTTTTACCCCTTGTGCAATTTTAAAATTTATAACAACGATTTATGCATTTGTTTTCAGTACTTTTCGAAGCAGTTCACCGATGATTACCTCTCAAACCACCTGCATGGTCAAGAGGCGAGGAAGGTGTTCATTCAACACCCACAGTACAATATTGAAGTCTTCCTGAAGAGGACGAAGGTTGGGCGGGCAATTTTCCATAGCCACTGGCCTAAAGTTGCAAGGACATTCAACATTACTGAAGGCCTTCCGCTTCTGCAGTTTCCCAAATGAGATTCATCTGTCTATTTACCTTGTATGATGCTACTTTCCAAAGTTTTTTGATGTAGCATGTGAAACTTGGTGCTGTTGTGTAATGGCGTAACTGAGTACCAAAGCTATCTGATGTAATTCGATTATGAAATCTTGGTTGCCGATACGGATATGAAATATCTGGTGTGTTTTATAAGAAATATCAATTTGATTAGTACATGGATTATCAATAATAGGCTAATTATCCTACTGTAACACCTCAAATTTTTTGCCAAGTTTTCAATATTTAAATTTTTTGCCAAGGGTTTTAAAAATCTTTATTTCTGTTGATTTCAGAACTCTTCTTTTATTGTTAAGGAGTTTTGTATTTTTCCCAAGTGGAGCTTTCCAAAATACATTGGACTTCTTTGCCATCCCATTTAAAACAATTTCTAAATAAGTAGAATTGTTTAATAAATTATTTCACCTTGAGCTTTATTCATTGAAATGAACTGTATTTGATTTTTGGAGCTCCTTTTGAACTACAACCTTTTGATAAAATCTCTTAAAAATTTCAACCAAATTTGGAGATGTCATATGAGGTCTCTAAATCACTTTTGTGCATTTAAGTAATTATTTCATTGCTTATTTTGGGGTTTTCACCCATTTTTCTTCTTTGGTCCAGTGGGCAACTTTGCACTACAACCCTTTCAAATATTTGTTTCTAGATTCCACCAAAATTATGGGATGTCAGTGATAGCATGCATTTCAACTTTATGCAAAAACATAGTGATGTTCTTTGGAAAATTTGAGTGCAACAGCCTCTTTTCCATTCTGGACCAGACTTGTGTTTTCTACTACAACTCCATTATTTCTTGCACTAATGACCTTGTGTTTACTCATGCTTGTAGTCAACCTTGCAAAACCCCTAAGTCCAGGAGCATTCTCTATTTGGAACACTTTTGGTCCATGAAATGATGCCACTCACTCCCTGCCCAGAACAGAAGTTTTGCAAAACTTTCACTAGCAAGTTTCTCCTTTTTGCAAACTGACTTCACCACCCTCTCTTGCACCCATAGAGACACTGATCTGGAGAGTTTGGCCACTCCAAGAGCTACCTAGGTGCCTTTGGCATTTTGTCAAACACCCTGTGTACATGACCAGTTTTGACATGAATTCAAGTTTACATGGTGAACTTGAGCCCCTGGCCAATCCACCATATCCCTCAGTCCCCTTACTAAGCCTAGACTAGTACTGTTAATTGCCAGCCTCAACCGCAGCCTCTAGGATGCCCTAGCATTTCGTCGAGCATGTCCCGGGCGTGCTCTGGGCGCGCCCAGAGCGTGCGTTTGGCACCCACTTGCACCCGAGTCGCCGCGTCTCATCCCGTACTCAAAACCCGGCCCCAGCCTGCACGCCGTGTCCCCCTGCACAGCCACACCACCCCGACCAACCTGGCGCCCCACAGCGCCACCGCCAGGATGGCCGTGGCGGCTAGCTGCTGGCCGCTAGCAGGCCCGACCGTGGTCGGCGCCGCCCAAGCTTGCCACCTACCCTTGTGAGCAGTACGAGCTCATCCGCAACTCCGTCCTCTAGCACGCGTCGCCGCCACGTCGCCCTAGCTACAGAACGGCGGTCGCCGGCAAGCTTATCCCCGGCCGCCGCAAACCGACCTCCATCGCCTATATAAGAGGCCCCCGAGCTCAAACTCGCACACAGGCAACCTCAGGCCACCCCAATGGCGCTCCCCTAGCTCGCAATCGACCCGGGAAGGCTCTCTTCCCCGTCTCCGGCAACTCCTGCCGCCGCCATTGCCCCAGCCCTTCCAGCGCCCCCAGAGCCTCCCCCTCTCCATTCTCTTCACCAAGAACTCCCTCATCCTCCCGTGAGCCTTTTCCCCTACTTGATTTTTATCGGGAGCAATCGCCGCCACAAAATCACTTCGCCACCGAAGCCTTCCTCCGCCGCGAAGCTCGCCGCCGGTGAATCCCTCCACCTCTGACAATCCTGCAACCACCAGAAATATCACCCTCGACCCGCGGATCCATCCCCGCCCTCAACTCCCCACCAGGACCCGCCGTTCGCCGGCGACGGTCGCCGGAGTCCCGCCCCCGCTCGGGACAGAGGGAGAAGAAGGAAGGCGGACTAGTCAAACCTGACTAGTGGGCCACCTAGGACCCACTGTCAGTGACCCTGCACGGCCCACGCGGAGTAAGTGGAAGCGCATTTCAAAAATACGCCTTCGACGTGTACGTATATATCGAAAGTTTTTCTGTTTTTCTGTTTTATTTTAAAACTAGATTTTGACCAGAACTTTGACTGCCTATAACTTTTTAAATACAACTCCAAAAGAATTGATTCTTTTTGCTACCTCTCTCAAATATTGTCTAGTTTATTTTAAGATTTATTTGAAAAAATTTCAAAACAACTTTTGTGCTGTTTTTATTTTGTGCGTTAATTCAAATATATTATTTTAAATAGGGTTTTTGAAGATTTCATGATGATTTGGATGCACACTTCCTCCCCATGACCTGAAGGCAAGCATTCTGAACCCTGGTGAATTTTGTGTGTGTTGCATAGCACGGTGGCAACACCACCCCAACATATACATGCGTCGTTTTATGTGAGGATGAGATCCTATTCATGAGTGAATTTTAAAGAGTTTATGCTAATGAAGTTGACATGGATTGTGATGGAAATCACCGTCATACGTCTTCCATGCATACCGGAAGGAAAGACGGGAAGACCTCTGTCTTGGGTAGACACGGCTTTGTCCCTAGTCCTCTGTCGAGACGGTCGTGTCCGGTATGACATGAGGGGATGTCGCGGGGTGTTTCCATCTGTTATTTGAGATATATGCATTGTTGTGCTAATCATGCAGGAAATATTACAACCTCTGAGTCGGCCGTAGATCGAGTCTTGTGCCGAGAACTCCCATACTTGCTTCAGACTACCACTGCCTCTACACCAAGTAGGGTGCGATTCAAGAAGTTGTCAACCCTTTCCTAGCACACACCGTCATGAGAGGCCGTGGTGGGAGATCTTGGAGGCATCCGTAGTCATACCACCGGTCCGGGAGCATGGGTGTTTGGTTGTAGCCGAAAGGGGTAGCTCCCAGTTATTGTGTATAAATTTTGTGATCCCATGTTACGTCGAGGTTGTAGCCTCCCCACTTAGAGTTTTGCTTAACAGGTGTTGTGGGTGATTCCAGACACATGTGGGTTAAGCTGGTGTGTGCAAGTTAGGTGTGTTTTCAACAAAAAGACCATAGACGGAATTAGTCTTGATGGACTAAAGAAATCCGTTACTCGTGGGTAAAGAGTACACCCTCTACAGAGATTAAACCTATTCGAATAGCCGTGTCCATGGTTAAGGATTACAGTTTGGGATGGTTCAAGTGTCGGTCTTAGTGTCGGTCTTCGGAGGTGAAACTGTTAAACCTGGAAGTACGGTTGTGACTTGTGATAATATATGATTACTATTTTGGATGTGGACTAACCCGTGATATTTTCTGGTATTCTTGAATATCCTTGGGATGGTTCTACCTCCTGGATATTCATTGTGGCATTTCTTTTAAAGCCCTTTATGTGGTGTCGCTCAGACGCCCGACTGTGGCATTTCTTTTAAAGCCCTTTATGTGGTGTCGCTCGGACGCCTGACGTGGCATTTCTTTTAGAGCCCTTTATGTGGTGTCGCCAGACGCCCGATCGTGGCATTTCTTTTAAAGCCCTTTATGTGGTGTCGCCGACGCCGATCGTGGCATTTCTTTTAAAGCCCTTTATGTGGTGTCGCTCAGACGCCCGACTGTGGCATTTCTTTTAAAGCCCTTTATGCGGTGTCGCTCAGACGCCCGATTGTGGCATTTCTTTTGTGTTAATTAATTTATGATTTTATACTACCGTATTATTGCATATCCATAAATATCATGCTTGTACGCATCAGAGTTTTACTTACCTCATGTGACTAACGTCTTACGCATGATATTTTTTTATACATCATTGTTAAATCATGCCTGTGTTCATTATGTTTGCGAGTACATTCAAAGTACTCACTGGCTTGTCCCTGGCTATTGTCTTGGCCAGATTTCATATTTGGAGAGGAGCGTTACGGCGACTGTCCCAGAACCTAGGCAACGGTGATTCAGCCACGGGAAGATAGGAGTTATCCTGGTCAGCTGTTCCTGTGGGAAATGGAGTCCCATAGACACTGACGATTTTCAACCCACTTCCACCATCAACCGCTAGAAACCATTTGTTGTACTCGCAGACCAGAGTGGTCTTGTACTGCATATTTTTGTATCTGCTTGGAATTTCTATATCAAGCTGGTGCCTCATTAGCTAACAGTAATCCTGGGGCTGATGAGCACAAGGATCGTTTTTCCTGGGAATTGACTCCCAGAGAATCGGTCGCCACAACTACTTATTGGGGTTTTCTATTGCAGACGGTTACTCAGACAACACCGTGGGCGATGAACTCAAACAACCCACATAGTTTCTAGAAAGTAGGCGTGTTTGATGAACTAACAATCACACACGGCTTTCGGCAGAGAATTGTTTGCGTTAGGCCACCTTGCACAAATGTTTCCACAGACAAAACTGTGTGTGATATACATACGAACGTAAATGTTTTTTGGGATTCGCCATGTGGGATGTACATACGAACGAAAATGATTGGGTTTCAATGCCTCGCCAGATCGCACACGAGCTCATTTTCCCCAGCCTGTGTGCCAAGAGGGCCTATCCCCGACGGTTTCTGGGTCGTGTGGGAAGGACCCCCCTATCGCCCACACTCACTTGGCGACGGTTCCAAACGTCGTCGCGGGAAGGGGTTAAAAACACGTTTGTATAGCAGGTCTCTGCACCAGTGTAGTATTGATAGAGAACAATTTACTCCATATATAGAAGAATGTACAACATCAACAAACTATTACGGTATATCTACCAAGTAAAGTCTAACCAAATGTATGAACATAAGGTACAAACTACCAATGATATAACACATGGTAGGCATACACCCAAATATGCATTTTATTTCAGGAAGTACTAACATGGCATGTCAATCAACTAAGTATATATGCATAGATACCACCCTAGGTAAATGAAACAACTTGGATAATTAACTAGAAGTAATAGAATAGGTTATATGCAACAAGGATAACCTATATGTAGCAATATAAATCTACAACATGACATAAAGAAACCAACACCATATAATCATGGATAATATCATCTACAAAATAAGAGTAACAACTAAGTAATAATATCATCTATAAAATTTGTTCTTTGATTTGCAAAGGAGGTATATTCTCCCCAATTATTTTGCACCCACAAAAATTACTCCATCTATTTGACAGTACCCACAACCCATTCCACCAAAAACATTTGGTTCCATAGCTCGAATTTTTCAAATTTCATTCAGTTCAAATTTGGACCAGATTCAAACTCCATGGTCAAAGCCCAATTTAAATTGCTTAAAAAATTCTGAAACTTTGCCAGACTATATTTTGTGCATCAACACCTCACCAAAAATTTCTCAACAATTCCTAAAATTCCTAGAGCCCTCTCACATTTCATCATACACTTGATGTGCACTGTCAAAAAATTTCAGAAAGTTCAGAATTTTGCCACAACTTGCCACCGAGGAGCTCATGAAGGTTAGTAGGAGCAGACGAGAAAGGTCGGCGACGAGGTCGAGCCGGCGACGAGGACGGTCAGCTCACGGGGGCGCGGCGATGCTCGTGGAGGTTCGGCCGACGACAAGGAGAGAGCGGGCTCGGAGAGGGCGTCGGGGCAGGGAACGGGGACGCCGTCGGGGGCGGCGACGAGGAGCGGGCTTGGGGAGGCGACGGGGAGGTCCGGCAGCCTGGCGGCGTCCTGCTCTGCTTCGTCGTCGTCGGGGGGAATTGCAGTGGTGGTTTGAAATTTTTCTAAGTGTGCGGTTATATAGCCACCCCTTTAGTCCCTGTTGGTGGCTCCAACCGGGACTAAAGGCACCCCCTTAGTCCCGGTTGGAGCCACCAACCGAGACTACAGGTCAATTTTAGGAGCCCAAAGGGCGGGAAGCACAGCCCTTTAATCCCGGTTGGTGGCTCGAACCGGGACTAAAGGGGGTCCTTTAGTCCCGGTTGGAGCCACCAACCGAGACTAAAGGACTGACACAGCGGTGTCGAAAGTTTAGTCCCACCTCGCTAGTTGAGAGGAGCTCGGAGTGGTTTGTAAGCGCTGCTGCCGCTGCCCTCTCGAGCTCATCTCTAATGCAGGCAGTACATGCTCCCACACCCTGTTGGGCCTGCTTGAACTGCGGGGATGCATCTTGGCCCATTTGTAGTCTTTTCGATAGGTAAGAGTTTTGAACCCAACGAGGAGCAGAAGGAAATGACAAGCGGTTTTCATCAAGGTATTCTCTGCAAGCACTGAAATTATAAGTAACGAGTAGTTTGATAGCAAGATAATTTGTAACGAGCAAGTAACGATAATGAAAAATAACATGCAGCAAGGTAGCCCAATCCTTTTGTGGCAAAGGACATGCCAAAACGGTCTATTATGATAAGCAAAGCGTTCTTCAGGGTACACGGGAATTGCGCTAGTCACTTTCATCATGTTGGTTTGATTCGTGTTCGCTACTTTGATAATTTGATATGTGGGTGGACCGGTGCTTAGGTGTTGTTCTTACTTGAACAAGCCTCCTACTTATGATTAACCCCCTCGCAAGCGTCCGCAACTACGAGAAAAGTATTAAGATAAAATATAACCATAGCATTAAACTTTTGGATCCAAATCAGTCCCTTACAAAGTAGCGCATAAACTAGGGTTTAAGCTTTTGTCACTCTCGCAACCCATCATCTAATAACTACTCCACAATGCATTACCTTAGGCCCTAATAAGGTGAAGTGCCATGTAGTCCACGTTAACATGACATCACTATGGGAATCACAACATACATACCATCAAAAATCGAACACATATCAAGTTCACATGATTACTGATACGTCTCCAACATATCTATAATTTATGAAGTATTCATGCTATTTTATTATCATTCTTGGATGTTTTACAATCATTTTATAGCAACTTTATATCATATTTTGGGACTAACCTATTGACCCAGTGCCTAGTGCCAGTTGCTATTTTTTGCTTGTTTTTTATATCGTAGGAAATCAATATCAAATGGAGTCCAAACACTGTGAAACTTTTTGAGGATTTTTCATGGACCAGAAGACACCCAATGGGCCAGAGCTGCACCAGAGGGGTGCCCCGAGGGGGGCACAACCCACTAGGGCGCGCTTGGGCCCCCAGGTGCGCCCAGGTGGGTTGTGCCCACCTCGGTGGCCTCCCGCACCCCCTCTTTGCCCTATAAATTCCCAAATATTCCAAAACCCTTCGGGGTATCCCTAGATCAGAAGTTCCGCCGCTGCTAGGCCTATGTATCCACGAGATCCAATCTGGACACCGTTCCGACACCCTGACGGAGGGGGAAATCATCACCGGTGGCCATCTTCATCATCCCGGCGGCCACCATGATGAGGAGGGAGTAGTCCACCCTCAGGGCTGAGTGTTTGTACCAGTAGCTATGTGTTTAATCTCTCTCTCTCTCTCTCTCTCTCTCTCTCTCTCGTGTTCTTGAGATTTCACGATCTTGATGTATCGCGGGCTTTGTTAATATAGTCGGTTCATATGGTGTTTTCCCCTCTCTATCTTGTTGTGATGAATTGAGTTTTTCCCTTTGAGATTTCGTTGTTATCAGATTGAATACTTTTATGGATTTGAGAGCACTTGATATATGTCTTGCAAATGAATACTCGTGGTGACAATGGGGTACCGTATTGATTCACTTGATATATGTTTTGGCACTCAACTCGCGGATTCCCGAGGTGACAGTGTGTAGGATCTTGAGAAGAGGTGTCTAGAGGGGGGGGTGATTAGACACTAAGTACCAAAGTTGTAGTTTTTAATTTCTTTTCGGTTTAAGTGGAGTTTAGGCACAAGTTTAACATTCTCAATACATAACAAGCAAGCATGCAAAGAGTATATAGGCAGCGGAAAATAAAGCATGCAACTTGCAAGAATGTAAAGGGAAGGGTTTGGAGAAATCAAACGCAATTGGAGACATGGATGTTTTTGTCGTGGTTCCGATAGGTGGTGCTATCGTACTTCCACGTTGGTGGAGACTTCAACCCACGTAGGGTAACGGTTGCGCGAGTCCACGGAGGGCTCCACCCACGAAGTAGCAACCTTGTCTATCCCACCATGGCCGTCGCCCACGAAGGACTTGCCTCACTAGCGGTAGATCTTCACGAAGTAGGCGATCTCCTTGCCCTTACAAACTCCTTGGTTCAACTCCACAATCTTGTCAGAGGCTCCCAAGTGACACCTAGCCAATCTAGGAGACACCACTCTCCAAGAAGTAACAAATGGTGTGTTGATGATGAACTGCTTGCTCTTGTGCTTCAAATGATAGTCTCCCCAACACTCAACTCTCTCTCGCAGGATTGGATTTGGTGGAAAGAAGATTTGAGTGGAAAGCAACTTGGGGAAGGCTAGAGATCAAGATTCATATGGTAGGAATGGAATATCTTGGCCTCAACACATGAGTAGGTGGTTCTCTCTCAGAACTGGTAAGTTGGAAGTGTAGGTTTGTTCTGATGGCTCTCTCCATGAATGAAGAGGAGGTGGAGGGGTATATATAGCCTCCACACAAAATCTAACCGTTACACACAATTTACCAAACTCGGTCAGACCGATTTAGTAAACCTAGTGACCGTTAGGATTTTCGGTGGGACTGAAATGCATCTCGGTAGGACCGATATGGTTAGGGTAAGGGCATAACGTAATCTCGGTGAGAGCGATTACACAAACTCGATGGGACCGAATTTGGTAATTAGCTAACCAGAGAGTTGGTCAGGCAAACTCGGTGAAACCGATTACTCAAACTCGGTGAGACCAATTTGGGTAATAAGTTAACCAGAAAGTTTGCATTGTAATCTCGGTAGTACCGATTGCACAAACTCGGTGAGACCGATTTTGGTAATGAACATACACAGAGAGATTACAATCCCATCTCGGTGAGACCGAGATCCCTGTCGGTGAAACCGATTTGCTTAGGGTTTGTGGCAATGGCTATGACATCTGAACTCGGTGGCGCCGGATAGAAAGAATCGGTAGGGCCGAGTATGACTTTAGGTTTAGGTCATATGTGGATGTGAGAAGTAGTGGAGGGTTTTGGAGCATATCACTAAGCACATGAAGCAAAAATCTCATTAAGCAACACCTCATCCCTTCTTGATAGTATTGGCTTTTCCTATAGACTCAATGTGATCTTGGATAACTAAAATGTAAAATGAAGAGTCTTGAGCTTGAATCTTGAGCCAATCCTTTGTCCTTAGCATCTTGAAGGAGTTCCCACATCCTTTAGTCCATGCCACTCCATTGTTGAACTTGTCTGAAACATAGATAAAAGTGTTAGTCCAACATACATCAAAGCTTTGGATAAAGATATAACAAATAGCAAGTAAAGCTTTGGAAAGACATGTAACAAGCATAGGCTCCCCCTTTTTGGTAATTGATGGCACCCCTGAAAAACCAGCCAATCACACCAACAGGGACTATTGGGTGTTCAAGCAAGCAGGCAAGTTAAGTGCCGAACTCAATGACAAGGGGCTGCATAGCGATGACGAGGAAGAGCCCCGGCCGCCGAACAATAGAGGACAGAAAGGTTTTCCCACGCAAGTGCGGACGGTGAACATGATATACGCAACCCATATACCCAAAAGGGAGCAGAAGCGTGCACTAAGGGACGTATATGCGATGGAGCCAGTCGCCCCGAAGTTCAACCCATGGTCTTCCTGCCCGATCACCTTCGATCGAAGGGACCACCCCACTAGCATCCGTCACAGCGGTTTCGCCGCATTGGTTCTTGACCCAATTATCGACGGATTTCACCTAACCAGAGTCCTGATGGACGGCGGCAGCAGCCTGAACCTGCTTTATCAGGATATAGTGTGCAAAATGGGCATAGACCCCTCAAGGATTAAACCTACAAAGACGAAGGCGTCATACCGGGTGTAGAGGCCAGTTGTACGGGCTCGGATACACTCGAAGTGGTATTCGGATCCCCGGATAACTTCCGAAGCGAAGAGTTAATTTTCGACATCGTCCCATTCCGCAGCGGCTATCATGCATTGCTCGGACGAACCACATTTGCAAAGTTCAATGCGGTGCCGCTTTCACGATACCTCAAGCTCAAGATGCCAGCCCTCGAGGAGTAATCATGGTCAATGGAAACACGAACGCTCTCTCCGAACGGAGGAGCACACGGCGGCCTCGCGGCGGAGGTACAAAGCAGCCTCTCACAACAACTCTCGAGTCCGGCCATTAAGCGTCCGGACACATCGCTGCGCCGAGTAACCTACAACAAGACCGCGTGGCACGATTCAAGCAGCGTAGTAATCCGCCCCAACCCCAGCCCTCGCGAAATTGCGAAGCTAGTGTTACGCGTACATAATTACGCCTGGAGATACCATGGGCATATGGGGAGGGCAAGACCACGACACGCCAAGAATGCGGCTCGACCGCACTGTGGGCTCTGATTGTGTCATTCTTTTCCTTTTTCCTTTTCTTCCTTTTCCTTACTTTCAGGACTCCGTCTTTCGAAGTCCTGTCCGCACTAGAATCGCCGAACTCACGATGCAACAGCCAGGAAGCAGTAAGCCACGCCAAGTGTTCGGTGGTCTCTATTACGAGCATTATACCTGTTTTACATACCATCCCGCAGCTTACCCTCGGAGGGGACATGTTAGATAGTCCCATCCCTTGCTTATCGCACTATTTGTATCGCTCGCTTTCATTGCAGTACCTTTTGAATAAACAATACATAGCTTTTGCTTATTATTGCTCTACTTCCTTTATCTATACATATGTTCATTTTACGACATGTTGCAACCGTACACTTTGGTACGGCCAATCCACCAGGGGCTTAAGTATCCCAAAATTATGGTGTGATAAGTCCGAACACTTTCAGAAGTGCGGCACCCCGAACTTATAGCATTATATGAATCAGCTCCGAATCATGTCTTGGGTCAATAGTTGGGTTTGCCCGGCTCCCATGTTTTGGTACCTTACGTTCCGTTATATCGGCTAAGGTAGCATCGGAGAACCATCATGCGATTGTGCCCCGGTGGAGCTGGGTCGAGCACCTCAGTGGAGAAAGCTAAAACTGACCGTCATGATAGGGCGAGAGCCGGTCGCTGTTCGAGAGGTTTTTTCGGGTCCCTAAAGACTTATGCCGCTTAGAGCGAGGAACCGGAATTGTCCGGCCAAGGCGTGGATAGCGCCCCGAACTCGGTCTTCGAATACTAGGGGCTTCGCCGAAATTTAAAATTATAGAATTCTATGGCTAAGTGAGAGTGTTCAAGCATTATAAGTCCGGTTACCTTGTTCATTGTGTTGGCGCCTCCTAGATGGACCCAAGAATGGGAACAAGAATGCTCAAGTTTATCCGAACACCCCACAGACTCGTGGCATGGGGCTGAAGCCAACGACTTGCCATCTCTCAAGTTTGATAAACGGCCGCACAGAAGGTAATATTTTAAATTCAAAAGTGTTGCTTAGCGCATATGAACAAGTTTTCAGCGTACAGGATAACAAATGCGAGCCTATTCAAAAATTACATCTTTGGAGCACTCATCCACTATTCGGCGGGCACCCTTCATGAGGCCCTCATAGTACATTTCGGGCGTGCGATGCTCATGGCCCTTCGGTGGCCCGTCCGTCATAAGCTTCTCCGCATCCAGCTTGCCCCAGTGCACTTTAGCACGCGCAAGGGCCCGACGGACACCTTCAATGCAGATGGAGCGCTTGATGACTTCAATCCGTGGACAGGCATCCACCAGACGCTGCACCAAGCCGAAGTAGCTCCCAGGCATGGCCTCCAATGGCCACAGCCGCGCTATAAGGCCCTTCATGGCCTGTTCGGCGACCTTGTGGAGCTCGACCAGCTGCTTCAGCTGGTCTCTCAGGGGCACCGGATGTTCGGCCTCAGAATACTGAGACCAGAACACCTTTTCCGTCGAGCTCCCCTCCTTGGCATGGTAGAATGCGGCAGCATCAGACACACTACGGGGCAAATCTGCGAATGCTCCTGGAGAGCTCCGAATCCGGGTAAGTAATAGGTAATTCACTTTCACATGCTTGCTTTGCGTAAAGAATGCCTTACCCGCTGCTATCTTATTTAACGACTCAATTTCTAGGAGGGCTTTTTGGGCCTCGACCTTAGCAGCTTTGGCACTCTCAAGAACCGAGGCGAGCTCGGACTCTCGAGTCTTCGAGTCACCCTCCAAACTCTCGTGTTTTTCCACGAGAGCTTGGAGCTCTTGTCGTACCTTAGCCAGCTGCGCCTCCCCCTTCTCTCGCTCGGTGCGTTCCGCAGCCGCTTTGTTTTCGGCCACAGACACCGCTTCCTTCAGGGTCGCCACCTCGTTCGTGGCCCCTGCAGTACCCATGTTATTCCTGTTATCTTTTGCAACCGAAACCTTTCTATATGGTATTTCTTTAATAAGGTACTACGTACCTTCCTTGTCCTCGAGCTGCTTCTTGGCTTGGCCGAGCTCGTGCTCGGACCGCCGAGGCTCTGCTTAACGTGATCGACCTCCGCATGATCGGTCTGGCAGAGGTCAAGCAGCGCAGCCTGCATTCCCATATTGACATACTTATGTTAGACTCCTGCGTATATCTTTTTAGATTCTTAGTCCGCTTTTCTTTTGAACACGAACTAAGCATCGGGCTACTGTCTATGCGGTAATATTTTTACATATTCTAAACTTATCTCAAAGCCTGTTGGTACAGGCTTGGTCAGCCCGCTCTTGGCGGACTGAACTGTTCGGATCACCGCACTCATAACAAGTGCGGTGCTCCTCCTGATGGAGGCGCCGTTGGCGCCCAAAGAAGCTATCCGGTGCCTCTGGTTGGGACGGAGGACACGGCGTCTTACCCTTCTTCTTGAAGGGACCGCTTGCGGACTCGGAACCGCTGAAGGTTCGGCATGGAGTCCGGACAAGGGTCGGGCTTAGAGCCCCTGGGGTCTTGCCCCCACATGCTCGAGTCCGGAGGTTGCCTTGTGGCACCTCCTGCGCCACCTCCTCTTGACCAAGCCCCCTTGGGGCCCCACATGGCGTCGTCCGCAGCGTGAGGCGAGGAGGCGGTCAGAAGTGAAGTACTCTCCATTTCCGACGAGCCCAGGGACCCGCTCGATGAATCGGCGAAGTCGCCCTTGGGCGGGCTGCACAATTGTTCGACATTAGAGAACACTCTGCAATAATAAAAAGCCATGGGTATCCGGACACTTACGATCTCGCCAGGGGCTTGGCCCTTATAGGCCAATCCTCCTCGTCATCGTCGATGTTGGTGGAGAAGTCCGGAGGAAGGGTTCTTCCCTTCTTGGACCCTCCGGCCTCCCCAGTTGGGGCGGCCTTCCTTTTCCTCTCCTCCCCCGCTGGGGGAGAGGCTTCTTCTTCCTCCTCCTCATCTTCAGGAGAAGATTCTTCTTCAGAATCTGACAGCACCTAGCGTCGGGAGCTCCTTCGAGTTCCCATGGCCTCCTTCTTGGCCTTCTTCTCCGGCACCACATGGGGTGCTGGAGCCAGCAGCCCCGTCAATCGGGCGTCCGCTGGGTCTTCTGGCAAAGGAGCCGGACAGTTAATCTGTCCGGACGTCTTCAACCAGTCCTGTCAAAGAATAGGGAGTTTTTAGATCCCACGTAGAGTCAATCTATGAAAAAAGAGTCCCGTAAAGGGTAAAATAACTTACCTCGCCGACTTGACGCGCGAGCTGTATCCGCGATCTTTGTTAGCGGATGCGGGGCTTCGCGCCTTGAACAGCACCTTCCGGGCATCTTCGCACGTAGTATCGAAGAGCCGGCTGTTGTTCGTGATGTGCGGATCGAACTCCCACAAATTGAAGGCCCGTTGTTGGCATGGGAGAATCCGCGGATGAGCATCACCGGATTACGCCGACAAGCCCGAGATTCTTGTCCACCAGGTTTCGGACGCATGTTTGGAGTCCGGATAGCTCGTCTGAATCCCCCCACTTCAGGCCCGTCTCTTTCCATCATGAGAGCCGTGTGGGGAATCCAGATATGAATTCGGGGGCCGCCACCCATTCGGGGTCGCGTGGCTCGGTGATGTAGAACCACCCCGATTGCCATCCCTTTATTGTCTCCACAAAGGAGCCCTCGAGCCATAGGACTTTGGCCATCTTGCCGACCATGGCGCCTCCGTACTCTGCTTGACGGCCGCCCACAACCTTCGGCCTGACATTAAAGGTCTTCAGCCATAGGCCGAAGTGGGGCTGGATGCAGAGGAAGGCCTCGCACACGATGATAAACGCCGAGATGTTGAGGACGAAATTCGGGGCCAGGTCGTGGAAGTCTAGGCCGTAGTAGAACATGAGCCCCCGGACAAATGGGTGAAGTGGAAAACCTAGTCCGTGGAGGAAGTGGGGGAGAAACACCACCCTCTCATGGGGCCTAGGGGTTGGAATGAGCTGCCCGCGTTGGGCAGCTTTGGCGTGATATCGCCGGACAAGTATCCGCCTCCGCTTGATCTTGTGATGTGCCCTCCGTGATGGAGGAGGCCATCCATCCGCCTCCCGCTCGACATGATTGGAGAAGGTTGAGGAGGAAAGTGCAGACTTGGGCGCTAGAGCTCGAGTCTTGGAAATGGATGAGCAAAGGAGGAAGAAGGCGTGGGTGAAAAGGTGGATCCTTATCCCTTATATGGACGGACGGCTATCGTCCCCGCCACCTGGTAAAACTCGCTTATCTCCCAAGCGCCGTAATCAATGGCGCGGATGGGTTACCCACGTCCGTATTGATGAGAATCCCGGAATAAGGGGGCACGATCTATGCTTTGATAAGACGTGCCAAGGAAACCGCCTCGCTAAACGCGCTAAGGCGGAACGGTAAAAAACGATTCATAAAAAGGCCTGGCCGTGGTGTGATGTCACGCCGCGGAATACGTCAGCAGATCTGTGCAAAAGTTATTCTCTCTACGGTGGTATGTGGAACTTGTTTTGCAGAGCCGGACACTATCCTGGTGTTCAAAACCTTCCATGAAGTATTCGGAGGAGGAACCCGCCTTGCAATGCCGAAGACAATATGCGCGCCGGACTCGTCGTCATTGAAGCCTGGTTCAGGGGCTACTGAGGGAGTCCTGGACTAGGGGGTGTCCGGATAGCCGAACTATCATCACAGCCGGACTCCAAGACTATGAAGATACAAGATTGAAGACTTCGTCCCGTGTCCGGATGGGACTTTCCTTGGCGTGGAAGGCAAGCTTGGCGTCACGGATATGTAGATCTCCTACCATTGTAACCGACTCTGTAACCCTAACCTATCCGGTGTCTATATAAACCGGAGGGTTTTAGTCCGTGGGGCGAACAACAATCATACCATAGGCTAGCTTCTAGGGTTTAGCCTCCTTGATCTCGTGGTAGATCCACTCTTGTACTACCCATATCATCAATATTAATCAAGCAGGAGTAGGGTATTACCTCCATCGAGAGGGCCCGAAACTGGTAAAAACATCGTGTCCCTTGTCTCCTGTTACCATCCGCCTAGACGCACAATTCGGGACCCCCTACCCGAGATCCGCCGGTTTTGACACCGACAGCGCCCAAGAAGAAGATGACGGTGGCGGTTAGCCCGTCGGAAGCCGGACATCCCGTCCCGACGCGGGCGAGCAGCGGACCGGTCGCGAAAGGACCCGGGCACCGTTCATGAACACCAACACCGCCCCAAAGAGCGAAGTTTGGGAGGCGGCGGCGTTCGTCGGCGCTCGTAACGGCCGCACGCCGCCAAATCCAAAGACGGAGACAGGCCCTCCGCGGGTGGAGCGGGGCCTTCCAAGATCGCTGCCACCCCGCCCGAAGGCGACGCGAGGGCTTCCAAGACTACCACGCCGGCGCCAACGGCGCGCTCCTCTCAAGTGGCACGCGACGAACGGCGTAATCATGCCGAGGACCCCGGGCGTCGCCGCGGAAAGAGCCCCGAGCGCCACTCCCGGGATTTAGAAGACCTGCCCGCTCGCCGAGGCGCTGGTGAAGATGGCATGCGACCGCGGGGTCGTCATAGAGCTCCTTCTGACATGGTCAGAAGTCGAAGCGCGTCGCGATCCGTGCAGGTTTTGCTGCCACCAATACCAGCAGAAGCCCTGGCGCGCGCGCAGTTGCTCCTCGATTTCCCTCCCACTACGGGGAAACTCAACGAATGGAGAGCCACTATCCGAAGCCTTGTTGCGGTGGCCAACAAAGACGAACCGAGTCCGGTGGAGCCCCCGGGTCGACGCTCCGACGGAGTCCCACGCACCAGTGGCAGGATAGCCGGCGGCACCGCAACCATGGTGCACTTGCCTCCTCCTCGCCCGGTACCATGGACGTCAGCCCGTCGTGACATTACGGGCGACGAGATCTCCTTAGCATCGTCCGACCCGCGGGCCCAAGCACCAAGTTCTTCGGGAACGAGAACATGAAGACGCTCGAACCACTATCGGCGCCGCGCGAGCACGCCACCAATCGACAAGCGGCGAGGGCCTGCTGTGAGCCACCCGCACCGGGAGTTTCGAGGCCTACCTTACGAGGTAGGCTATCCGGCTTTACCCGTGAGCTGCGGCAGTTCCAAATGGCCCACTCACCGCACCTTCAAACCCGACGTGGGCGAAAAATGCGATGGCAAGACCCACCCGTCCGAAGTTCCTCGGCGTCTACACCATCGCGATGCAAGCTGCCGGAGCCCGCGACAATAAGGTGCTTGCGAGTTATTTTCCGTTGGCTCTTAAACCTAACGCCATGTCATGGTTGATGCACTTGCCGGTAGACTATATTTCCTCCTGGTTGGATTTGTGCCATGAGTTCGTGGGCGCCTTTACTGGAGGCCACCAAGCCCATGGCCAAGCAAGCGACCTGCATGTCATTCCCGTAAGGGGCGAGAGTCTCGCAAGTATATACAGAGGTTCAGCCGTGAACAGTACAATATCCCTGATGTTCACCCTGCCTCCATCATCAGCGCGTTCCATCAGAACGTGCGTAATCGCAAGATGCGCGAAGAGCTGGCGATGAACAAGGTGAGAGATGTAGCAGAACTCTATGTTCTTGCTGACAAATGTGCCCGAGCTGAAGAGGGAAGGAAGTACCCCGGCGAAGATGCCGGTGTGGAAACCGACTCCTCAGATGAGGACATTGCCGCCCCGGCGAAGAAAGACCGGCGCCGCAACAGGAAGCGCAAAGGAAAAGCCGTGCTTGCCGTCGAGGGATCTGATGACGCCGGCTCCACCAAGAAAACCAAGGCAGATGACCCCGGCAAGGAGGTTGCCGGATGTGTCGCCTGCCGGGCCTTGGCGGCTGCCGAGAAGCCAGGAAACTCCGACAAGCGATACTGCAAGATCCATCGCACCAAAGGCCATGCTCTCCAGGACTGCCGACAGGTTGAGCTCCTCGCTGAGAAGCAGAGGGCTGAGTATGAGAGGCGGGACAAGGAGAAGGGCCCAGACGGTGCTGAGGGGTCCGGCAAGAAGCGTGACGACCAGGCGGGCCGTCACGGCAAGGATAAGCAACAGGAGAGGCCCGCTCGGGGCCGTGACAAAAAGCCAGAAGACGACGATCACGAAGAGGACGATAAATCCGGCGACCGAGAATTTCAGAAAGCTACAGAGGCCATGTGCGTCGACGGCGGCGCCTCGCTGCATACTTCTCACCGCCGGCTTAAACAGTGGGCGCGAGAGATTACAGCGGCAGAGCCATCGTTTGATGCCCAAAGGCCGCTAAAGTGGTCCAGCACACCTATCATTTTTGACACTGAGGACCACCCTGATCGCACTACTGTGGTCGAGTGCTTGCCATTGTTGGTTTCACCAACAATACGCAACCTCAAAGTGACGAAGATGCTAGTCGATGGCGGGGCCGGTCTGAACTTGATCTCGCCTGCCATGATCGAGAAACTGCAGATTCCTGATGGATACCTCGAAGAGACGGGCACGTTTCAGAGGGTCAACCCGGGAAGAAGCCAACCCAAGGGAAAGGTCACGTTGCCCGTGACTTTTGGAAGCGACCTGAACTTCAGGACGGAGAGGATCGTGTTTGATGTTGCCAAGATCCCCTTGCCCTACAACAGGATCCTTGGCCGCCCAGCGCTGACCAAGTTCATGGCGGCGTCACACTACGCCTACAACACCCTGAAGATGCTAGGACCTGTAACGATCATCACCATCCCCTCCGACAAGAAAGATGCGCTGATTTGCGCTGACCAACTATACCAGCAAGCAGTTGCAGCAGCTCCCACCGCTAGGGCGCTTGCTCCTGCCGCTGGGACCCCGGGAGGGAAGAAGAAGAAGAAGACCGGTGCGACCTCGGGTGCCCACTCCGGAAAGCGCGCCTCTTCGGAGTGTAGCACTACCGTCGAGGACGCGTGCGGAGAGCTCATTGGCGGAAGCAAGAAGCCCAGGCCATACCGCCAGAACCAAGAAGGTTTCATCAATGAGGACGGCACGGGAGGAGCTTTTACCATAAGCTCCACCCTTGACGACAAATAGGAAGACGCGCTTGCCGCTTCGCCTTCCTGGGCGAATGTCGATGTGTTTGCATGGCAAGCTTCCGACATCCCGGTGTTCCTGTGGAGGTGATTGAGCACCACCTTGCTGTCGCCCTCATGCACGGCCCGTCAGCGAAGGTTAGAAAGCAAGCTTTGGAACGACAAGACTTCATCACGAAGAGATCCGTAAACCGGAAGCAGCGGGTTTGGTAAGAGGAGTGCTCCATCCAACGTGGTTGGCCAATCCGTCGTGGTGCGCAAGGCAAATGGGAAGTGGAGGCTATGTATTGATTACACGATATCAATAAGGCTTGCCCTAAAGACCCCTTCCGCTGCGGCGCAGATCGATCGATTGTTGACTCCACGGTGGGTGTGATCTGTTGTCATTCCTCGACGCCTACTCCGGCTACCACCAGATCTTCATGACAAGAGAAGACGAAGAGAAGACAACATTCATCACCCCATGTGGTACGTATGGTTTCATGCGGATGCCTTTCGGGTTGAAGAGTGCTGGTTCGACGTTTGCAAGGGCGGTCCAGATTGGTTTTGAACCCCAGCTCCATAGAAATATGGAAGCTTATATGGATGACATAGTGGTCAAAACCAAGGACAGGGCAACCCTCATACCAGATTTGCAAGAAACATTTGCAAACCTGCGCAAGATCAATCTCAAGCTGAACCCTAAGAAGTGCGTCTTTGGCGTCCCGTCCGGCAAGCTTCTCGGGTTCTTGGTGTCACAGCGTGGGATAGAGGCCAATCCGGACAAAATCAAAGCTATAGAGCAGATTGAAGCATCCAAGCGAATCAAGGATGTGTGTCGGCTTGCTGGTTGCGTCGCCGCCATGGGCAGGTTCATTTCAAGTTCGCGAAAGCGCCTTCCCTTTTTCAAGATCATGAAAAGGCGGGCCCAATGGAGTGGACGCTTGAAGTCGAAGCAGCATTGCAAGGTTTGAAGAGATACCTCTCTTCCGCGCCAATACTAGTTGCGCCTAGGCCACAGGAGCTGTTGCTGCTATACCTGGCGGCAATGGACCAGGTGGTCAGCGCCGCACTGGTGGCACAGAGAGAGGTTGACGACGAGGAGATGGTAGCGGCAGAGCCCGACACCACCAATGCAGAGATGATACAGCCAGTTGGAATGCCGCCGAAGAAGAAAATGATGCAGCACCCGGTCTACTTTGTTAGTTCCCTCCTGCAGGGGGCTAGATCAAGGTACTCTGGCGTGCAGAAACTGCTCTTCGGCCTTCTTATGGCCTCGAGGAAGCTGCGTCACTACTTCCAGGCACACGAGATCACTGTCGTCACTCGCTTCCCTCTGCAACGGATACTGCACAATCCGGATGCAACGGGAAGAATTGTGGAATGGGCACTGGAGCTGTCCAGCTTTGGCCTCAAGTTTGAGAGTACTTTGACGATTAAGAGCCGAGTCCTAGCGGAGTTCATTGCAGAATGGACCGCAACGCCTGACGAAGAAGCCCAAGAGACTGCTCTCCCCAACAAGGAGGCAAGTTGTGATTGGATCATGTACTTTGATGGGGCTTTCTCCTTACAAGGCGCCGGGGCTGGCGTACTGCTTGTCGCGCCCACCAGAGAGCACCTCAAGTACGTGATCCAAATGCACTTCCCCAGGGAGGTGTCCACAAACAATATGGCAGAGTACGAAGGGCTGCTTGCCGGTCTTAGGATCGCGGCATACCTCGAAATCAAGAAACTCATCGTCAGGGGGGACTCGCAGCTTGTCGTCAAGCAAGTCAACAAGGATTATCAGAGCCCGTTGATGAAGGCCTATGTCGATGAAGTGAGAAAGCTGGAAGAGCGTTTCGACGGTATACAGGCTGAACACGTTCCCCGAGCGGAGAACGATATCGCCGATTACCTGTCAAAACACGCTGCCCTCAAGCTACCTGTGGAACCAGGTACCTTTGTGCTTCAGCTAACTCAGCCATCCGTTGATCCATCAACAGAGCAGGATAAGAGGAGGAAATCAGGGCGTGGCAAGTACTTACCCGCCGAGCTCCCCGGAGCCACCGACAAGGATGTTGCCGGGAATACTGAGCCCACCACGGGACGACTGGCTTCGGTGGAGCGTCAAGCTCTTGCCGTCGAGACAGCCGCTCCTATAGCGGAGGAAATGCCTTTAGTCCTCGCCGTCGAGCCCCAGGCTCCAGCGTGGGCACATCATACCATCTGATTCCTCCAAACAGGGGAACTTCCTGAGGAGCAGGAAGAAGCGGAGAAAGTAGCCCGTCACTCTACCATGTACCAGTTCGTCGATGACATCCTGTACAGAAAGAGGCCGAACGGTGTGAAATTGAAGTGTATCCCTCGAGAGGAAGGACGGGAGCTGTTGGCGGAGATACACGAAGGCATATGTGGCTCCCACATTGGGTCAAGGCCCTTGCCGGCAAGGCATTCCGGCAAGGTTCTTCTGGCCCACCGCCCTCCAGGATGCGACGACACTAGTCACCAGGTGTGAAGCGTGTCAGTTCCATTCAAAGAAGCTTCATCAGCCAGCTCAAGCCCTTCAAACCATTCCTCTCTCTGGCCCTTCTCGGTGCAGGGGCTCGACATATCGGGCCCTTTCCCCGCATGCCACGGGGCTTTGAGTACTTGTACGCTGTAATCGACAAGTTCACAAAGTGGCCGGAGGTGGAGGCGATGAGGAAGGTCACAGCTCGATCAGCCGTCAAGTTCTTCAAGGGACTAGTGTGCGGTTTAGGCGTACCAACAGGTTATCACCGACAACGGCACACAGTTCACAAGCCGCACCTTCATGCAATATACCCAAGACCTCGGCAGCAAAGTCTGTTCCGCTTGTTGCTCACCCGCGAAGCAATGGTCAAGCTGAGAGGGAAAATGCTGAAGTACTGCGAGGCCTAAGGACCAAGACCTTTGACAGGCTGCACAAGAGTGGAAGGCGCTGGATTGATGAGCTGCCGGCGGTTCTTTGGTCGATCAGGACGACGCCAAATTGAGCCACCGGCCATACACCTTTTGCCCTGGTATACGGGGCAGAAGCAGTTCTCCCCACTGAACTCATATACGGGTCACCTCGAGTGCTCGCTTATGACGAGCTTGAGCAAGAGCAACTGTGGCAAGATGACGGTGCTCCTTGAGGAAGATCGTCTTGGGCGGCTGTGAGAGCAGCACGCTACCAAAGAAGCCTTGCGCCGCTACCATAGCCGCAAGGTTCATGCCCAAGCCTTGAGGAAGACGACCTTGTCCTTGGTAGCGTTCAATCGCCAAGAATTCCAACAAGTTGACGCCAAAGTGGGAAGGCCCTTATCGGGTGTCTGAGTCACCGTGCCCGACGCAGTCCTTTCGAGATCAAGATGTCGTTCCGTGAGTAACTCTGGAACATTGAGCATCTTCGCAAGTTTTACCAGAGGCGCTGCTTGCCGGGCCCCCGGCAAGCCACCTTTTGTACAAGCATTGCCGATGATGCATGTAACCCTTTGTACAAAGCCGGTAGCAGACCACGAGCATAAATAAATGAAGCGCTGGCGCCCTAAGTTATAGCATGCATGCTAGGTCGATTCTCGTCCTTGGTTAGGGTTGATAGTGCTTAGCAGTGACTAACCCCTAGCTTAGAGGTCGAGTGTGCGTCTCTTTGCCATTCTTTTGTCTTCTTTGGTTCGCAGGACTCACAGATATCCTTGCCGGATCACTTGAGGACGAAAAAGAGAAGAGGGACAGACCGACATCCAGACCCCCGGCAAGCCAGTATTGCCGGGGGCTGCAAGTACAAAGATTCACCCACGGCAAACCAGAGTTGCTGGGGGCTACAGCTTCAGATAAGTTCTTCATCCCTTATCATGCATTCTCTTATGGACTGAGGTATGTGAAACCTTGTTTTTCCCAAAGCTACCGTGCTCCCCTAAAAACTATAGGCCCTAGGGCTCGTTCCTGGGGCAAGGTTTGGTCGTAGTCGCGGCAGCAAAAGGATGAAATGAGGGGCCTGAACCCACCTCATCCCTGCCTCCGCCAAAAGCGTGAGAAAGGTCGAGCGAAGTGGGAAGACGGCAGGGCCTGTTGCCGGGCAAGGAAATGTTTATCTTAAGGATATCAAGGATTTACTCCTTGTCGTGGGTTCTACCCGCAAACAAATGACCCGACAAGCATCCCTTTTTCATTAAAAACATTCCACTCAGATACAGTCCATGGGGAATGAAAAGCATGAATGCTGGGATTACAAGTTTTAAATTCAGCTAAGGCCCAAAGGCTTACAAACTAAAAAAATAAAGGTAACCCCTTTCTTGTCCCTCTCCTCAGGAGGCAGGTCAAGGAGTCGAAAAGGGCAAAAGGGGCGTCTAGGCAGGCTACGGGTGGCAGGAGACGACCCCGAGAAGTTCAGGAAGCCGGTGACGCGGATGATGGGATCGCCGGTGCCGCACGGAGTGGCGCCCGGCACCTAGTCGGACCCGTCATCCTGCCGCCTGCTACCCTCGTCGTCGCTGCCGCTGTCCTCCTCGCCACTCCCGCTCGAGGAGGAGCCTTCGCTATCAGAAGAGCTCTCCACGCAACACCTTGCCCGAGTCCCGAAGCACCCGAAGACCTTGACGGAGAGGAGGCCGCCCTCCATCAGCTTGAAATGGAGAGTGAGCCCCGCCGTCAAGTGATGGATATGAGCGAATGTCTTCCATCCTCGACAAAGATACATCACGTGAGGGGCTGGGAAGTCGACGCGAACTCGCGTACCGCTGATCCAACAGCCCCTCATGTGCAGCCGCAATGACTCCGGCGGATCTAGCTCCATCTCGCTCGCGAATGGAGTCGGGAGACGAAGGCGACGGTGAGGCGGCCGGCGCAGCCTGACGAAGAACTCGCAAGGGTCATCCCCAACATGGCCCTCCATGGGGGGAGGGACTACTGGCGGAGGCGAGACCGGCGCGCCGCCCCGTCCTCCTCTTCCCCGAGCGCCTCGGCCTCGCCCCCTCCCCCTTCCCCTCGCGGCTGGCTCTGCCACCACAGGTGCAGGAGAAGGAAGGACGCGTTGTCGTGCGGAGACCCTTGCCGCCACCTTTGAAGAGCCAGGATTCCCTCTCTCCATGGCGGACGGAGGGGGGGGGAGTAGAAGCTGAAGGAAGGAGAAGATGGAAGAGTACGGGACGCCGTTTTCCCCCCGCTCTTTATAAAGGAACGGGGTGGGGGCTCGGCCGCCCCACTCAGCCAATTAAGACGCGGAAGGCGCAGGGAACTGGGACCAACCTGCTGCCCCGGCCCGCGACGGCCCGGTTTCCCGCCTCCACCGTTCGCCACCCCAAGCGCATGAGAACCACGTGGCAGGCATGCGGGACAGAGGCAACGCGTGAGGCGACCTCCCCCACCCCGTGATCGTGGGGAGTGGACGCCTTGAAGACCACACCTCAGCCCCGTTTAGTAAATGGGCCGCGCCTCCACGCCTCCCTCCGTTTATGGGGAAGGCGCAAACGGCCCGCGCGGAGCGCAGCCCCACGCATGCCGCCCACGTCACGCATGCCTCCCCACGCCGAGCCACGCGCGGGAGGCATGGGAAGCGCAGGGCGCGAAGATATTTACCGCGGTAAAAACTACCCCGCCTGCCCGCGCACCGTTTTTGGGCCTAGACCAACGACACGATTGCTCTTACGTGTGGCCCAGGCCCGGGGGCTCCTGTCGGTGTACAAAAAGAGGGGTACACTTTTTGTACCCCTATAACTGTGCACGGGCAGTCTGACCCGCGGGCACCACCGCACTGAGCAAGGCAAGGGAGGTGAGCCAAGGTAAGGCCGAAGCTCGAGAGGAACAGAACGACGCCAAGACCAAGACCACAAAGAGCAAAGGGGACGAAGCAGACTCTCCCAACAAGACCCTTGCCGGGAGGCGGTTTTAGCAAAGCCGACAAGACCCTTGCCGTGGCAGCTCGTCCCACACCTACGGAGCGAATCACCCTTGAGTCCACTGCCCCCATGGGGCAAGGATTCGGGAGACAACCCCGTCGTGGCATGCAGATCTTTGTGAAGACATTCAAGATCATATACACACTATAGAAGATGACGACCCTTGGCGGGATCCCAGCCAAGGAGGACCACAAGGCCCCTGGCAAGAGCCTTGCCGGGGATGACAGCAGGCGCCACGGCAAGACCCTTGCCGGGGCCCCGGCAAGACCCTTGCCGGGGCTACGGCGAGGCCCTTGCCAACGACACACGTAGGGCCACTATCAGGCCCACGCCAATCAAACCTTCACCATCGTTCGCATGCAGCTGCCGACCTAACCAATTGGGCAGGCACCTGCGTGGCGGCAAGCGGATCTTCGTGGAGACCCACCATTGTGCCACCTCAGCCGCCTGCCTGCCTACATGGCACCGCGGGCACCGCTGGCCAGGGCGCGTGTCAACACGAGAGGAAGCGGCGACGGACGAGACAGGGCTCTCCCCTGTCCCCGATAAAGCAAGGACACCTAAGCAAGACGCATTTAAGGCGCCTTGTCATGTAATGCGAGGGATAGACTCACATCACTGTACCCTTTCCACCTCCTGTGTGACACTGTGGCAACCCCTTTCCCTATAAAAGGAGGCCCAAGGCGACCAGGAGGAGGATTCGGCTTTTTGGAGCTCCTCACGCCCCATTGCTAGTTCAAGAACAACAGATAAACAAACCACCAAAGAAGGAGTAGGGTTTTATGCATCCTCGCGGCCTGAACCTGTATAAAGAGACCATGTGCTATCTGTTTGATCCGCTCTTCTCACGACCCCGCGCCCCGCAACCGTAGTAGGGATTCATGTGATCCCATAGGTGTCGTTCCTACACCGACAATATGCAATGAATTTGAATGATTCCTTTCCCTTAGATTTCTTGCTCCCCCTGAATCTAGCATGGATATTGGGAGAAGATAGGGAACAGAAAATCAGAGCTGAAAACAGAGCTGAAAGATATAAATGAACAGAGCTTAAAGCAAATAAGCACACATGAACATGTCTTTCCCCCAAAAAGACATGTGGCATCTCTCCTCTTGAACACCAAGCATCTGGGATTCTTGAGAAATACTGTCTGCTTGAGTATTCTCTCTCCCTGGAGATCTCTTTCTCCCTCTTAATACTCTCTCTGATGTGATCTCTCTAAGTGATAAGCTTTGATGTGATCTCTCTCTCCCCCTTTGACATCAATTTCCAAGAAGGGTCTTCTGGAATCTGTTGTGTATGGGTTTGGTCCTTGAGTCACAACACAAAGCACTGGATACAATTTGTGATGCTTGTAGAGGACAAGATTCATTGAGTGGAGCTCGATTCAAAGAAACACAGAATAAGTGGCAACTTGTTTTTCCTGTTGGGAAATAGGTGGCACCGAGTGGTATGCTTCGGTTGTACCGAAAAGGTTCGGTTGGACCGAAAACAACAAATCGGTGAAACCGAGTTCGTAGCAGAGAAAACATTTGTCACCTCATCTCACTAAACTAGAAAGGTCTCACAAATATTTGCAAGGAATTAACTGAATGATTTGCAATGAATTGGATGCTGAAGATGCAGAGCAAATAGAAAGAAAAAAAAATCTAGATGAAGTTTTTTTTTGGAAGGGAAAACAAATATGCAAGAGACAAATGCAAACAAACAAATAAGAACACGAGAGAACTTCATCTAGAGATGTCCGGTGACAAAGTCACCTATGTTAGAGTATATTGACTTAGGAGTCAAGTGAGATCACTTGATCATGGGTCATACTCATCGTTTAATCTCAAAATGGGGTTACCATTTTTCGTTTAAGCATCTTGATGTATTCACATCTTGTCAAGTTGCTTTAGCTCATGACTCGGAGTAAAGCTTCTCTAAGATGGAATAACATACCTTGGTTGGTGGTGTTGTCCATGTAGTTGAACTTGTGTGGGTTGCTCAAGGTTGATGCAGCTCATCAAGTGTTGGGAGCACCACTTGGAATTTGAGTCCATCTACCTACATGGGTTAGTTCTTGCAAGGAAGAGCACTTGTGTATCCAAAATGACAATCTTGAAGCTCAATCATAGAGTTTGTCAAAAGGATATGTTTGCATGATTCCGTGCTTCCTTGTATTCAGCCACCATAGTGTAGAGACTTGGTGATGTAGAGATTGCTCAAGATGTGAGTAGATTACAATCTCATGGAATTTGATTCAACCAAGTACCTACATGGGTTAGATAACATGCAAGATACAAATATATCCAAGATATAATATATTCATCATAAGAGAGATATCATGGATTGGTCATAAGCTCGTGTCTTGCATGTATCCAATGGAGTTTCTACTCCAAGTTTGAAGCATCAATGATGTTCAATTCTCCTCTCAACCTGCAAGACACTTTCTCATCAAGGGGTTTAGTAAATATATCGGCTAATTGCTTTTCGGTGCGAACATGCTTAAGATTAATGTCACCCTTAGCAACATGATCTCGAATGAAATGATGACGAACTTCAATATGCTTAGTTCGAGAATGTTGTACGGGATTATGACCAATTTGATAGCACTTTCATTGTCACAAAGCAATGGAACATGTTTCACATATATCCCATAATCTTTAAGAGTTTGGGTCATCCAAAGTAATTGAGCACAACATGAACCAGCGGCAATGTACTCCGCTTCGGCGGTAGATAAGGATGCCGAGTTTTGTTTCTTGGAGGACCAAGACACAAGATATCTATCAAGAAATTGACATGTACCCGAAGTGGACTTTCTATCAACCTTGTCTCCGGCATAGTCCGAGTCGGAATAGCCAACAAGATCGAAAGAGGCCCTCTTAGGATACCAAATGCCAAAATTTGGTGTATGAATTAAGTATCTCACTATCCTTTTTACAGCCTTAAGATGACATTCTTTAGGAGCAGCTTGATATCTTGCACACATGCACACACTTAGCATAATATCGGGACGTGAAGCACATAGGTACAACAATGATCCAATCATTGAGCGATAAACCTTTTGATCAACCGGTTTACCATCTTTGGTCAAGTCAAGATGTCCACTAGTAGGCATGGGTGTAGGCATACCTTTGCATTCTTGCATATTGAACTTCTTGAATAAGTCCTTAGTGTACTTCGTTTGAGAGACAAAGTACCTTCCTTAGTTTGCTTGATTTGCAACCCAAGAAAGAATTTGAGTTCACTCATCATTGACATCTCAAACTTCTCCGACATTAGCTTTCCAAACTTTTCACTAAAATGAGGGTTAGTTGATCCAAATATGATATCATCAACATAAATTTGGCATACAAATAATTCTCCATTAACCCTTTTAGTAAAAAGTGTGGAATCAATCTTCCCAATTTCAAAGCCTTTTTCAAGAAGAAACTTGGTCAAGTATTTATACCAAGCTCTAGGAGCTTGTTTAAGACCATAAAGGGTTTTGTGAAGTTTGTAAACATGATTTGGTTTCTTAGGATTGACAAAGCCGGGAGGTTGTTTGACATAAACTTCCTCCTCTATTTCACCATTTAAAAAAGCACTTTAATGTCCATTTGGTACAAAGTGATATTATGGTGATTATCATAGGCAAGTAAGATGCGTATGGACTCAAGTCTAGCAACGGGAACATAAGTCTCACCATAGTCCATACCTTCGACTTGTGTGTAGCCTTGGGCGACGAGACGTGCTTTGTTGCGAACTACTTGTCCATCTTCATCTTGCTTGTTGCGAAACACCCATTTGGTACCGATGATGTTGTGGTTGTTGTTGGGCTTCTCAACCAATGTCCAAACTTGGTTTCTCTCAAAATTGTGAAGCTCTTCATGCATAGCATTTATCCAATCCGGATCTTCCAATGCTTCTTCAACCTTCATAGGTTCAATGCTAGAGATGAAAGAATAGTTTTCACAAAAGTTAGCTAAATGAGTTTTAGAGCGAGTGATTCTCCCGGTTTGAATATCATTGTAGATTTGCTCGACGGGATGGTCTTTAGCAATTCTTGCTCGAACTCGTGAAAGCTTCTGCTTGGGTCTCGGTTGAACATCTTCTTCATCTTGTTCTTCTTCTTCTTGATCATCTTCATTGTTGGCGTTGCCGTTTTCTTGTCGAGGTGGAGAAGGAGGTTGTTGACGTTCGTGCTGTTGTTCCTCGTTTTCTTCATCTTGGTGTGTTCCACTTGTGGATGCTACCGTTTCAACTCTTGGTTCACCTTGTTGTGAAGTAGAAGCTTCCACTCTAATAGACGAGGTACTCTCCTTCACCTCCGTTGGACGGACCTTGCCAATAGACAAGTCTTGGATTGCTTCCGAAGGGTCTTTGTCTCCTACATCAATTGGCAATTGCTCTACTTGCGAGCCGTTAGATTCATCAAACTTCACATCTACCGTCTCTTCAACCTTTCGAGTGAAATTGTTGTAGACACGGTAAGTGTGAGAGTTTGAGCCATAACCTAGTAGGGAACCTTCATGAGACTTAGGAGCAAATTTTGAACGATGATGCTAATCAAGAATGTAGCACTCTGAGCCAAATACTCGAAAGTATCCAACTTGGGGTTTGTTACCGGTGAGGAGCTCGTATGCCGTCTTGCCGAGTAGCTTGTGAAGATACAAGCGATTTGTTGCATGACAAGCTGTCTCAACCGCTTCTGCCCAAAAGTGCTTCGGTTTCTTGTACTCATCAAGCATCGTTCGTGCCATTTCAATGAGCGTCCGGTTCTTTCTCTCAACAACTCCATTTTGTTGAGGTGTGTACGTAGCCGAGAACTCGTGTGAAATCCCTTCTTCGTCAAGAAAGGTGTCCACATTTGCGTTCTTGAACCCCGTTCCGTTGTCGCTGTGAACCTTCTTGATCTTCACTTCAAATTGGTTTTGGGCCTTCCTAGCGAAGTTTTTGAAGATCTTTTGGACCTGCGATTTATCATCGAGAAAGAAGACCCGCGTAAATCTTGAAAAATCATCAACTATAACTAGACCAAAAGAATTTCCACCGAGACTTTTGTAGGCGTTGGGACCAAAGAGATCCATATGAAGTAGCTCGAGTGGCCTCCTTATGGTCATGATGTTCTTCACGGGATGCCTTCCTCCGACCTGTTTACCTGCTTGACAAGCACTGCACACTCTATCCTTATCAAATATGACATCATTAACTCCAAGGATATGATTTCCTTTAATAAGCTTGCCAAGGTTTCTCATGCCAACGTGACCTAGTCGTCTATGCCATAACCAACCTTTTGAGGATTTAGCAATGAAGCAAGTTTTAGGTTGTGCCTTTTTAGAGAAGTCAACAATGTAAAGATAACCTCTACGTATACCGGTAAAGACCATTTTATGATTGTCTCGACGAAACACTTGACAATCTACTTCAGTAAATAGGACATTTAAACCAAAATCAGCAAGTCTAGATACCGAAAGTAAGTTGTAGCCAAGAGACTCAACGAGCATGACATTTTGAATGGAGCTATGATGTGAGATGGCCACCTTACCAAGGCCAACCACCTTACCCTTTGAGTTGTCACCGAAAGTGACATTTTTTCGAGGACTATCATTTTCAGCAAGCTCACGAAACATGTCTTTATCTCCGGTCATGTGATCGGTACATCCACTGTCAAGAACCCTTTCCTTTCCTCCTGACACATATCCCCGAAGATTTGCCCTAAGACCAAAATGTCTCATTGCATCATCAAGATCGAAGTCACTATCATCATCCTCATCATAGTATCCATGTTCAACATCGTCAAGTGGTGGATCACATCCTAGAGAGGGTAATTCATTAGAGTGAGTTTGACAAAGATCTTGCTTATGAATTCTTATAGCTTCGGAAATAATATCACCAATAATTCCAACATCTCCTTTGCACGCATAAGGTTGGTGAGTTCAAATAGACGATCACCAAACATAGGATCACTGGTATTCATCTTACTCAAGGCAATAGACTTATAGAGAATCTCATCTAGATTTTTCAAGGAATAATTTGGAAAGCGTTCCTCAAGAAATTTCCATATAGTGTAGGCACACTAAAAAGTAGGCAAGATTCTAATCAAGTTTCTAGGCAAGCCTCTAGTGATAAGATTAACAGTTCTAAGATTTCTAGTCATGTCAATAGATTCATCAAGGGTAGGATTCATAGGATCAACATGAGGTGCACAAGGACTAGCAATGTACTTGTTCAATTGATATTGATTGAAAATCACAAGCATCTCATTTTTCCACTCATGAAAATACTCTCCATCAAGAATAGGCACTCTATGACTAAGACTCCCCAAAGTAGACTCATCCATCTCCCTCCAATGGTGATTAAACCAAGGCAATGGAGACCAAGGCTCTGATACCACTTGTAGGATCTTGAGAAGAGGTGTCTAGAGGGGGGGGGGTGATTAGACACTAAGTACCAAAGTTGCAGTTTTTAATTTATTTTCGGTTTAAGTGGAGTTTAGGCACAAGTTTAACATTCTCAAAACATAATAAGCAAGCATGCAAAGAGTATATAGGCAGCGGAAAATAAAGCATGCAACTTGCAAGAATGTAAAGGGAAGGGTTTGGAGAAATCAAACGCAATTGGAGACACGGATGTTTTTGTCGTGGTTCCGATAGGTGGTGCTATCGCACTTCCACGTTGGTGGAGACTTCAACCCACGTAGGGTAACAGTTCTTGTGAGTCCACGGAGGGCTCCACCCACGAAGGGTCCACGAAGTAGCAACCTTGTCTATCCCACCATGGCCGTCGCCCACGAAGGACTTGCCTCACTAGCGGTAGATCTTCATGAAGTAGGCGATCTCCTTGCCCTTACAAACTCCTTGGTTCAACTCCACAATCTTGTCGGAGGCTCCCAAGTGACACCTAGCCAATCTAGGAGACACTACTCTCCAAGAAGTAACAAATGGTGTGTTGATGACGAACTCCTTGCTCTTGTGCTTCAAATGATAGTATCCCCAACACTCAACTCTCTCTCACAGAATTGGATTTGGTGGAAAGAAGATTTGAGTGGAAAGAAACTTGGGGAAGGCTCGAGATCAAGATTCATATGGTAGGAATGGAATATCTTGGCCTCAACACATGAGTAGGTGGTTCTCTCTTAGAACTGGTAAGTTGGAAGTGTAGGTTTGTTCTGATGGCTCTCTCCACGAATGAAGAGGAGGTGGAGGGGTATATATAGCCTCCACACAAAATCTAACCGTTACACACAATTTACCAAACTCGGTGGGATCAAATCATCATCTCGGTCAGACCGATTTAGTAAACCTAGTGACAGTTAGGATTTTCGGTGGGACTAAAATGCATCGCGGTAGGACCCATATGGTTAGGGTTAGGGAATAACGTAATCTCGGTGAGACCGATTACACAAACTCGGTGAGACCGAATTTGGTAATTAGCTAACCAGAGAGTTGGTCAGGCAAACTCGGTGAAACCGATTACTCAAACTCGGTGAGACCGATTTGGGTAATAAGTTAACCAGAAAGTTTGCATTGTAATCTCGGTAGTACCGATTGCACAAACTCGGTGAGACCGATTTTGGTAATGGACATACACAGAGAGATTACAATCCCATCTCGGTGAGACCGAGATCCCTGTCGGTGAAACCGATTTGCTTAGGGTTTGTGGCAGTGGTTATGACATCTGAACTCGGTGGCGCCGAATAGAAAGAATCGGTAGGGCCGAGTTTGACTTTAGGTTTAGGTCATATGTGGATGTGAGAAGTAGTGGAGGGTTTTGGAGCATATCACTAAGCACATGAAGCAAAAAGCTCATTAAGCAACACCTCATCCCTTCTTGATAGTATTGGCTTTTCCTATAGACTCAATGTGATCTTGGATCACTAAAATGTAAAATGAAGAGTCTTGAGCTTGAAGCTTGAGCCAATCCTTTGTCCTTAGCATCTTGAAGGAGTTCCCACATCCTTTAGTCCATGCCACTTCATTGTTGAACTTGTCTGAAACATACTAGATAAAAGTGTTAGTACAACAAGAGATATGTTGACATTAATTACCAAAACCACATAGGGAGCACTTGTGCTTTCACACTGGGGTAATCTATGCATAGGGGTTGATGCACGTTCTTGTCTTTGTTTATCCGGTAGAAAACTCGGGGCACGCTTTGAAGTTCTTTGTGTTGGATTGAGTATTATGAATATGAATTTGCTTTGGTGTTATTTTAGTACGATCTCTAGGATAGATTGAGCGAAAAGAATAGCTTTGTGTTATTTTAGTACGAACGCTTGAATAGATCAAACGGAAAGAATAGCTTTGAGGTGGTTTCGTACCATACAAACAATTTCTTCTTATGTTCTCCGCTCGATAAGTACTTTAGAGTGATTCTTCATTGCACGTTGATATGTGATCCAATTATATTAGCATTGTTGAGAGATTGCACTAGCAAAAGTACGGACCCTAGGCCTCATTTTCAAGCATTGCAATACCGTTTTTGTGCCCGTTTACTATTAGCTACCAGGCTATTTTTATTTATTCAGATTATAAAAATATATTTCTACCATCAATATTACACTTTTATCACCATCTCTTAGCCGAACTAGTGCACCTATACAATTTGCCATTGTATTGGGTGTGTTGGGGACACGAGAGATTTCTTGTATTTGGTTGCAGGGTTGTTCGAGAGAGACCATCTTCATCCTACACCTCCCACGGATTGATAAACCTTAGGTCATCCACTTGAGGGAAAATTGCTACTGTCCTACAAAACTCTGCGCTTGGAGGCCCAACACGAGTCTACAAGAATAAAGTTGCGTAGTAGACATCAAGCTCTTTTCTGTCGCTGTTGCCGGGGAGGCTAGGTAAGCGGGACTCACATCTCGTCAACGAAGCTCTTTTCTAGCATCGTTGCCAGGGAGGCTAGGTAAGCGGCAATCACATCCCGTCAACAAAACTCTTTTCTGGCGCCGTTACCGGGGAGGTGAGTGCATGAAGGTATATCTTTAGATCTTGCAATTGAATCTTTTAGTTTCTTGTTTTATCACTAGTTTGGTTTATAAAAATAAAACTACAAAAAAATTGAATTGAGGTTGCATCATATTAGTGATCATCTTTATAATATCTTTCTTGAAAATGATGGATCAGAAAATTGTGCTCGATTGTTAGAAGAAGAAGTCAATAAAATGTTTGGCACAAAATATTTGAATGATGAGCATGACTGCAATATTGTTGGTATGAATCCTTTGAATATCCATGATGCTAATTGTATGCAAAGCTACAAGCTTGGGGATGCTATGTTTGATGAAGATGATATTTTTAGTCCCCCAAGATTTGATGTGCAAATTTGTTATAATGATTGCATGCCTCCTATTTATGATGATTATATTGATGCAAGTGGGTTTGGAAGAGTGTCAACTCTAGGTAATGATCCCACTATTTTGGAGGGTGTTGAATCTTGTTACAATATTGAAGAAAGTGGATTTGGAGAGGTCATGACTTTATTTAGTGATGAATCCACTATTTTGGAAGAGGTTTCAATTGATTATTACAACAAAGTTGCTATCTATGATGATTATGGTGATGAAATGTACGCTATAAAGAATAATGATAACCGTGAAACTTGTCATCATAATTTTAATTCTCAATATGATTATGTTGAGTTTGCTCCCACTACTATTGATGAGAATAAATTTGCTTGTGTGGAGAGTAATAAATTTTCTATGCTTGTGGATCATGAAAAGAATGCTTTATGTGATAGTTATATTGTTGAATTCATTCATGATGCCACTGAAAATTATTATGAGGGAGGAACATATGCTTGTAGGAATTGCAATAATATCAAGTTTCCTCTCTATGTGTTGAAAATCTTGAAGTTATGTTTGTTTTGCCTTCCTATGCTAGTTGATTCTTGCTCCCACAAGTTATTTGCTCACAAAATCCCTATGCATAGGAAGTGGGTTAGGCTTAAATGTGCTTGCCTTGTGTTTCATGATGCTCTTGTTATGTTTCAATTCATATCTTTTATGCGAGCATCATTGAAATCATCATGCCTAGCTAAAAGGCATAAAAAAGCGCTTGTTGGGAGACAAACCCAACACTTTTACCTACTGTTTTTGTGTGTTCACATGATTATGCTACTGTAGTAATCATGTTTTATTGCTTTTTTTTCCATAAATTGCCAAGTAAAGCCTTTGGGATAGTGTGGATGATAGTTGACTTGAATCTATGCAAAAACAGACACTTTTGCGCTCAGTCCAGGAAATTTGAAAATTAACTGTAACGTGATTTTGATCTGAATTTTTTATAGGTGATATATATACAAATTATCTACGTTTTCCTAATTTTTTAGAATTTTTGGAGTAGCATAAGTATGGTTGGTGTACATATTACTACAGACTCTTCTGTTTTTGGCAGATTCTGTTTTCAATGCATAGTTTGCTTGTTTTCTAGTTTCTATGGCTTATATTGCTCAATATAAATTGTAGAAATGATATGCTACAGTAGTCATTGTGTGGAAACAATTATGGATCTTGTCTTTGATAGTACCAAAGTGAAATGGTTTGCTCTTTATAATACTAACCTATCTTACGAAGTTCTGTTAAGTTATGTGTGATCGAAGTTTTCAAGTTTTGGGTGAGATGTCAATATGAGGAGAATAAGGAGTGACAAGACCCTAAGCTTGGGGATGCGCAAGGCACCCCAAGGTAATATTCAAGGAAGATCCAAGCAACTAATCTTGGGGATGCCCCCGAAGGCATCCCCTCTTTCGTCTCCAACATTATCGGTAACCTTACTTGAGGCTATATTTTTATTCATTAGATGATATGAGCTTTGCTTGGATTTTAATTTTATTTTGATAGGATTTGCTTGATGTTATTTAAATAATGTTTGGCATCTTTTACTTCAATAAAAATGTCAATTATAGCCTTTGTCATGCTTATTTTGGAAGTTTACTTGTTGCTGTTTGAAAACAGACAGTTTATCGGTGTTGCAAAAATTCCCCGGAAAAGTCAGAATGTGAAAAAATGTTGAAAATTTTTGCACAATAAGCTCTGAAAAATTTTCTACAGTGTGGTAATTTTTCATAATTTTTGGAGTTAGGGAAGTATGATGAATCTTGCATTTTTTTTACAGACTGTACTTTTTTGGCAGATTGCTGCTACGATTGCGTTGGTTGCATATGTTTGCTTGTTTAATGATTCTATTTGAGGATAGGACTATTAAATATGCAGAGGCATTTAGTATGCAACGTTGGATAATAATTTTAGTGATTTGCTACATTAGAGAATGATAAGGTTTTGCATTAATTTATACTAACTTGTCTCACGAGTTCTTATTGAGTTTTGTGTGGATGAAGTTTTTGAGATTTAGGAAAACCGTGATATGAGAGGAATGAAGAAGACACAAGAGCTCAAGCTTGGGGATGCCCAAGGAATCCCAAGAGAATATTTCAAGAAGTCTCAAGCATCTAAGCTTGGGGATGCCCAGGTAGGCATCCCACCTTTCTTCATCAACAATTATCGGTTAGTATCGGTTGAGCCTAAGTTTTTCCTTCTTCACATGAGTTGTGCTATTCTTGGAATTTCATTTTGTTTTGTTTTGCTTTCTGTTTTAATAAAATACTTAAATCTGAAAGTTTTAAATAAGAGAGAGTCCTCACATAGCTATTTATTTACTTAACTACTCGATTGATCTTCACTTATATCTTTTTGGAGTAGTTTGTCATTTACTCTTGTGCTTCACTTATATCCTATGAGTAAATTGTTGAATGAATTGAATATCATAAAGTTGAAATTATATGTTCATATCATGCCTAGTGGTAGCTTCACATTGGGTTTCGAAAGTGAAATCTTTTGAGGCTTGACAATCACAACATTGGTCATACAAGCAATTCCTGAATGATTACTATAAGGAAGAGAACTTTCACATGCAAATACACTATCTTGGAAATCTTTTGTGATTGTGAGCCCCCATCAAAATATTATATGCTAAAATTGTTGATGTTGGACAAGGAAGACAACGTAATGATTTATGTTTGTTCCTATTCACATAGAAGTTATATTGTCATAGATCCTTCAACATGTGGTGTTTGCCCCCCATCTTTGCTAGCCAAAAATTTGGCACCAAGTAGAGATACTACTTGTGCATCCAAAAACCCTTAAACCCAAATCTTATTTTCAAGAGTCCACCATACCTACCTAAGAATTGAGTAAGATCCTTCAAGTAAGTTTTCATCGGTGCAATAAGGCAATAAAAATTGCTTGTAAAAGTGTGAGATCATTTAGTGTAATAGAAAATTGAACGTTGTACGAACTTGTGATGGTAAAGAATAAAAGAGACAGACTGCATAATAAAGGTTGCCATCACAAGGGGCAATATAACGTGACGTTCTTTTGCACTAAGGGGTTGAGCATACAAACAAATAAGCGTATGGCAACCTCTGCTTCCCTCTGTGAAGGGCCTATCTTTTACTTTATGTATTTACTTTTATGCAAGAGTCAAAGTTTTTCTCTCTATTCCTTTTTATTTTTCTCTTTTGGCAAGCATCATGTGGTGAGGAAAGATCTAGGCACATATATCCAGTTGGATATGGGTAGCATGAGTTATTATTGTTGACATCACCCATGAGGTTAATACGTAGGGAGGCAAAACAATAAGCCCCTATCTTTCTATGTGTCTGGTTGAAACGTTTTGCTCATGTGTATGTGGTGAGTGTTAGCAATCATAGAAGACTATAAGATGGTTGAGTATGTGGAGATCTTACTTAAACTCTATTGACTAAGTTGAATTGCAATTTGCTTGGTGACTGAGAACATAGGTTGTTGAGTTTCAAGAGAATTCATTGTTTGAACCATAACATGTGAATTGGCTGCTACTTGAAACATGAGAAATTTTATAAGAAAGAGTTGTTGTCATGATGCTAGGAAAATTGATTGAAATTATCATTGATCAAACTTATGCACTTTGCTAGCATTCACTCTTCATAAATTATTTCTTTTATCATTTACCTACTCGAGGACGAGTAGGAATTAAGCTTGGGGATGCTGATACGTCTCCAACGTATCTATAATTTATAAAGTATTCATGCTGTTTTATTATCATTCTTGGATGTTTTAAAATCATTTTATGGAAACTTTATATCATCTTTTGGGATTAACCAATTGACCCAGTGCCCAATGCTAGTTGCTGTTTTTTGCTTGTTTTTTACATCGCAGGAAATCAATGTCAAACGGAGTCCAAACACCGTGAAACTTTTTGAGGATTTTTATGGACCAGAAGACATCCAATGGGCCAGAGCTGCACCTGGGGGGTGCCCCGAGGGGGGCACAACCCACCAGGGCGCGCCTGAGCCCCCAGGCGCGCCTAGGTGGGTTGTGCCCACCTCGGTGGCCTCCCGCACCCCGTCTTCGCCCTATAAATTACCAAATATTCCGAAACCCTTCGGGGTAGCCCTAGATCAGAAGTTCCGCCGCCGCAAGGCCTCTGTATCCACAAGATCCAATCTAGACCCCATTCTGGCACCCTGCCGGAGGGGGAAATCATCATCGGTGGCCATCTTCATCATCCCGGCGGCCACCATGATGAGGAGGGAGTAGTCCACCCTCGGGGCTGAGGGTTTGTACCAGTAGCTATGTGTTTAATCTCTCTCTCTCTATCTCTCTCTCATGTTCTTGAGATGTCACGATATTGATGTATCGTGGGCTTTGTTGATATAGTCAGATCGTATGGTGTTTTCCCCTCTCTATCTTGTTGTGATGAATTGAGTTTTTCCCTTTGAGATTTCGTTCTTATCGGATTGAATACTTTTATGGATTTGAGAGCACTTGATATATGTCTTGCAAATTAATACTCGTAGTGACAATGGGGTATCGTATTGATTCACTTGATATATGTTTTGGCACTCAACTCGCAGATTCCCGAGGTGACATTGGGGTAATCTATGCATAAGGGGTTGATGCACGTTCTTGTCTTTGTTTCTCCGGTAGAAATCTTGGGGCACGCTTTGAAGTTCTTTGTGTTGGATTGAGTACTATGAATATGAATTTTCTTTGGTGTTATTTTAGTACGAACTCTAGGATAGATCGAACGGAAAGAATAGCTTTGTGTTATTTTAGTACGAACTCTTGAATAGATCGAACGGAAAGAATAGCTTTGAGGTGGTTTCGTACCATATAAACAATTTGTTCTTATGTTCTCCGCTAGATAAGAACTTCGTACTGATTCTTCGTTGCACGTTGAGGGATGGTTATGTTATCCAATTATATTAGCATTGTTGAGAGATTGCACTAGCAAAAGTGCAGACCCTAGGCCTCATTTTCAAGCATTGCAATACCGTTTTTGTGCCCATTTAATATTTGCTACCTTGCTGTTTTTATTTGTTCAGATTATAAAAATATGTTTCTACCATCAATATTACACTTTTATCACCATCTCTTCGCTGAACTAGTGCACCTATACAATTTGCCATTGTATTGGTTGTGTTGGGGACACAAGAGATTTCATGTATTTGGTTGCAGGGTTGTTCGAGAGAGACCATCTTCATCCTACACCTCCCACGGATTGATAAACCTTAGGTCATCCACTTGAGGGAAAATTGCTACTGTCCTACAAAACTCTGCGCTTAGAGGCCCAACACGAGTCTACAAGAATAAAGTTGCGTAGTAGACATCAATTACTTGCAACAAGATTTCTCCCGTGACCTCAAGAACAAAAGTAACTACTCAAAAATAATAATCGTGCTCAAGATCAGAGGGGTATGAAATAGCATAATGGATCTGAACATATAATCTTCCACCAAACAAACCATATAGTAATCAACTACAATATGTAATCAACACTACTAGTCACCCACAACCACAAGCACCAATCTAAGGTTCCGGTACAAAAATTGAATACAAGAGATGAACTAGGTTTTGAGAGGAGATGGTACTATTGAAGAAGTTGATGGAGATTGCCCTCCCCAAGATGGAAGAGTTGTTGGTGATGATGATGACGATGATTTCCCCCTCCGGGAGGGAAGTTCCCCCGGCGGAATCGCTCCGCCGGAGGGCAAAAGTGCTCCTGCCCAAGTTCCGCCTCGAGACGGCGGCGCTTCGTCCCGAAAGTCCTCTCCTTATTTTTTTCTAGGTCAAAATGACTTATATACCAGAAGAGGGGCACCGGAGGTGGGCCGAGGAGGGCACAACCCACCAGGGCGCGCCTGGGGGCCCTGGCACGCCCAGGTGGGTTGTGCCCTTCTGGTGGGCCCCCTCTGGTAGTTATTTGCTCCAATCATTCTTAAATATTTCATAAAAATTCTCCGTGAAGTTTCAGCTCATTTGGAGTTGTGCAGAATAGGTGGCCTGACGTATCTTTCTCAGGTCCAGAATTCCAGTCACCGGTATTCTCCCTCTTTGTGTGAACCTTGCATATTATGAGAGAAAAGGCATTAGAATTACTCCATAAAGCATTATTATGCATAAAAACATCATAAATAATAGTAGGAAAACATGATGCAAAATGGACGTATCAACTTCATTTGCTATTTTTCATGCATTTACTGATTTTTTTATTGCTAAATGACCCTGAAATTGAAAAGCACTACAAATGTACTCTGAAAAGGTTGAAAGTTGGCATGGTATCATAATTTCACCCACATAGCATGTGCTAAAAAGTTGAGAGGGTTACGGCAAAAACTGGATGCACTTCATGTACAGTCTCTTTCAAAGTATCACGGTTCCGAACAAAAACTCACCTGTTACAAAAGGCATTTCATTTCTTGACATGTAACTACAGTGATATTGTAGATAAATGCCATCATTAGAATAGTTGTGGAGAGAAAGTCTTCAATTTTTCTTCGCGTGTGTCCCTTGCTTATTGCGCCGTAACCATGGCTAATCTTCATCGTTTAACAGGATGCTTGGGTCAGCCTTCACTTTAAAGGGAGGAATTTCATGAAACTTTTCATAATCTTCAGACATGTCTGTCTTGCCCTCCACTCCCATGATGTCTCTTTTCCCTGAAACAACTATGTGGCGCTTTGGCTCATCGTTTGATGTATTCGCTTCCTTATCTTTTCTTTTTCTCGGTTTGGTAGACATGTCCTTCACATAGAAAACCTGCACCACATCATTGGCTAGGACGAATGGTTCGTCTGTGTACCCAAGATTCTTGAGATCCACTGTTGTTATTCCGTACTGTGGGTCTACCTGTACCCCGCCTCCCGACAGATTGACCCATTTGCACCAAAACAAAGGGACCTTAAAATCATGTCCATAGTCAAGTTCCCATATGTCCATTATGTAACAATAATATGTGTCCTTTCCCCTATTGGTTGCTGCATCAAAGCGGACACCGCTATTTTGATTGGTGCTCTTTTGATTTTGCGCGATCGTGTAAAATGTATTCCCATTTATCTCGTACCCTTGGTAAGTCAATATTGTCGAAGATGGTGTCCTGGCCAACGAGTACAACTCATCTTCAACAATTTTGTTACCCATGAGATGTGTTTGCAACCAACTGCCGAAAGCCCTGAAGTGTTCACATATAATCCAGTCGTCAGACTGCTCCGGGTGTTTGGAGCGCAGAAAATTCTTGTGTTCATTGACATACGGGGTCACCAAGGTAGAATTTTGTAGAACTGTGTAGTGTGCTTGAGCCCAAGAATGCTCGTCCCTACATATTATTGAATCCGCTCCTAGCGTGCCTTTTCTAGTCAGTCTCCCCTCATACCACGATTGAAGGAGACCAATCGGCTTAAGGTCAGGAATAAAGTCAACACAAAACCCAATGACCTTCTTTATTTGATGGCCCATGGAGATGCTTCCTTCTGGCCTAGCACGGTTATGAACATATTTCTTGAAGACTCCATTAACCTCTCAAAGGGAAACATATTGTGTATAAATACAGGGCCCAGAATGGTAATCTCATCGACTAGATGAACTAGGACGTGTGTCATGATATTGAAGAAGGATGGTGGCAACACCAACTTGAAACTAACAAGGCATTGCACCAAATCATTCTTTAACCTTGGTAAGATTTCTGGATCGATTACCTTCGAGAGATTGCATTGAGGAATGCACATAGCTTCACAATGGCTAATCGAACATTTTCCGGTAGAAGCCCCCTCAATGCAACCGGAAGCAGTTGCGTCATAATCACGTGGCAGTCATGAGACTTTAGGTTCTGGAACTTTTTCTCTACCATATTTATTATTCCCTTTATATTGGACGAGAAGCCAGACGGGACCTTCATACTGAGTAGGCATTCAAAGAAGATTTCCTTCTCTTCTTTGGTAAGAGCGTAGCTGACAGGACCTTGATACTGCTTTGGATGCATGTCGTCTTTTTCGTGCACACGTTGCTGATCCTCCCGTGCCTCCGGTGTATCTTTTGTCTTCCCATACACGCCCAAGAAGCCTAGCAGGTTCACACAAAGATTCTTCATCACGTGCACCACGTCGATTGCAGAGCAGACCTCTAGGTCTTTCCAACAGGGTAGGTCCCAAAATATAGATTTCTTCTTCCACATGGGTGCGCGTCCCTTAGCGTCATTCGGAACAGATTGTCCGCCAGGACCCTTTCCATAGATCACTTGTAAATCCTTGACCATATCAAGTATGTCATCACTAGTACGGAGGATGGGCTTCTTCCGGTGATCTGCCTCACCTTTGAAATGCTTGCCTTTCTTTCTTAAGAGATGGTTGGTCGGAAGAAATCGACGATGCCCCAGGTACACATCCTTCCTGCATTTGTCCAAATATATACTTTCAGTATCATCTAAACAGTGCGTGCATGTGTGGTATCCCTTGTATGTCTATCCTGAAAGGTTACTAAGAGCAGGCCAATCATTGATGGTTACAAACAGCAACACATGTAGGTCAAATTCCAGCTTTTTGTGCTCATCCCACACATGTACACCTTTCCCATTCCACAGCTGTAAAAGTTCTTCAACTAATGGCCTTAGGGACACATCAATGTCGTTGATGGGTTGCTTAGGGCCTTGGATGAGCACTGGCATCATAATGAACTTCCGCTTCATGCACAACCAAGGAGGAAGGTTATAGATACATAGAGTCACGGGCCAGGTGCTATGATTGCCGCTCTACTCCCCAAAAGGATTAACGACATCTGCACTTAAACCAAACCATATGTGTCGTGGAAATATCACGTCATATGCCCTAGCAGAAGGACTTAGTCGTGGAGCCATCGCAACGAGGTTAGCCTAAAGGGGTTAAACCGGGCAAGGGACACGAGAGTTATACTAGTTCGGCCCCTTTGATGAAGGTAAAAGCCTATGTCTAGTTGTGATGGGATTATTGGGATTTCGATGACTAGGGAGCAAATACGCTTGCCTAGGTCTCGAGTTGTTGTCTGTCGTCCCTGAACCGCCGCCGGGTCGTCCCTTTATATACACAGGTTGACGCCCGGCCGGTTTACAGAGTCCCGAGGCCGACTCATACAAGTGTTCATCTCGGTCTCTCCCTTTCCCTAACTTAAAATACAAGTAAAAAATTATGGCGGTTTACCACTACGGGCCCTAATCCACCTCCGTGCTCTGGGCCTTTAAACTTCATCCGTAAAGCGCCATCTTCTTGTCTTCGTGGGCTTCAGTATAGCTGAGCGTGAACCGGCCCCTCCTGGGCGGTTTACACTCAGTGGTTATATCGTCAACAATACGTTCCTTTCATCACCTGAAAAGGCCCCCACCTTCTCTCGATGTTTCTCCACTACGACCCGTCAGCGGGTGCTCTCAACTTCCTGTCTTTCTTGCGGTCTTCCTTGTGGCATCGCAACAACTTGGCATGCTCTTTGTTTCTAAACAGATGTTTCAACCGTGGCATTATAGGAGCATACCACATCACCTTGGCAGGAACCCTCAAGATCACCAGGGTCATCTCGTCTGATCTTATACCTCAATGCACCGCATATCGGGCATGTGTTCAATTCCTCGTACTCACCGTGGCAGAGGATGCAGTCATTAGGGCATGCATGTATCTAATGCACCTCCAATCCTAGAGGGCAGACAACCTTCTTTGCGTCGTATGTACTGTCTGGCAATTCGTTATCCTTTGGAGCTTCTTCTTCATTATTTCAGTAGCTTCCCAAATCCCTTGTCAGTTACACCATTCTCTGCCTTCCATTGCAGCAATTCCAGTGCGGTACCAAGCTTTGTGTTGCCACCTTCGCAATTTGGGTACAAACCTTTTTTGTGATCCTCTAACATGCGATCAAACTTCAACTTATCCCTTTCACTTCCGCATTCTCTCTATGCATCAACAATGACCCAGCAAAGATCATCATCGGGCACATCGTCTAGTGCCTCTTGATCTTCAGCTTCCATCGTTGTAGTATCACCGTATTCAGGGAACATAGGATAGCTGTCATCATCCTGTTCTACTTTGTTGTCTTCCATCATAACCCCTCTTTCTCCGTGCTTGGTCCAAACATTATAGTGTGGCATGAAACCCTTCTCAAGTAGGTTCAAGTGAAGGGTTTTCGAGTTAGAGTAATCCCTCGTATTCCCACAAAAAGGGCATGGACAATACATAAAACCATTCTGCTTGTTTGCCTCAGCCACTCAATGTACTCGGAGGTGCGTCGGTCACCGTACATCCATTGTCGGTTCATCTGCGTGCATTATATAATCAAGTGTATCAAAAACCATTACAAAACATCATGAATACAGAAGTGACCAAATTAATACAAGTTCATCATCACATTAAAACCAAAGTACAAAACTCCCACATACACTCCTCCACTAAAACCCACAGACCACTCTACTTCTAGAGCATTTGAAATGAGCTAAACTAGAAGTGAGAGATGAAACGATGAAGTTGCTAACCTTTTAGAACACTTGTGTAGTTGGTGCACCGCCAAACCTAGACAAATCTTGGGGAAAATGTAGCTTGGAGGTCGAGCTTGGAGAAGAGAAAGCTTAAGTGTGGCTCGGGCATTTCATCAAACACCTCATGTGCATAGGAGGTGAGAATAGAGTAGCACAAATCTCCCACCCTTCCACGGCCAAAAGACAGAGGAGATGGGGTGCGTGGATATATATAGGCAAAACTTTAGTCCCGGGTGTCTAAAACCGGGACTAAAGGCCAACCTTTAGTCCCGGTTCCAGCCACCAACCAGGACTAAAGGGGCTGTGCGCCAGGAGCGAGGACCTTTAGTTCCAGTTCATGTCTAGAACCGGGACCAAAAGAGTCAGACGAACTGGGAATGGTTCTTGCCGATGCCCGACCGGCGCCCGGCCGCTCGAACTGGGACTGATGCACCCATTGGTCACGGTTCGTAAAAGAATGGGGACTAATGCTCTGATCTGGCCTGGACCAAAGCCCTGTTTTCTACTAGTGGGATTGAGGTGCTAGTACAAACCTATGGGACAGAGAAACTAGGAAAGTAGAAAATGAAGATGTTCACTTACACAGGAAAGGGAAAATGAAACATGCAAAAGTTTAGGCCCTACCAATAGTAGCACATGACCGAAGCACCCCATGTTGTGGGGACGGGGCTTGCCAGCTCCCATCGCCTGCTCCCATCCGTGCTCCCCTTCGCTAATTCTTCATCTAACGGCTGGCGCTATTTTCCTTCCCCGTGCGTCTTTCCTGGCAAAAAAGAAATGTCCTGGATACAGATGTCTCCTCTGGTTTCTTTTCCCTTCAGTTCACATCCAAGCAAGTCAACAGCTAGCTAGTACCAATTAAGCACACATGCACATCGGGGCATTGCAAATTAATTTGTTCCATATAGCGATTCGTTAAAAGCTCAGACTATGTGAGTGCAAAATTATAGGCCAAAATTAGTTTCTAAATGTCCTGGATACCTAGTTAGCTCAGTTTTAGTTGATAATTCCTTTCTATCACTGTTTTGCTGCGTAATGAGGGTGCTCAATTATATATATTTTTAAAGATGTTTAATTTTTGAGGCAACAAAATACATAGTTCAAACACAGTGGATTCGGACATGGGAATATCTTGCATTGCACAAAATGCTGATGGTGTCGTTTACTGGTTGAAAATAAACTGAAAGTTAATTAGCTACTGATGGTGATTTTTGCATACAGGATGATGCCAGAAAGACGGTTCAACTAAGTGAACAAACTACTCCTTAGATCGATGCATGCAAAGTCGTATGGTTTGGCTCATCCTCATCCAGTTGAGAGTGGCGCTCCATTACCATAGTGATCGACTAATGGTATGTTTGTTAGGTTAGACAAACTAATCTATGATGTTGGTAATAGTACAGTTTGTACCTGATGCTAATCAAGCCTATTCAATACAAGACAGATAAGACTATTTTTATATTTATCACAGTCACAAATTGCTTATTCAGTTAATTGCTGATTGATATAGATAGTCTCCTTCAATCCATGGTCATATACTCGTAGGTTCTAATAGAATCGCACAGAAGTACATGAAATAAAAATCTATAACATTGGTTAAGCTGGCTTTTGTTGTTGGGAGAATGGTACATTTTGTCCTGGGATCATCGTCGGGGTAGAGGTACCAACGGTAGGATTTTGTTGCTGGAGAAATGATAGATTCTGTCTGGGCATCATCATAGGGGAAGAAGTACCACTGGTAGGAGTCTGCTGTTGAAAGAATGATAGATTCTGTCCTAGCATCATCGTAGGGCTACAGGTACCAATGGTAGGATTCTGTTGTTGGAAGAATGGTAGATTCTGTCCTGCCATTATCATCTCTACTCTTATAAAAAACAGAGTTGGTGATGATGGTGTGCCTGCCATCTTGCAATATAGACCATCTGATCTATATCTGACGGATAAAAAGCAAACTATGGCAATTTTGCAAAAAGATACCCGCACCTCTCTCCACATTTGCAGATAAGGCCTTCCCTCATTCATCCTTATCTCCCACAACCTCATTGTTGAGCAATTAAAAAAGTAAGCCTCTGGAACAATTTGGCATGGTGGTCGTTGCCGGCGTCGTCCATCCCCATGCCTCCGCTCAGTCCAACCACCAATCACCACCACGCCCTACTCCTCCTCACCTTATCTGTCCTCTTTCTCAAGATATCATTAGTTTTTACACATGGCATTACTCTCGCATGGGTCAATCACAACAGGTGTTTTATAAAAAAATGCATCTTGATGTTCCGTGCAATGCGCGGGCATCTTGCTAGTAGGGGTAGAAGTACCACTGGTAGGAGTCTGTTGTTGGAAGAATAATATATTTTGTCCTGGCATCATCGTAGGGGTCGACAGACCAATGGATTGTTACAGACTTGAGTTGTAATGTGCTAAATAGGGGTAAGCATGACTTGGTGGAGCTCCCAGTTGAACCTACGCAGATAAATAGCAAAGCTTAGGTCACAGGCGATTGAAAATGAGAAATAGTTTGATAATTAAACTTCTTATACCATTTGGGTTGGATTGTACTGTGGTAAATACCCAGGCATTTGGTTTGTAAAAGGCATTTCAGGTTGTTCTTGTAAAGAATTGACTGTCTTCTTTTTCTTCTTTGGTTTTTGCTTTCTCGAAGCCACCAACGGGTCTTGCTGATCCTGGTACAATATTTTATCTGAATTGACCCTATGAAGATTAACAGCAAAACTTAGTGTGGTTCATGTTTAAAAAGGAGATAAAGTCAAAAAGCTTTGACTTCTTATACCATTAAGATTGGGTTATACGTAGGCATTTGATTTGTGAAAGCATTTCAGGTTGTAGTTGTAAAGAATCATCTATCTTCTTTTTCTTCGTTGTTTTTGCTTTCTCCAAGCCACCAACAGGTCTCGCTGATCCTCGTACAGTCTTCTCCTTGACCTTCATACTTCTTTGGGTAGTGCTCATGTGGGATGAGAATGTATTTCTGCCATACACTAGTGCCCATTGCTCCCTTTTCTCAAACAGCCTTTGCAGCCACACATTGTCACGGAGTCCATACCTATCTAGCATTCTATTCCATTCATTTATAAATCGTCCTCTTCCTCAATATCAAAGATACAATGCTGGAAATCGGCATTGAACTTCTTATATTCTTCAACAACCCTAGCAAGGTGCTTGCAAGCATTTTGATTCATATGCCACACAAGAAGTCTATGGTGAGACTGAGGAAGGACTTTACTGATTGTCTTGGCCATTGCTGCATCTTCATCGGCCAGAATAGTCCTTGGATGTTTCCCAGACTTAGCTGTTAGAAATGTTCTAAAAAGCCAACCAAAACTTTTAGCAGTTCCATCATAGAGAAGTGTAGCACCAAAGACCATGGTTTTCTTGTGATTATTCACCCCAACAATCAAACCAAAGGGACGCCCATCATCTAGTTTCCTATATGTGGTGTCAAAGCATATAACATCACCAAACATTGCATAGTCTGATATCATTTTCGAATCAGCCCAGAAAAATATTAGTTATCAGATCATCCTCATCAACTTGAATTGAGTAGAAAAAATTGGCATCTTCTTTTACCTTCTTCTCCATGTATTCTAACACCCCCCCCCATGTGTCTCCTTTCTTTGCTTGCAGTGTTCTCTTATAGTACTAACAATTTTCCATATCTTTAGGTGCAACCCAAATTTGGAAGTCCGCATGCTTCTTTGGCCGGCCATAAGATCTATAGTTGCTTTATTTGAAATGCCCACAGACTTTGCGACTTCAGCGTTTGCTATTTGTGCTTCTGTGACTTTCCTTTGGGATCTTAAGTATAGGGTCATGTCTCCAGTAGCAAGAGGATGGTTATGTGCTGCCTCAAATTCGTACACATAATATAATCCATTTTTGAGACTTATCTTCATATGGGCTTGACAACCACATCGTGTTTGGACCTCATCAGAATCGAAAGAATCCTCTCTGCTATCTTCAGCATGGAATCCTGTCAATTAAAGTAATTATCTTAGAAAAACCAAAAGTAATAGTAGTATAACCAAAACAAAATACAAGCAACCCATACCTTGACGGGAGCACGTAAATGTCCGTTGTTGTATTACAGTAGTATTATTCACTTTATGGTGACTCCCTCTTCGGATGCTAAAACAAGTAGCTTTTGCATATTTGTTATAAAATGAGTAGGCCTCCTCTTCCGATAAAAATGTCATGTCAATCTTTGGTAACTTGTTGTCAGTACAATTTGTTGCAACATTTTCTTGCACATCCTGTATGAATTAGTATTCAATTTTTTAATGCACATTTTCACATATGTTGTATTGTGCTTACCATGTGTAATTTGACTGGATTTATGAAACACGGATTAAATAAGATTACCCATGTCATAACAGTATTATCAAACAATGTAGACTAATATGCACGGGCTGCTGTTTTATTAGAATATGCTTACTAGAGTATTAACTGAGTATTAAGCATCTATTTTGACATGTGCAGTTTCTTCATGTACCAGGCATAAGGCTAGTATAATTATAACCGATCCATAAGTTGTATCATCCTATACGAAGCAAACACAGATGTTTTATGATCATGATCGTCATTTTCAATTTTGTTTTCATCAGGAAGAATTAACAATCCACAATCATGAAGGCATTTTTTATCCTTTTCAGCAGGGAATATTAATCAGTAGATTCTACAAGGAAAAGAACAACGAAAAGAGATCATGAAGACTATACTTCTGGTCCCTGAGATTCATCACTGTCCTCATGGATTCGAGGATCGATGATTGAAGAAGCCATGGGGAACAAGATGCCCCTTTCCTTCAGCCCCTAGGTCGCCTTGCTTCTGCCCGATTGATGCACCTTAGCCTTGTGAATTTCCTTCTTCCGCCTGATATTGAATTTGTTTGGCGTGCTTCTGCCAAGGATCTTGTTTTTGATTGATGTTGGTGATGGTGAGATTTGCGTGTTTGTGTGTTTTCGTCTGGATTAATAAAGGCCTAAGAGGTTTGGCGCCCAAACCTCTTTGTTCTGTATGTTGGCGGCAAAAATTGAGATTAGCCTCATTTTCCCTCTAGATTAGTGCAGCGGGTGTCTTGCCAGGTATTATGGACAGATAACAGAGTGAGAGACGTGGGTGGAGATAAGCTGTGCCAAGTATTATGGAAAGATAACAGACAGAGAATACGAGTTTTTGTAATGTGTTTTCTTTCGCTGGAAAAGGGGCGTGGGTGGAGATAAGCTGCGCAGCCGTCGGATGAAAAATAACTCGCTGGGAGCATCGATGGGAGCAGGCTCTAGTAGTAGCTTTTCCTGTGTCTCACCTAAGGACTCCGCCCCAAAAAGAGCTCCAGGCAGATGTTTTTTTCCTGTGAAATCGTAGGCTATAGAAACTTTCCTCCGAAAATATAGCAGTTCGTTCCAACGAACCTGTAGGATCTTGAGAAGAGGTGTCTAGAGGGGGGGTGATTAGACACTAAGTACCAAAGTTGCAGTTTTTAACCTTATTAAAGTTTAAGTGGAGTTTAGGCACAAGTTTAACATTCTCAATACATAACAAGCAAGCATGCAATGAGTATATGAGCAGCGGAAAGTAAAGCATGCAACTTGCAAGAAAGTAAAGGGAAGGGTTTGGAGAAATCAAACGCAATTGGAGACATTGATGTTTTTGGCGTGGTTCCAATAGGTGGTGCTATCGTACTTCCACGTTTGTGGAGACTTCAACCCACGAAGGGTAACGGTTGCGCGAGTCCACGGAGGGCTCCACCCACGAAGGGTCCACGAAGTAGCAACCTTGTCTATCCCACCATGGCCGTCGCCCACGAAGGACTTGCCTCACTAGCGGTAGATCTTCACGAAGTAGGCGATCTCCTTGCCCTTACAAACTCCTTGGTTCAACTCCACAATCTTTTCGGAGGCTCCCATGTGACACCTAGCCAATCTAGGAGACACCACTCTCCAAGAAGTAACAAATGGTGTGTTGATGATGAACTCCTTGCTCTTGTGCTTCAAATGATAGTCTCCCCAACACTCAACTCTCTCTCATAGGATTTGGATCTGGTGGAAAGAGGATTTGGGTGGAAAGCAACTTGGGAAAGGCTAGAGATCAAGATTCATATGGTAGGAGTGGAATATCTTGGCTTCAACACATGAGTAGGTAGTTCTCTCTCAGAAATAGGATACTAGAAGTGTAGGTTCAGTCTGATGGCTCTCTCCACGATCAAAGAGGAGGTGGAGGGGTATATATAGCCTCCACACAAAATCTAACCGTTACACACAATTTACCAATCTTGGTGGGACCGAATCAACAAAGTCGATCAGACTGATTTTAGTAAACTTAGTGACCGTTAGGATTTTTGGTGGGACTGACTTGCATCTCAGTAGGACTGATATGGTTAGGGTTAGGGCATAACGTAATCTCGGTGAGACCGATTACACATACTCGGTGAGACCGATTTTGGTAATTAGCTAACCAGAGAGTTGGTCAGGCAAACTCGGTGAGACCGATTTTGGTAATGAGTTAACCAGAAAAATTGCATTGTAATCTCGGTAGTACTGATTCTCAAACTCGGTGAGACCAATTTTGATAGTGGACATACACAGAGAGATTACAATCCCATCTCGGTGAGACCGAGATCCCTATCGGTAGAACCGATTTGCCTAGGGTCTGTGGCAGTGGCTATGACATATGAAATCGGTGGTGCAGGATAGGAAGAATCGGTGAGACCGATTTTGGCTTTAGATTTAGGTCATATGTGGATGTGAGAAAGTAGCTGAGGGTTTTGGAGCATATCACTAAGCACATGAACCAAGAGGCTCATTAAGCAACACCTCATCCCTCCTTGATAGTATTGGCTTTTCCTATAGACTCAATGTGATCTTGAATCATGTAACATCCCAAATTTCCTATTTGGAATGTTTTACAATTATAGCTAAGCATCTATGCATATTGTTTGAATTTGAGTGACATTTGAAGTTTCAGAAGATTTTGAGTTTGAATTCAAACTTTGGCAGTTGAAATTTATTTCAAATCAATGCCTGACAAATACTTGAGAAAAAGTATGAGAGGAGTAAACATGACACTCCAAATATGTCAGATGAAAAACTCTGCCAAAAAGTTTGAATTCAAATTTGACTTTTATTTGGGATTTTAGAAAAATGTTTTTTTTTAAGTTTGAGTTTTGCCCCTGGAAAAATGTTCAAATTGTAGGGAATATTCCCCTGATCATTTTGATATATATATGTCCTATATAAAATATTTATATTTATATATATTTTCTCTCTCACACTAATTCAAAAAAAAATAGAAAAGAAATCCCAGGCGCCAGCCAGCTAACTGCCCAGCCAGCCAGCCGAGGCGGCCAGCCCTTGGCCAGCAGCCACCAATGAGGCGGCCCAGCCCTGCCCAGCGCAGCAATGAGCTGGCCACGCCCGAGCCGACCCGGCCAAAACTCCTTCGCCCCGGTCGCCCGACCGAGATGCCCCTCTCTCTCTCTCACCGACACCCCGGCCCCACCTCTCCTTCTTCCCCTCGCCCACGCCAACCCCGCCGCCGTCGCTGAATCCCAAGATCCGGATCCTCCCGATCCTCGCCCGATCGCCCCTCGCCAAGTCGGTGCCCCGCCTATAAATACCCCGCCCTCGACCCTTCCCCGCTTTTCCCCTCGCCTGACCCTCTCCTCGCCGCAATCCCTCATGAGAGCACTGAGCCGCCGCCGCGCCATTGCCACCGTTCCGGCCGCCCAACCCCTCGAACACCCCCGACTCCACCAACCACTCCCCCTTGCTCCGCCGCACCCTCCCGACACCTCCGCCGACGTCCCCGACCACCGGAGCCACCGGAGCCGTTGTCGCCCGAGCCGCCGTCGACCACCGCCGCCGTCGCCGCCACGGTACGCCACCGGAGAATCCCCCCACCGTTAGATCTAGGATCAACGCTCTAGATTAGATCCCGAAGGGGTATGATTTTTTTTAAATAGATACGGTTTATTTAGGTTTAGTTTAAAGATCCGGTTTTAAGTTACGGTTTTTATTAGACCGGCCCGACTCGGTTTATTACCGCGTGCACGTTTTAGTTATTTAACGCCGATGCGTTAGATAGGCCCATTAGCCGGTTTTTCTTTTTTAGTTAATATTTTCGTTTCTGTTTTCTTTTCAGAATAGTTTCAGTTTTGTAAAATCCATAACTTTTAATCTACTTAATATTTTTAAGTGATTCTTTTTTTGTTGGTTTGCAAATTTGTTGTAGTTTCTGTAGAAAATATGTTTAGTCATGTTAAAATTATTATAAATTTTTTATTTTAGATTTAGACAGATTAGTAATTCTGCTATAAAATGAGTTAGGATTATTTTATTTTAGTGATTCTTTTGTCACTACTTAGTTTTGACCTTACCTAACCGTAGGAATTTATTTGGGTATTTTAGATTTAATAAAAATTAGTTTTAATCAAAATCTTGTGGTTCTTAATTATTTAACTAGCTACTGTTTTCCTATTGTTTTCTATAGCAAATAATTTTATTTTTCCTATGTGATAGTTTATTCTAGGTTAGTTTCGTAACCTTAGCACATGAACTTTTATTTATAATAAATAAAACTTTTATTTTATTTTTTCTTGCTAGGATTGTTTTAGGCATAATAGGAGTTTCATAATAGCTTTTAATGTGATTCTTTTTGCTCCTAGTTGCATGATGAATTCCCTTCTGTTAGTTAGCAAAAACCCATGCTTAGGTTCTGTTAAGAAAATTTTGGTTATGTAAAACTATTTCTTAGTTGTTGTTGGATGAGGTGAAAGCATTGATTTGGATTTCTTCGAGTTTTCTTTGGGTTTTGGTTCGATTGTTTTATGTGTTATGTTAGTATGTTGTTATATTAAGTGATCATATGTTGTATGCTTATTATGATTGTTGTTTGCCTTGGTAGAATTTCCGGAGTGCGAAGCTTGCTATCACAAGTCCCTAGCCTTCGAAGACCGTCAGCAAGGCAAGTCAATTGATCATGTCTTCTTTTACAATACCTATGATTTTATTGCATTAGAATTATACCTCCCCACCATGCATGCAGTAGGAGAATTTGAAGTTATGTTCTTGAGTAGTATCATGAGGTAGGATGAACCCAATTCCCCTTGTTACCATTGCCCGGGATGAAGTAGTTTATTTTGCTATGCTCGTAGACGGGGTTGGTTGAGTGATTCACAAGGGAGATGTGAGAGTCAAGATGATGACAACCCCATGAATTCAAAGCTCAAGATGGACTTCAAAATTCACTACTGGGTGGAGGACGGTTGACGGGCACCCTAGAGAACCCAGTGGTTGGCCGGGATGCATGGAGAAGCGCCATGACATCTTGTGGAAAGCTTCACCCAGCCACGAAGAGACGGATGGATACCTCATTGACCGGAAGCTTACCTGTGCAGCCGCAAGCCATTATGGGCTCTGGCTTGGTCAACCCTAGTTGTGACTCTGGCCGGACGGCGGTGCTACGAGATGTAGAAGAACGGTAGGATTGGATGGGTACGGCGGTGGCGGAGGAACTCTTGGAAGACCTGTTTTGTTCGTCCGTCTTCAAACACCATGAAGTGCGAAGACTTAAAAGGAGGGAACGATTCTTGCGGGTAACGTGTGCAAACCTCTGCAGAGCAAAGATCTAATCGATTAGCCGTGTCCCCGGTTACGGACAATTTGAGCCTCTGGAACTTGGAAGTATTTCGGATATCTCAACAATGAACTTAAAATATTAATTTGAGGGGTTATTATTTAATAATTGGGAATGAGACATTGGTTGGCGGAACCATCTCAATAACTACCAACATTTTGTAGTAATTGCAAACAAGTCCTTATTGTAGGAAAAAAACTGGCTTTTCGCAAAAACAATGAAACTTAGAGCCCCACAGCCAAATTGCATATAGTGTTAGTAATTTTATTGCTGTTCTCTTCATGACTTGCCGGCATATTCAAAATGCTGACCTACACGGCTGCAACGTCTTATGTTGCAGAGGAGTATTCCGATCAGGAGTGAGGCTACGATCTACGCTTGGCGATTGCCCTTTGGAGTCGAATGGACTCGCTATTCTTCTACGCTTCCGCAGCTTTATTTAGTTTATTTCTCATGAGTTGGCCTTCGGCCGAATTTATTCTATTGTAATAAAGACTCGATATGAGAATCGTGTAATAAATTCAGGTGTCATTGAACTTTGATTATTTCATCAATGTACTGTGTGTGCCAGCATGATCTTGGGATGCTACAGACACAGAGACTTGACCGATTTTGGGTCGGGTCGCTACAGAGATGGTATTCAGAGCACACGCTGACCGTAGGACGTAACCCCTAGGATCGGAAAGCCATAGGAAGAGACTATTTATTTTATGTCCTTATCATTCCGTAATTCTCCCCTGTTCATTTCTGACTTCTCTCCGATTTTCAACATTCTAGATGGCCGCCGAGTTCACCCCAGTTTTGCTACCAGAGTTTTGCCAGCCAGATGAGACGATGCCCGTCAGCAAGAAGCTGGTCCAGATCGTGAAGAAGCTGAAGATTGCTCTGCCCTCAATCACCAGGAAGCCTACCAATGCACTTCCGACGGATACCCGCTACAGGATTGAGGTGCACATTCCAGGGAGGACCTTCGGAGGACATACAGAGCCCATTGACTTTGAGTTTACGGATTTCAATTGGATCCTCGGAAGAGACATGGCGATTTATCGTGCACTTGGACATCTTCGAGAAGAGTACAGGGCCGAGCTCGACCCATCAGATCTCGCCATGATTTCTCGCAGGGCGAGGAATGGAGATATCATCTGTACCATAGAGGACGACTCCATTCTCTCATATGTCCAAGACTTGGAGTGTCTCCTCAGGAAACGAGAGATCCACACTCGCCGTAACTCGAAGGTACACAGGAGGCTGTTGTTCCGTGAACTGGAACTGGAGGAGAAGGCACACGCAGACTTCCTTGATCATGAAGAAGAAATCAAGGACTTCATGGAGAGAGTCGACAAGCTGAAGATGGATGTTGCCGCATTAGAGGAAAAGATGGACTTGGGAGAAGACCTTTTTCCGAGTGGAGATGACGGACCTCTCGTGAGCAATGACCAGGATTATGAAGAGAGCTCCACCGGAGGAAGCCACAAGAGGAGGCGCCGCATCAGAGGACGCCACACCGGAGGACGCCGCACCAGAGGACGCAAGGATTATTGATGAAGACATTTAGTCGACCGCCATGTTATTTTATTTTTCCATCGATCAGTTAGGCCGTTATTTTCGATTAGTCGTGAAATTTGTAATCCGAGTTGTGAACCATGTTTGAGTGGATTGAATAAATGATTGGTGTGTTTATGATTGTGCATTCATATGGGTAGTGATATTTTCTCATTAGACCCTTGTTCTATTCTAATTTTCTCATCCACTCCAAAACACCAGATGCCTCCGAGACGTGACCCCGGTCTCAACTTTCCGCCGGAGCTCACCCAGCAGCAGAATGCCCTCATGCAGATGCTCATCCAGAACCAGAACAACAACAACAACAACAACAACAATCCACCGCAACCACCCCCTGTTGACAACTTGACCCGCTTCCTAAGGCTGAATCCGCCAGTGTTCTCTAGCAGCACTGAGCCGATTGTGGCCGATGATTGGCTCCACAAAGTCGGAAGGGAGTTAGCCACTGCTGGATGCACAGATGCAGAGAAGGTGCGCTTTGCCGCACATCAACTTGATGGACCTGCAGCCTCTTGGTGGGAGAACTACACCGCCACTTATCCCATCGCCACCATCACGTGGGATCGGTTCCAGCAAGCTTTCCGCACCGCTCATGTCTCAGCTGGAGCCATGAGTGCAAGAAGCGTGAGTTCCGCAACTTACGCCAGGGAACCGTCTTGTGGGGCGAGACGTGGATGAGTTCAGCAAGTTAGCTCGCTATGCCCCGGATGATGTGGCCACAGATGCCGCAGCAGGAAAAGTTTCTCGAGGGACTCAATGACGAGCTGGGAATGCAGCTTATGGTGGCTACCTTCAACAACTACCGGGAGCTGGTAGACAAGGCCACCATACTCGAAGGCAAGCAGCAGCAGATTGATAGCGCAAGCGGAAGTATGGCGGGGAAGTACAACTCGGAGCTCAGCGAAGCCCGTTATGCCCCATACTGGAGGGCATACCCATCACACCCATGGAGGACATAATCATGGAGGACATAACCATGGAGGAAATGGGAACAAACGCAACCCCGACAACAAGTCAGGCAATGGAAACGGCAATGGCAACCAGCATCGTCCTGCCCCGGCTCAGAAGGATCTGAGTCACATCACCTGTTTCAAGTGCCAGAAAACAGGGCACTATGCCACCGACTGCCCGGAGGCCAAGCAGAGGAATGGAAACGGCAATGGAAGCTCAGCAAAGAAGCCCAACCCTTTTCCTCATGCTCAGGTGAACCACATTGACGTGGAGGACGTCTATGATCAGCCAGACACTGTGGTTGGTAAGTTTTTATTGAATTCACGTTCGATATTGGTACTCTTTGATTCGGTGCAACGATTCATTCATATCAAGGGTAGTTGTGGAAAAGTACGGGTTGCCCACTAGAACCCTTAGAAGCCCTCTTCACGTCGGGCCCGCAGAGGAGAAATGATGGCAGGCTTAGGCTGTCATGCAACCCTCAACATCGAAACCATAAATTTCCGCAGACCTCATAGTATTGGAAACCCGGACCTTGGATGTAATCCTAGGCATGGATTGGTTGACGAAGTTTGAAGGAAACATAGGCTGTGCCCGAAGTCGATTCTGCTCACCACTCCGGAGCGAAGAGGATCAAGTATGTATCCGCGCGTATCGCGATGAAGAATCGGTGCATTCCCTCACGGGAGTTGTTCAGAGGAAGTGCCATGAGTGCAAGATTTTCCGATGTGTTTCGGAGGAATTACCAGAATGCCACCGGACGAGACATTGAATTTCTGATTGATTTATTGCGGCACAGCCCCAATATCCAAGAGACCCTATCGGATGCCCCGAGCGATTTGAAAGAGATCAAGAATCAAATTAATGAGCTATTGGAGAAAGGATATATTCGCCAAGCTCGTCACCTTGGGGAGCCCAGTTCTTTTGGTAGAGAAGAAGGATGGAACCACGAGAATGGTTGTGGATTATCGTTCGTTGAGCAGCGTGACCATCAAGAACAAGTACCCTCTGCCGATGATTAATGACCTATTTGATCAGCTAGTTGGAGCCAAGGTATTCTCCAAGATCGATCTTGATCGGGTATCATCGATTGAAGATCCGTGAAAAGGATATACCCAAAACAGCATTTACCACGGTATGGTTTATATGAGTATACCGTCATGTCATTCGGATTGACTAATGCCCTGCATACTTCATGAATTTCATGAACAAGGTATTTATGGAATATCTGGACAAGTTTGTCGTGGTGTTCATCGATGATATCTGTTTTTTCCAAGAGCGAGGAAGAGCATAAGGAACATTTGCGTCTAGTTTCGAGAAAATCCGAGAACATCGATTGTATGCCAAGTTCAGTAAATGTGAATTTTGGCTGAAGGAAGTCGGATTCCTCGGACATGTTATTTCAGGAGAAGGAATAGCAGTTGACCCCGCCAAGGTTGAATCAGTCACCGATTGGCAGTCGCCCACCTCAGTCAAGGAGATCCGCAGTTTTCTCGGACTCGCAGGATATTATCGGAGGTTTATTGAGAACTTCTCGAAGATTGCCAAGCCCATGACTGAGCTGTTGAAGAAGGATGCCAAGTACATTTGGACCGAGGATTGTGAAGCCAGTTTTCAGGAATTGAAGAAACGTTTGGTTACAGCCCCAGTACTGATTTTGCCGGACATACACAAGGATTACCAGGTATATTGTGACGCTTCTCGTCAGGGACTCGGAGGAGTACTCATGCAGGAAGGAAAAGTTGTAGCTTATACCTCCAGACAGCTACGACCACACGAGATGAATTATGCCACACATGATTTGGAGTTAGCAGCCGTAGTGCATGCACTCAAGACCTGGAGACATTTCCTTATCGGAAACCATTGTGATGTTTACACAGATCATAAGAGCTTGAAGTATATTTTCACGCAGAAAGAGTTGTACCTCAGGCAGAGGAGATGGCTAGAGTTAATCAAGGACTATGACATGAGATTGCATTACCACCCAGGGAAGGCTAATGTTGTAGCAGATGCTTTGAGCCGTAAGAGTTATGTGAATACTCTTATAGCGGGAGGATTACCCCAGGACTTAGTCGATGACCTCAGAGACCTTCGACTGGAGATAGTTCCGAGAGGATATGTTGCAACTCTGGAAGTTCAGTCCACTTTGGCCGACAGAATTCGTGAAGCCCAGAAGTCGGACAAAGAAATTGATGAGATAAAGAAAAGGATGAATGAAGGAAAAGCTAAAGGGTTTCGTAAGGATGAATACGGAGCTATATGGTTCGAGGATCGTATTTATGTACCCAATGATCCCGAACTCAGGAAGCTAATTCTTCAGGAGGCTCATGATTCACCGTACTCGATTCACCCCGGTAACACCAAGATGTATCTGGATTTTAAGGAGAGTTTCTGGTGGACAGGTATGAAGAAGGATATTGCCGAGTACGTAGCAGTATGCGATGTTTGCCAACGAGTAAAGGCGGAACATCAGAAGCCAGCAGGGTTACTTCAACCTTTGCCGATTCCCGAGTGGAAATGGGAAAAACTTGGAATGGATTTTATCACAGGATTACCCAGGACCCGTTCAGGTTATGATTCCATCTGGGTAGTGGTTGATCGATTGACCAAGGTAGCTCACTTCATTCCCGTGAAGACTACCTATACCAGCGCTAAGTTAGCCAAGATATACATGACCAGGATCGTATGTCGCATGGAGTTCGAGGAGTATCATGTCGGATAGAGGAACACAATTTACCTCAAAGTTTTGGAATCGGTTGCATGAAACTTTGGGTGCGAGGCTGGAGTTGAGACAGCTTTTCATCCATAAGCAGATGGACAGACCGAGAGAGTCAACCAGATTCTGGAAGACATGTTGAGAGCTTGTGCGCTAGACTATGGGTCTAGCTGGGATGATAATTTGCCATACGCGGAGTTCTCCTACAATAACAGTTATCAGACCAGTCTGAAGATGGCCCCTTCCGAAGCTCTATACGGAAGGAGGTGCAGAACACCATTGTTGTGGGATGGTGTTGGAGATCGAAAACTTTTCGGTCATGATCTTATCAGAGATTCTGAAGAGAAAGTCAAGCTGATTCGAGATAGACTCATGGTAGCCCAGTCGAGGCAGAAGAGTTATGCCGACGATGGCGCAAGGAAGTAACTTACGAAGCGGGAGACGGGCATATCTTCGTGTGTCCCCACCGTGGAATCAAGAGGTTCGGTGTTAAAGGAAAGTTAGCACCCGGTTCATTGGCCCCTACAAAATCCTCGAGCGTCGTGGAGAAGTTGCTTACAAGTTGGAATTGCGGAAGGATTGTCCGGAGTTCATGATGTCTTCCATGTTTCTCGGTGAAGAAATGCCATCGACATGGCGATATTCCGTTGAGAGACACGGTGCCCTAGAGGCCATACAGCTCGGCGGTGATCGACTTATGAGGAGAAACCCGTCCAATTCTCGAGACTATGAACAGAGTCACCCACAGCAAGATCATCAAGTTTTGCAAGGTCTTTGTGGAGTCATCACTCGAGGAGGAAGCCACACGGGGGCGAGAAGAAGACCTCCGCCGAGACCACCGCACCTATTTGCTAGCCAACCCGAATCTCGAGGGCGAGATTCATCTTAAGGTGGGTAGGTTTGTAACATCCCAAATTTCCTATTTGGAATGTTTTACAATTATAGCTAAGCATATATGCATATTGTTTGAATTTGAGTGACATTTGAAGTTTCAGAAGATTTTGAGTTTGAATTCAAAATTTGGCAGTTGAAATTTATTTCAAATCAATGCCTGACAAATACTTGAGAAAAAAGTATGAGAGGAGTAAACATGACACTCCAAATATGTCAGATGAAAAACTATGCCAAAAAGTTTGAATTCAAATTTGACTTTTATTTGGATTTTAGAAAAATGTTTTTTAAGTTTGAGTTTTGCCTGGAAAATGTTCAAATTGTAGGAATATTCCTGATCATTTTGATATATATATATATATATATATATATATATATATATATATATATATATATGTCCTATATAAAATATTTATATTTATATATATTTTCTCTCTCACTAATTCAAAAAAAATAGAAAAGAAATCCCAGCGCCACCAGCTAACTGCCCAGCCCAGTGCCAGCGCAGCTACCAATGAGGCGGCCCACTGCCTAGCCTAGCCAATGAGCCCGGCCACGCCGAGCCGACCCGGCCGAAACTCCTTCGCCCCGGTCGCCCGACCAAGACGCCCCTCTCTCTCTCTCACCGACACCCCGGCCCGACCTCTCCTTCTTCCCCTCTCCCACGCCAACCCCCGCCGCCGCTCGCCCTAATCCCGCAAGATCCGGGATCCTCCCCGATCCCCTCGCCCGATCGCCCCCTCGCCCAAGTCGGTGCCCCCGCCTATAAATACCCCCGCCCTCGACCCCTTCCCCCGCTTTTCCCCCTCGCCCGACCCCTCTCCTCGCCGCAATCCCTCGCCGGAGCACCTGAGCCGCCGCCGCGCCATTGCCACCGTTCCGGCCACCCCGAACCCCCTCGAACACCCCCGACTCCACCAACCACTCCCCCTTGCTCCGCCGCACCCTCCCGACACCTCCGCCGACGTCCCCGACCACCGGAGCCACCGGAGCCGTCGTCGCCCGAGCCGCCGTCGACCACCGCCGCCGTCGCCGCCACGGTACGCCACCGGAGAATCCCCCCACCGTTAGATCTAGGATCAACGCTCTAGATTAGATCCCGAAGGGGTATGGTTTTTTTTAATAGATACGGTTTATTTAGGTTTAGTTTAAAGATCCGGTTTTAAGTTACGGTTCTTATTAGACCGGCCCGAATCGGTTTATTACCGCGTGCACGTTTTAGTTATTTAACGCCGATGCGTTAGATAGGCCCATTAGCCGGTTTTTCTTTTTTAGTTAATATTTTCGTTTCTGTTTTCTTTTCAGAATAGTTTCAGTTTTGTAAAATCCATAACTTTTAATCTACTTAATATTTTTAAGTGATTCTTTTTTTGTTGGTTTGCAAATTTGTTGTAGTTTCTGTATAAAATATGTTTAGTCATGTTAAAATTATTATAAATTGTTTTATTTTAGATTTAGACAGATTAGTAATTCTGCTATAAAATGAGTTAGGATTATTTTATTTTAGTGATTCTTTTGTCACTACTTAGTTTTGACCTTACCTAATCGTAGGAATTTATTTGGGTATTTTAGATTTAATAAAAATTAGTTTTAATCAAAATCTTGTGGTTCTTAATTATTTAACTAGCTACTGTTTTCCTATTGTTTTCTATAGCAAATAATTTTATTTTTCCTATGTGATAGTTTATTCTAGGTTAGTTTGTGTAACCTTAGCACATGAACTTTTATTTTATTTTTTCTTGCTAGGATTGTTTTAGGCATAATAGGAGTTTTATAATAGCTTTTAATGTGATTCTTTTTGCTCCTAGTTGCATGATGAATTCCCTTCTGTTAGTTAGCAAAAACCCATGCTTAAGTTCTGTTAAGAAAAATTTGGTTATGTAAAACTATTTCTTAGTTGTTGTTGGATGAGGTGAAAGCATTGATTTGGATTTCTTAGAGTTTTCTTTGGGTTTTGGTTCGATTGTTTTATGTGTTATGTTAGTATGTTGTTATGTTAAGTGATCATATGTTGTATGCTTATTATGATTGTTGTTTGCCTCGGTAGAATTTCCGGAGTGCGAAGCTTGCTATCACGAGTCCCTAGCCTTCGAAGACCGTTAGCAAGGCAAGTCAATTGATCATGTCTTCTTTTACAATACCTATGATTTTATTGCATTAGAATTATACCTCCCCACCATGCATGCAGTAGGAGAATTTGAAGTTATGTTCTTGAGTAGTATCATGAGGTAGGATGAACCCAATTCCCCTTGTTACCATTGCCCGGGACGAAGTAGTTTATTTTGCTATGCTCGTAGACGGGGTTGGTTGAGTGATTCACAAGGGAGATGTGAGAGTCAAGATGATGACAACCCCATGACTTCAAAGCTCAAGATTGACTTCAAAATTCACTCTTTGGGTGGAGGGCGGTTGTGGGCACCTGGAGAACCCGGTGGTTGGCGGGATGCATGGAGAAGTGCCATGACATCTTGCGGAAAGCTTCACCCAGCCACGAAGAGGCGGATGGATACCCCATTGACCGGAAGCTTACTGTGCAGCCGCAAGCCATTATGGGCTCGGCTTGGTCAACCCTAGTTGTGACTCTGGCGGACGGTGCTACGAGATGTAGAAGAGCGGTAGGATGGGATGGGTACGGCGGTGGCGGAGGAACTCTTGGAAGACCCTGTTTCGTTCGTCCCGTCTTCAAACACCATGAAGTGCGAAGACTTAAAAGGAGGGAACGATTCTTGCGGGTAACGTGCGCAAACCTCTGCAGAGCAAAGATCTAATCGATTAGCTGTGTCCCCGGTTACGGACAATTTGAGCCTCTGGAACTTGGAAGTATTTCCGATATCTCAACACTAAACTTAATAAATTAATTTGAGGGGTTATTATTTAATAATTGGGAATGAGACATTGGTTGGCGGAACCATCTCAATAACTACCAACATTTTGTAGTAATTGCAAACAAGTCCTTATTGTAGGAAAAAAACTGGCTTTTCGCAAAAACAATGAAACTTAGAGCCCCACAGCCAAATTGCATATAGTGTTAGTAATTTTATTGCTGTTCTCTTCATGACTTGCCGGCATATTCAAAATGCTGACCTACACGGCTGCAACGTCTTATGTTGCGAGGAGTATTCGATCGGGAGTGAGGCTACGATCACGCTTGGCGATTGCCCTTTGGAGTCGGATGGACTCGCTATTCTTCTACGCTTCCATAGCTTTATTTAGTTTATTTCTCATGAGTTGGCCTTCGGCCGAATTTATTCTATTGTAATAAAGACTCGATATGAGAATCGTGTAATAAATTCAGGTGTGATTGAACTTTGATTATTTCATCAATGTACTGTGTGTGCCAACATGATCTTGGGATGGTACAGACACAGAGACTTGACCGATTTTGGGTCGGGTCACTACAAATCACTAAAATATAAAATGAAGAGTCTTGAGCTTTTGAGCTTGAGCCAATTCTTTGTCCGTAGCATCTTGAAGGAGTTCCCACATCCTTTAGTCCATACCACTCCATTGTTGAACTTATCTGAAACATACTAGATAAAATTGTTAGTCCAACAAGAGATATGTTGACATTAATTACCAAAACCACCTAGGGAGCACTTGTGCTTTCAATCTCCCCCTTTTTGGTAATTGATGACAACATACATCAAAGCTTTAGATAAAGATGTAAAGAATAGCAAGTAAAGCTTTGGAAAGACATGTAACAGGCATAGGCTCCCCCTATATGTATGCAATCATGTGAATATGGAATATAGAAGCATGTGATGGCATAACCATGATAGAGCAGGCAATGTGTTACATGTATCTTGGCCATATGCATCAGAGCAAAGAATATAAAAGAAAATACCTTCATGCCCATGAGTCCTTCTTGCAAACAGTATGTACATCAGCAAGAATTCCTCATACACATGATTGTGATGCATATACTTACCTTTTAGTCTTGAGTTGGCTTAGGATGGAATGAACCTGCGTAAACAAGGTAGATAACACAGATGCACCTACTAGCCTGTGGCGACTGATTCTTCGGGTGTTAATCCCAGAAAATGGCCCTTGTGCTTACCAGCCCCAGGATAACTGTTAGCTGGTAAGGCACCAACTTGATACAGAAATTCCAAGCAAAAAAACAATATATGTAGTACAAGACCATTCTGGTCTGTGGTTACAACCAATGGTTTCTAAAGGTTGATGGCGGAAGCGGGTTATGAAACATCCTCGTCTATGGGACTCCATTTCCCACAGGAACAGCTGACCAGGTTAACTCCTATCTTCGCGTGGCTGCTATCACCGTTGCTTAGGTTCTGGGACTGTCGCCATGGTCGCTCCTCTCCGCGCAAGAGAATCTGGCCAAGACAATAGCCAGGGACAAGCCAGTGAGTACTTTGAATGTACTCGCAAACATTATGAACACAGGCATAATATAACAATGATGTGCTAAAAATATTTTACGCTCATGATGTCAGTCACCAAAAGATGAATAAAACTCTGCTGCGTGCAAGCTTGTTATTGATGAATATGCAACAAAATGTTAGTATTAAAAACTATGAAATAAATAACAATATGCCACAGTCGGGCGTCTTAGCGACACCACATAAAGGGGCTTTAAAAGAAATGCCACAGTCGGGCGTCTTAGCGACACCACATAAAGGGCTTTAAAAGAAATGCCACAGTCGGGCGTCTTAGCGACACCACATAAAGGGCTTTAAAAGAACGCCACGATCAGGCGTCTTAGCGACACCACATAAAGGGCTTTAAAAGAAATGCCACAATCGAGGCGTCTTAGCGACACCACATAAAGGGCTTTAAAAGAAATGCCACAGTCAGGCGTCTTAGCGACACCACATAAAGGGCTTTCAAATAAATGCCACAGTCGGGCATCTTAGCGAAACCACATAAAGGGCTTTAAAAGAAATGCCACAGTCGGGCGTCTTAGCGACACCACATAAAGGGCTTTAAAAGAAATGCCACAGTCGGGCGTCTTAGCGACACCACATAAAGGGCTTTAAAAGAAAACTCAGTAAATATCCAGGAGGTAGAACCATCCCAAGGATATTCGATAATGCCAATAATATCACGGGTTAGTCAACAATAATAATACTAATCATAAATGTCACAAGTAACGAGTTGTGATTCCAGTTGACAGTTTCACCTCCGAAGACCGACACTAAGACCGACGCTTGACCCATCCCAGACTGTAATCCTTAACCATGGACACGGTTATTCGAATAGGTTTAACATCTGCAGAGGTTGTACACTTTACCCACGAGTAACGGATTCCGTTAGTCCATCGGGACTAATTCCGTCTACGGTCTTTTTGTTGAAAACACGCCTAACTTGCACACACCAGCTTAACTTACATGTGTCTGGAATCACCCACGACACCTGTTAAGCCAAACTCTAAGTGGGGAGGCTACAGCCTCGACGTAACATGGGATCACAAAATTTATACCGCGCGCAAACCGGGGAGCTACCCCCTTCGGCTACAACCGGAACACCCATGCTCCTGGACCCGGTGGCATGACTACCGGATGCCTCCAGTATCTTTCACCATGGCCTCTCTGTATGATGTGTGCTAGGAAAGGGTTGACAACTTACTGAACCTTACCCTACTTGTTGTAGAGACGAGTGGTAGTACGAAGCAAGTATGGGGGTTACTGGCACAAGACTCGATCTACGGTCGACTCAGGAGGTTGCAATATTCCCTACAAGATTAGTATAATAATGCAGATACTTCAAACTACAGATAGAAACACCCCGCGACATATTCCCTCATGCCATACTGGGCACGTCCGTCTTGACGGAGGACTATGGACAAGACCGTGTCTACCCAAGACAGAGGCCTTTCCGCCTTTCCTCCTGGTATGCATGAAGGACATATGACGGTGATTTCTGTCACAATCATATTAACTTCATTTGCATGAATTTCATTAACATGCACACACGAGTACGAACACATCCTCACATAAAATGACGTATGCTCGTGTCGGGGTGGTGTCGTCACCGTGCTATGCAACACACACAAAATTTACACCAGGGTTCAGAATGCTTGCCTTCAAGTCAGGGGAAAGGCAGGGCGCATTCCAACACATCTTGGAATCTTCAAAAATCCTATTTAAATTAATATATATGAATTATTACATAAAATCAAAACAGCACAAAAAGTTGTTTTGAAATTTTTTCAAATAAATCTTAAAATAAACTAGACCATATTTGAGAGAGGTAGGAAAAAGAATCAATTCATTTGGAGTTGTATTTAAAAAGTTATAGTCAGTCAAAGTTCTGGTCAAAATCTGATTTTAAATAAATAGAAAAAGAAAAGAAAACGCTTCGAACTGGTACACGTCGAAAACGTACTTCGAGCTTTACGTCTCCACTTAACCCACGTGGACTGGGGCGGGGTCACTGACAGTGGGTCCAAGGGCCCACTGGTCAGGTTTGACCGGTCTCCCCCGCCTCCTTCCTCCTCTGGCCGAACAGAGGCGAGGGCTCCGGCGACCAACGTCGGCGAGCGGCGGCTCCTCGCGGCCTCTGGAGGGCGGGGATGGATCCGCAAGACTGGGGCGGTCCTTCCGGTAGTCGAGGGAGTGACAGGGATGGAGTGAGCTGTCGGCGTCGAGCTTTGCGGCGGAGGAAGCCTCGGGAGCATAGTGGTTTTGGGGCTGCGGTGGTTCTCGATCGAAATTGAGTAGGGGGAAGGGTTCACGGGGAGGAAGAGGGGTTTCGTGAAGAGATTGGAGAGGGGAGGCCTGTTTGCTTGAACGGAGCCGGAGGCGGCGGTGGCGAACTGACCGGACAGGTTGAAGATGACCTGCTCCCCTTCAATTGGTGGCGATGGGGCGCTAGTGAGGCGGCGTGAGGCTACCGAGGGCTCGGAGGCGCCGGGGCTTCCTTTTTATAAGCGTGGCTAGGTCGGTCCGAGGTGGCCAGAGATAAGAATGGCGGCGAACCGACGTCCTGTAGCAGCAGGGGGACGTTGCGGGGTTGAGGATGGCGGCAAGAGCTAGCGGACGGCGGGCATCCTTTGCTCGAGGCGAAGCTGGCGTCGGGCGTGGCTCGGGCGGCGCCGACACGGCCGGGCTCGCAAGCGGTCGTCGGCTTAGCCGCCACGGCCATCTGGCGGTGGCGCTGTGGGGTGCCGGGGTGGTCGGGTGGCGTGGCGGTGCGAGGATACGTGGCGTGCTAGCAGTTGTTGGCCAAGGGCGGGCAGGTCTTGGGCGTCTGTGGCGGCTCGGCGCGACGCGCGTGCCAACGCACGCCTCTGGCGCCTGAGCACGCCCGAGACGTGTTTGGCTAAATGCCCGGGTAGCCTAGAGGTCGCAGGTGAGGCTGGCAAGAAACAGGGCTAGGTTAGGGTTAGCAAGGGGATCAAGGGACATGGTGGATAGGCCAGGGGCTCAAGTTCACAATGTAAACTTGAAATCATGCCAAATCTGGTTATGCACTCAGGGTGTTTGTCAAAAAACCAAGGGCATCTAGGCAACACTTGGGGTGGCCAAATTTTCCAAATCATTGTCTCTTTGGATGGATAAGGGGGAGGTGAAGTTAGTTTGACAAAAGCAGAAACTTGTTAGTGCAAGTTATGCAAAACTTCAGTTCTGGGCAGAAAGTGAATGGCACTGTTTCATGAACAAAAAATCTTCCAAAGGGTCCACTCTTCTGGACTTAAGAGTTGGGCAAGGGGGACTATAAGTAGGAAAAGGAATTATAGATAAAGAAGCAAGTTAGGAGATGGTTGCAGTACAAATCACCAAATGGCACCAGAATGAAGATGAGGATGATTCACTCAATTTTTCCAAAGAACAACACTAGGTTTTTGCATAAAGTTGGATGGCATGCTACCACTGACATCCCATAATTTTGGTGGAGGCTCTAGGGAAATATTTAATTAGGCCATAGTGCAAAAGTGTCCACTGGACCAGATTTGAAAAACAGGTGTAAAGCTCAAAATATGCAAAGAAATAATTATATTATTGCACACAAGTGATTTAGAGACATCTCATGACATCTCCAAATTTTGGTTGGAATTTTAAGTGATTTTACCAAATGGTAGTAGCTCAACAGGAGCTCCAAAATTTTAAAACAATTCATTTTAATGAATAAAGCTCAAGGTGAAATAATCTAATAAATAATTCCACTGATTAAAAACAATTGGTATACATAGAGCATAGAAAGGCCAATATGTTTTGGAAAGCTCCACATGGAAAATACACCTAATATTAAAAGAAAGGCTCTGAAATCAACCGAAATAAAAGTTTTAAAACTCCTGGCAAAATTTTAATATCTAAAACTTGGCTAAAATTTTGGGGTGTTACAACTACTACCCCCCTTAAGAAAAAATCTCGTCCTCGAGATTTGCTAAGGGTTGTAAACAAAATACTTTTACTTGCTCAAAATATTATTTTACTCAAGCGGTAAAAAGTGGCTACAGTGAGAGGGCAATAAGTGGTGAGTAACTACAGTGTGGGATACTGGCGCTGCGTGGAAAAATCTAAGTTTAGGAGCAAAACGAGAGATTTCTACACCGTATATAGATTTAGAATAAATTCTAAATCTTAAAATACGCTGGTCGCACCCGAGAGCACAGTGCTCTCTCTGGCTGACTGGTGGACCCGGGCCCACGGTCAGCCTCTTCTTCTTCCTTCTCCTCTATTCCCGCTGACCGGAGCTCGAGGCGAGGCTCTAATGGCGGAGGTGGCGCCAGACTGGTACGTGATCCTGCTGTGCGGAGGGCTGGCAGCGGTGTTGGGGCTCTCGGTGCTCCTGTGCGCGATGATCCTCGATGATCGTCGTGATGCCGCTGCTCGGTTGCTGGCTCTCCGCGGTGGCAGTGACCACGATGAGTAGGTGGGGTGTGCCGGGTGATAACTGTTGTCCGGAGGTGCTTAGTTAGGTGCGACACGGTTTGCAAATTTTTTGCAAGCGGTGTATGTGTCCGTTTAATCGTGGTGGTGAGTCTGCTCCCTTGGGGCTGTGTGAAATAAATAATCTATGTCGTGAGAAAATATATGATGCGGCAACTCAGGGAAAAGAAACCTCGTTCCAGGATTTCTCACGAGAGAAAATAGTAATACACTAGAGTCAAACCGCGACAGAGCTGCTTACATTAATGATTTACTCGTCGCGAAACTTGGCGTACTAAGCATAAGTTACAACACATAAATAAAAGTCGCGGTAATAAAAACAGCGGTGCATCTAAATTGAAAATGGTAACTGGACGGGGTCCCGAGAAAACGTTTCCGGTACTGGAATACACTCTTCTTCTATCGAAGGAAGTGGATTGACCAGTCGATGAATGTGTCTCTACTGGTCGGGCCTCATTGATCTGCCGATGGCGATCTGAGGATTTAAATCCGCGAGGCTCTGTAGATAACCCATCACATGTTGGGTTAAACGTTCTTGAGCGATGACGTATTGGACGAGGTTGGCCAAGACTGGGTCTCTCTCAATACGTCCACCTGGAAAAGATGTTACTCCCCCGGGTGCTGCACGGCTCGAAAAATAATAATACCCTCATTCGCTGGCATAGGGTACCGCGAATCGAAGGCGAGCAAGTGCTTCATACGCAGCAGCTTCTACGGCCATATGTGGGGTTGGCATAGATTTCCCTACGAAGGAGACCTCCGTTGGATCTTGGTTTGGGTTTACGGGCGGGATGTGCACGGCTGCCCAATATCTCGAGGTGGAAGGGGTGATCCTTGATTTGAACAGCTCGTACTGGGGTGGCTGGGTAGCGCCCATGGTACTGCGGGTAAAATCCCACAATATCTTGACAAAACTACCTGGGGTAGCATCTGGAGTCCTCAGGTAAATACTAGGGTTTGGCATGGCAAGAAATGGTTGTGAGGATGGTGCACAAGGTGAGGGGTGCTTGGAAAGGTCACTCGGTGGCCCTTTTTATAGCACCGTGGCTGGGTCATTTACCGTGGTAAAAAGTAAAGAATTGGCCGGCTCAGCTCGGGGTCAACCACAGGTACACACATCTTACTAAAGTGACGTATCACTGTGGGTGTTGTCGGGCGGTTTTTGGTGGTTGCGCCAAGGATAGAGAAATCACACTGCATGCTAATACATCCATGCAAGGCTACTATATAAAACAGATGCACGATGCCAGGCTGCGTTAATTTAAGGGATCACAGGATTACAAAGCGAGGATACACGGGGACTCGCCACTACTCGAGTGACTTAGTCTACTTCGTTTACATCCAAGCGGGCGTCCCTAGTGGATGTCGAGGCTTCTCCACGGTTCTCACCGTCGGAATTAGCTGGAGAGGGCTGAGGGGCTGCAGGCTCGGGGTAGTGATGATGAACATCGTGGGGATTGTTGATCACAACCCCGTTGGAGTGTGCTCCCAGTAGGCGACGAAGCACTTCTAGGGTCATCAAGGCACCTTGGCTGACGGCTGGGGCTGACCTCAGGGTCTCGATCGGGTGTCCAAACAGCACGACTGGGTTGTCGGCGTTGGGCTCGATCTCCTCTCTTGTTGGGGCTCGACGAACCAGCTCTCCACGAGCTGCGATCAGATCAATGGTGATTTGATCGAATAGATCCTCCAGCGCACCCACATAGCGCACTAGGTGCAGCAATGCAGGGTCCGTCTCGTGATCACCGTTGGCTACTTGGGGTGGTCTACCATACCCTTCACGCCTGGGGTACTAGTGGAACGAGCGACAGTTAACTCTGGGCGACAGGTGCCTGAGATGAACTATAGCCTCTCGAGCAGCTAGTTGGATGGCTTGTGGCTCAAAGGAAGTTGTTCTTCAAAGTGAACACAGTAAGGCGCTGGGTGCTAGACCCCTACCGTATATATGTACAGTGGCCTAGAATTGACGGCTCTCACCACTCATGGGTCCTTGGTACACAACATATTCGGGGGGCTCTTCTAACGTATAGGCACGACGGGTGAGGTTTGCGAGTATGGTCACAAAACCTCCAAGGTTGGTTGCTGTAGTTTCATGGTGCACTACGGGACCAGGCATTGTGGCTTGGTTTTGGGGTAGCGGCTGTGCTGGGATGGGTTGAGGCGAGCGTGCCCTTTATATAGAAAAAGGGGGACGGAGTCTTCCTTCGCACGCTTGTGAATGAGATACCTTGGGTGCTGGTCACTGGTGCGTGATAGACGGGCTAGGTTGATAGGTTGGGCACCGACTGCAAAAAGCGTTGGGTCACTGTGTGGCTATCTTGCACGGGAAGCTTGGCTGGGTTTTGGTTATGGCTTGGTGTGTTGTTAGCCTAAGTTTATTGACCTGGCTAAGATAGGATTAGCCAATGGTCGGCCTGGCTCTGATACCAAGTCTGTGGCGACCGATTCTCCGGGTGTTAATCCCAGAAAATGGCCCTTGTGCTTACCAACCCCAGGATAACTGTTAGCTGGTAAGGCACCAACTTGATACAGAAATTCCAAGCAAAAAAACAATATATGTAGTACAAGACCATTCTGGTCTGTGGTTACAACCAATGGTTTCTAAAGGTTGATGGCGAAAGCGGGTTATGAAACATCCTCGTCTATGGGACTCCATTTCCCACAGGAACAGCTGACCAGGTTAACTCCTATCTTCGCGTGGCTGCTATCACCGTTGCTTAGGTTCGGGATCTATCGCCACGGTCGCTCCTCTCCGCGCAAGAGAATCTGGCCAAGACAATAGCCAGGGACAAGCCAGTGAGTACTTTGAATGTACTCGCAAACATTATGAACACAGGCATAATATAACAATGATGTGCTAAAAATATTTTATGCTCATGATGTCAGTCACCAAAAGATGAATAAAACTCTGCTGCGTGCAAGCTTGTTACTGATGAATATGCAACAACATGGTAGTATTAAAAATTATGAAATAAATAACAATATGCCACAGTCGGGCGTCTTAGCGACACCACATAAAGGGGCTTTAAAAGAAATGCCACAGTCGGGCGTCTTAGCGACACCACATAAAGGGCTTTATAAGAAATGCCACAGTTGGGCGTCTTAGCGACACCACATAAAGGGCTTTAAAAGAAATGCCACAGTCGGGCATCTTAGCGACACCACATAAAGGGCTTTAAAAGAAATGCCACAGTCGGGCGTCTTAGCGACACCACATAAAGGGCTTTAAAACAAATGCCACAGTCAGGCGTCTTAGCGACACCACATAAAGGGCTTTAAAAGAAATGCCACAGTCGGGCGTCTTAGCGACACCACATAAAGGGCTTTAAAAGAAATGCCACAGTCGGGCGTCTTAGCGACACCACATAAAGGACTTTAAAAGAAATGCCACAGTCGGGCGTCTTAGCAACACCACATAAAGGGCTTTAAAAGAAAACTCAGTAAATATCCAGGAGGTAGAACCATCCCAAGGATATTCGATAATGCCAATAATATCACGGGTTAGTCAACAATAATAATACTAATCATAAATGTCACATGTCACGAGTTGTGATTCGAGTTGACATTTTCACCTCCGAAGACCGACACTAAGACCGACACTTGACCCATCCCAGACTGTAATCCTTAATCATGGACACGGCTATTCGAATAGGTTTAATCTCTGCAGAGGGTGTACTCTTTACCCACGAGTAACGGATTCCTTTAGTCCATCGGGACTAATTCCGTCTACGGTCTTTTTGTTGAAAACACACCTAACTTGCACACACCAGCTTAACTTACATGTGTCTGGAATCACCCGCGACACCTGTTAAGCCAAACTCTAAGTGGGGAGTGTCGGTGTCAAAACCGGCGGATCTCGGGTAGGGGGTCCCAAGCAGTGCGTTTTAGGATCAATGGTAACAAGAGACAAGGGACACGATGTTTTACCCAGGTTCGGGCCCTCTTGATGGAAGTAAAACCCTATGTCCTGCTTGATTAATATTGATGATGTGTGTTACAAGAGTGGATCTACCACGAGATCAAAGAGGCTAAACCCTAGAAGCTAGCCTATGGTATGATTGTTGTATATATGAGATTCTCTATCGACTAGCCTGGCCTCGGTTTATATAATGCACCAGAGGCCTAGGATAACAAGAGTTCTAGCCGAATACGCCGGTGGGGGAGGAGTCCTTGTCTTGATCGCCAAGTCTTGTGGAATCTTCCTTGTATGCTGCAACTGTCCGGACTGGCCCATGAGTATACGGCCATAGGGATCCTCGGCCCAATCCAACTGATCGGGAGACGCGTGGTGAGTACCCCTAGTCCGGACAGCGTCAGTAGCCCCCTTAACCGGTCTTCAAGTTGGGGACGCTCCTCGATTCTTCTGAACTGTTCTTCATCTTCAGTCGTCGGTCTTGAAAACTGGTTCAACAAATCTTCTCATCTTCGATCTTTAGGATCGCCGAAATGCATTCGACGAGTTTACACGTCGGGTATCCGAGGAGCCCCCTTTAAGTTTACGGCCTTTATCAATGCCTTGTTATTTTTATGCCACACCTCGGGTTTGAAGTTGTTCCCGGGAGGCAACGTCCTCTTGCGTCCGAGCTCCAACGCCGGACTACATTCGAGGTATCTTTTGCAGCCGAGCACCAATGCTGGACTGCTTCCCAGCTCTAACGCCGGACTATGTATCCGAGTTCCAACGGCGGACTGTATCCGAGCTCCAACGGCGGACTGTATCCGAGCTCCAACGCCGGACTATGTGTCCGAGCTCCAACGTCGGACTGTATCCGAGCTCCAACGCTGGATTGTGTCCAAGGTGTCGTAAATCACCTTGGTTCAAAGAAGTTTGAAGGAGTTTAGCCGAGCTTAATGCCGGAAATGCCCTCTATGGAGCCAGCCACTAGCGCCCGAGCTTTATGCCGGACTGCTTCCGAGGTGGTGCACCACCCCGAATGTGGGCCGATTTTTGTCAATATTTTTGATTGGTGCAGTTTATTCTCTGCCGAGATACATAGCCAGTAGCCCTCAAGGTGGGTATCGGTCTAAAACTCGAGATGCACATGAAGGATGGCATAAGACCGCTGATCCCCGTAGCTGCTGAGACTCGGGTTGATTTGCAAAATCGATCTGAGGATCAAGTCCTAGCTCGGCAGAATACTTCGGGACACAAAAAGCGGTGTGCTCAGTCCTCAAGACTCAGATTGGGTGCGGCCGACCAACCTGAGGATCAAAATCTCCTCGGAAACTGTATTGCACTTAAAATTTTCTGCATAGAACAGGCAATGCAGTAGCCCCCGAGACACTGGTCGGGTGGCAACACCAGATCAGGGGATTGATGTGCCCCTTTAATATTTGTAAATAATAAGCCCGAAGCCCAGTAGCCCCCGAGCCTTAATACGGGCACGGGTGGCCGAATTAAGGATCGATATACATAGTAAAATCACAAATTATGTGTAATGACTCTATGTATCCAAGTACTTTATGTCATTAATGCTCGGATCCGCATTATACAAAACTTTGTTGACCGACCATCGGCTTCAACCTCCTCGGCCGATGTCGAGGAGTGCTTATCCTACTTTATAAAGCCTTTATGAGGGCAAAGATTTACGACAAACAAGGCAATCTGGCCATACGGTTTTATAAACAAAGGTACGCAAAGAGATATGTTATATTACTGTTTAATGAAGAAATGTCTTCCAAAGATAATAGTCCGCTTATCGGTTCCTTTCTTTGGGTTGTCATGCTAAGCATGATCATGAAACCTCAGCTCAATGTAAGAGCAAAATATTGAGGATTTAGTTTGGGAGGCGATTACTAGCCCCGGTAGTTTCCGCGACGATCGAGGTCAAGCCGGAAACACTTCGCCAATGTTATGAATGGCCCGTTATTTAATATAGTCATCGGATCGCTGACCAGTTTACACCTATTGTGACGGTCAGTTTTGGCTTTCTCCATCGAGGTGCTTGACCATGCGAGCTGGAAGAACAATCGCGATGGTTCTCCTTTGCACACCTAGCCGAACAAAGTGGGCGAGGAGGAAAGTGCGGAGCCGGCAACCCAACTATTGACCGAAGACACAATTCGAAACTGATGCATATATAGCAATATCCGAGAATGTTTTTGCCGAATCTCTAAAGGTGTCCGGCGTTGCACTGCGAGGCTTGTGCTGAAAACACACAAATAGTTTAAAAGTGCCAAAAGTTGGGAAAACCAAAAAACGTCAGTAAAAACTTGACGTCCGAACAAGATCAAGTGTTCGGTGCCAATCCGAAAATTGGACTTTAGAAAAAAAAAGTGCTTCTACCGTGCTTTAACTTTGCAACGACTAAGAAGAAAAACACTTAGTATGAAACGGCTCAAATAAACATAAGATCCCCCAAGTGACTTGGGTAAAAGTTGATTATATAATGTAAGGTGACATGTAGAATGCCTTCTAGCCGGATTGTAGATCGTTTGTCGTAGCGGACCTTTTCGCTTCAACCTCTGGACCCAGTAGTCCGGAGTGTGTCCGAATAACCTCGCGGTTATAAAAACCGGGGCATGCGTGGAGACCAGGCGTAGGGGTCATTAGTGCTTTATCAGACAAGTGCCCAACTAGTTATGTTATATTACATGGTTAGTAAGAAACATCTTCCAGGGAGAATTGTTCCGTTAGGGGTTCCTTTCCCTGGGAGGCATGCCCTAAAGTGCATGTCCGGACTGCGGAAAGAGCAGAAAAACATCTGGGGGCAGGTAAATGAATAGGTAAGAAATCATCTTTTAGTTCACCGACCGAGTATTCCCTTAAGAACGCTAGCTTTCGGCTTCACCCAGTCTGAGGTACACATCCGGCTGACCCGGCAAGAATAATCGCAGAGGTGCTCCTTTACCACCTAGCCGAACAATCGGGAACGTAGGGGTAAGCACAGGAGCCAGGCAATCCAGCTTGGCCAAAACTTAAGTCATATCGATGCATATAATGGTGAATAAAAGGTACATGCGGAAGTGTGACACATGTGTTGGGCATAAAGCCCGTATTAATAAGCTTTTGTTAAAGAAGCCCCCAGGTATAATGAGCGCAGGTAGCGCGTCAAGTATGTGCAAACAAAGTATGGAAGGAAAATTTTTACAAGCAACTTTTTTTCCAAAAAAGTATAATGCTTGGTCGAGCCGAACACAAGTTGAAAATTTAAAACTTTGAGCATGAAGGCAACTTAGCTGGTTAATGTGTTCGGTATTGACGACGCGGTCCGAGCTTGATGCGGGACAAGGTTCCATCCCCCAAGCCGATCCCGAGGTGGCGGAGCAAAAGAGCTCGGCACTCCGAAGTGGTGACATAGCACGGTCAATGCAGGACGGCAGAGTGATGCCGAAGTCCCCTGCTTGGGGTAATGAAGTGTTTACAAAGCCCCCCATCCAGCCGAGGTGACGCCAAAGGATATGGTCCGGCTGGATCGTTTTCCTGTGCACAAAAAATAGTGCAGACCGGAGATAATAGTAATAATAAGAATTAAAAAATGTTGCATAATAAATAATTTATGCAAAGTGAGTAATAAAAGAAATATGGCCTGGCGCCGAAGTCAATGTCGATGCAGGTCATCGGCGTAATGCAATAAAGGCATGGCAAGGCCTGAATTCACAGGTCGGTCCGAGTTCCGGATGCGGCGTTCGCCGGACTATGTCTGAAACCGATCGAACCATCATGCGACCGTCGATAATGCGGCCACCATTTGATACACCTGTGTACATATGATGTACAAACCAGAGTAATAATTCCTTGGGAAAAATTAACCCAAACAAGCAAAAAGAAATACTAGGATTAATAGCACCTGGTTTATTTGTTGTAGCAATCCGAAGGAAGGTGATTCCCAAAATTGGGACTCGATCCGCGCACCCATTGCCTGGTCGGCTAGAGACGCCGAAGTGTCCGGAGTAGGTTGTTGAAGAGATGGCGAAGCCCCCGGTCCAGCCGAGATGTCGAAGTAGGTCGGCGTGATGGACACCAGCTTGAAGAAGCAATAGTGCGGCCCTGCCGATGCAGGTCGTGACGTGGTCGATGCCGTCTTGATGAAGTGACCGTGCGGCGATGCCGGTATGCCTGCTCCGTGTAATCCGTGGGGCGGCGATGTTGGTGATGATTTATCCTTCGCGATGCCGGACTCTTGTTCGGCTTGCCGAGATGATGATCCGAAGAAGTTGAGCTCGTCTCAACAAAGTGACGACGTGTCTAGCGCAGGTCGGCAGCCGTGGAGCAATATTGCCGGACTGGTTTGACACCAGCATGATATTGAAGATCATCTTCAAAAGATCTTAAAGTTAGTGGGATGTGTTCGGAAACAAAACACAATACCCCATACAAAACTTCCTTCAAAAAGGATGTCCAAAATCCCATTCATAAAAAAGACGAACTCGGGTCGGATTCGTTTTCGCGCAGGAAACAGATCCGAAAAGTGATGCACTAATCGGAAGGTTCCGGAGTTTGGGACGGTCGGATCGAGCTGAAATTTTGAGGGTGGTAGATATAGGAATTCCGCAACCGATCAACGGTTGGATCTTCCAAAGGAAGTCCAAGCTAGAAGCTGGACACCACGCCCTAAACTCGTCCGGATTCTCGTCCAGATTCAATGCGGCTCCGGTATATCGGAGATTGCCAGAGATTCCTCCATCGGAACTCGACGAAATTTTCCAGGTTTGTTGTAGACTCAATTCCGCATAATTCCACCAAAGTAATCGTTAAAACGATGCTTGAGGAGGCGGTGGCGGAGGACACAATTCCGCTGTCCAGAAAAACAGTACGGTCGCCCGAGGGCAATGTTGACGTTGAGCCCCCGGGCTCCCTGGATGATTCCTCCATGATCTTGATAGAGATCGGAGTTGATGTTGATGAAGGCCCTCATCCGAACATGACAATCGGAGGTAGGGCGCAGTCCTTGGTCGAATCAAGGTGACCAGTCGAGCTGGTGACGAAGATGCCGAAGTTGCAGTTGATCTGCAGGCGAGCCATTGATCCTTTCGCCGATCACACAGCGGAACTCTCAATGAAAGCACCAATGTTGGTGTCAAAACCGGCGGATCTCGGGTAAGGGTCCCAAGCAGTGTGTCTTAGGATCAATGGTAACAGGAGACAAGGGACACGATGTTTTACCCAGGTTCGGGCCCTCTTGATGGAGGTAAAACCCTACGTCCTGCTTGTTTAATATTGATGATGTGTGTTACAAGAGTGGATCTACCACGAGATCAAAGAGGCTAAACCCTAGAAGCTAGCCTATGGTATGATTGTTGTATATATGAGATTCTCTATCGACTAGCCTGGCCTCGGTTTATATAATGCACCAGAGGCCTAGGATAATAAGAGTTCTAGCCGAATACGCCGGTGGGGGAGGAGTCCTTGTCTTGATCGCCAAGTCTTGTGGAATCTTCCTTGTATGCGGCAACTGTCCGGACTGGCCCATGAGTATACGGCCATGGGGATCCTCGGCCCAATCCAACTGATCGGGAGACGACGTGGTAAGTACCCCCTAGTCCAAGACACCGTCAGGGAGGCTACAGCCTCGACGTAACATGGGATCACAAAATTTATACCGCGCGCAAACCGGGGAGCTACCCCTTGGCTACAACCGAAACACCCATGCTCCGGACCGGTGGCATGACTACGGATACCTCCGATATCTTCCACCATGGCCTCTCATGCGGTGTGTGCTAGGAAAGGGTTGACAACTTCTTGAACCGTACCCTACTTGTTGTAGAGACGAGTGGTAGTACGAAGCAAGTATGGGGGTTACTGGCACAAGACTCGATCTACGGTCGACTCAGGAGGTTGCAATATTCCCTGCAAGATTAGTATAACAATGCAGATACTTCAAACTATAGATAGAAACACCCCGCGACATATTCCCTCATGCCATATCGGGCACGTCCGTCTTGACGGAGGACTATGGACAAGACCGTGTCTACCCAAGACAGAGGCCTTTCCGCCTTTCCTCCTGGTATGCATGAAGGACATATGACGGTGATTTCTGTCACAATCATATTAACTTCATTTGCATGAATTTCATTAACATGCACACACGAGTAGGAATACATCCTCACATAAAATGACGTATGCTCATGTCGGGGTGGTGTCGTCACCGTGCTATGCAACACACACAAAATTTACACCAGGGTTCAGAATGTTTGCCTTCAAGTCAGGGGAAAGGCAGGGCGCATTCCAACACATCTTGGAATCTTCAAAAATCCTATTTAAATGAATATATATGAATTATTACATAAAATCAAAACAGCACAAAAAGTTGTTTTGAAAAATTTTCAAATAAATCTTAAAATAAACTAGACCATATTTGAGAGAGGTAGGAAAAAGAATCAATTCATTTTGAGTTGTATTTAAAAAGTTATAGTCAGTCAAAGTTCTGGTCAAAATTTGATTTTAAATAAACAGAAAAAGAAAAGAAAATGCTTCGAACTGGTACACGTCAAAAACATACTTCGAGCTTTACGTCTCCACTTAACCCATGTGTACTTGGGCGGGGTCACTGACAGTGGGTCCAAGGGCCCACTGGTCAGGTTTGACCGGTCTCCCCAGCCTCCTTCCTCCTCTGGCCGAACAGAGGCGGGGGCTCCGGCGACCAACGTCGGCGAGCGGCGGCTCCTCGCGGCCTCTGGAGGGCGGGGATGGATCCGCAAGACTGGGGCGGTCCTTCCGGTAGTCGAGGGAGTGACAGGGATGGAGTGAGCTGTCGGCGGCGAGCTTTGCGGCGGAGGAAGCCTCGGGAGCATAGTGGTTTCGGGGCTGCGGTGGTTCTCAATCGAAATTGAGTAGGGGGAAGGGTTCACGGGAGGAAGAGGGGGTTTCTGGTGAAGAGATTGGAGAGGGGAAGGCCCTGGTTGCGCCGAACGGAGCCGGGAGGCGGCGGTGGCCGAACTGACCGGAGAGGTTGAAGATGACCTGCTCCCCTTCAATTGGTGGCGATGGGGGTGCTAGTGAGACGGCGTGAGGCTACCTGAGGGCTCGGAGACGCTCGGGGCTTCCTTTTATAGCGTGGCTAGGTCGGTCTGAGGTGGCCGGAGATAAGAACGGCGGCGAACCGACGTCCTGTAGCGGCAGGGGGACGTGGCGGGGTTGAGGATGGCAGCAAGAGCTAGCGGACGAGTGGGGCACTGCTCCAGGGCGAGCTGGCGTGCGGGCATGGCTCGGGCGGCGCCGACACGGCCGGGGCCTGCAAACGGTCGTCAGCTAGCCGCCACGGCCATCCTGGCGGTGGCGTTGTGGGGTGCTAGGGGTGGTCGGGGTGGCGTGGCGGTGCAGGGATACGTGGCGTGCTAGCAGTTGTTAGCCAAGGGTCGGAACGGGTGCGGGCGACGACGCGGCGGTTTCGAAGCGCGTGCGTGCTAAACGCGACGCTACTTGGCGCGCCGAACACGCCCGGGACGTGTTTGGCGAAATGCCGGGTAGCCTAGAGGTCGCGGGTGAGGCTGGCAAGAAGCAGGGCTAGGTTAGGGTTAGCAAGGGGATCAAGGGACATGGTGGATAGGCCAGGGGCTCAAGTTCACAATGTAAACTTGAAATCATGCCAAATCTGGTTATGCACTCGGGGTGTTTGTCAAAATGCCAAGGGCATCTAGGCAACACTTGGGGTGGCCAAATTTTCCAGATCGGTGTCTCTTTGGATGGATAAGGGGGTGGTGAAGTTAGTTTGACAAAAGCAGAAACTTGTTAGTGCAAGTTATGCAAAACTTCAGTTCTGGGCCGAAAGTGAATGGCACTGTTTCATGAACAAAAAATCTTCCAAGGGTCCACTCTTCTGGACTTAAGAGTTGGGCAAGGGGAACTATAAGTAGGAAAAGGAATTATAGATAAAGAAGCAAGTTAGGAGATGGTTGCAGTACAAATCACCAAATGGCACCAGAATGAAGATGAGGATGATTCACTCAATTTTTCCAAAGAACAACACTAGGTTTTTGCATAAAGTTGAATGGCATGCTACCACTGACATCCCATAATTTTGGTGGAGGCTCTAGGGAAATATTTAATTAGGCCATAGTGCAAAAGTGTCCATTGGACCAGATTTGAAAAACAGGTGTAAAGCTCAAAATATGCAAAGAAATAATTATATTATTACACACAAGTGATTTAGAGACATCTCATGACATCTCCAAATTTTGGTTGGAATTTTAAGTGATTTTACCAAATGGTAGTAGCTCAAAAGGAGCTCCAAAATTTTAAAACAATTCATTTTAATGAATAAATCTCAAGGTGAAATAATCTAATAAATAATTCCACTGATTAAAAAAAATTGGTATACATAGAGCATAGAAAGGCCAATATGTTTTGGAAAGCTCCACATGGAAAATACACCTAATATTAAAAGAAAGGCTCTGGAATCAACAGAAATAAAAGTTTTAAAACTCCTGGCAAAATTTTAATATCTAAAACTTGGCTAAAATTTTGGGGTGTTACATAGCCAGAGCAAACAAAAGAAACCACAAGAATACCAAGACTGGTATGACATGTTGAGAGTGAGTACTAAGTACTACATTGGAGTTGACATGTCCCCAAGAGTAAAGATATGCAATGAATTTGAATGATTTCTTTCCCTTAGATGTCTTGCTCCCCCTGAATCTAGCATGGGATACTGGGAGAAGATAGGGAATAGAAAATCAGAGCTGAAAGATATAAATGAGCAGAGCTAATGCAAGCTAATGCAAATAAGCACATATGAACATGTATTTCCCCTCAAGAAGACATGTGGCATCTCTCCTCTTGAACACCAAGCATCTGGGATCCTTGAGAAATACTTTTTATCTAGTATTCTCTCCCCCTGAAGGATCTCTCTCTCTCCTTCTCTTATGTGATCTCTCTAAGTGATAAGCTTTGATGTGATCTCTCTCCCCCCCCCCCCCCTTTGACATCAATTTCCAAGAAGGGCTTGATAAAAAATTTGAGCTCTCTCTCCCCCACTGGAATTTGTCATGAATGGGTTTGATCCTTGAGTCACAACCTAAAGCAAATAAAAATGTGATGCTTGTAGAGGACAAGATTCATTGAGTGGAGCTGGAGCAAAAGAATCACAGAATAAGTGGCAAACTATTTTTCCTATTGTGAAATCGGTGGCACCGAGTGGTATGCTTCGGTGGTACCGAAAGTTTTCGGTTGGACCGAAAATGACAAATCGGTGTAAGCGAGTTCATCGCAGAGAAAACACTTGTCACCTCAGCTCACTTGACAAATAAGATCTCACAAAGATTTGCAAGGAATTTACTGAATGATATGCAATTAATTGGAATGCAGAGAATGCAAAGCAAACAGAAAGAAATCTAGATGAAGTTTTTTTGAAAGGGGAAACACATATGCATGAGTCAAATGCAAAAACTCAGAAAAGAACACAAGAGAACTTCATCTAGAGATGGTCGGTGACAAAGTCACCTATGTTAGAGTATATTGACTTAGGTGTCAAGTGAGATCACTTGATCATAGGTCATACTCATCGTTTAAGCTCAAAATGGGGTTGCCATTTTTCGTTTAAGCATCTTGATGTATTCACATCTTGTCGAGTTGCTTTAACTCATGACTTGGAGTAAAGCTTCTCTAAGATGGAATAACATACCTTGGTTGGTGGTGTTGTCCATGTAGTTGAACTTGTGTGAGTTGCTCAAGAGTTGGGAGCACCACTTGGAATTTGAGTCCATCTACCTACATGGGTTAGTTCATGCAAGGAAGAGCACTTGTGTATCCAACAATGACAATCATGAAGCTCAACATAGAATTTGTCAAAAGATATGTTTAAATGGTTTTGTGCTTCCTTGGCTTAAACCACCTTGTGTAGAGACTTGGTGATGTAGAGATTGCTCAAGATATGAGTGGTTTACAATCTCATGGATTTTGATTCAACCAAGTACCTACATGGGTTAGATAACATGCAAGATACAAATATATCCAAGACATAAGATTTCCATCATACTTGAGATATCAAGGATTAGGCATAAGCTCATGTCTTGCATGTATCCAATGGAGTTTCTACTCCAAGTTTGAAGGATCAATGATGTTCTATTCTCCTCTTAACCTGCAAAACACTTTCTCATCAAGAGGTTTAGTGAATATATCCGCTAATTGCTTTTCAGTGCGAACAAGCTTAAGATCAATGTCACCCTTAGCAACATGATCTCGAATGAAATGATGACAAACTTCAATGTGCTTAGTTCAAGAATGTTGTACTGGATTATGTCCAATTTTGATAGCACTTTCATTGTCACAAAGCAATGGAACATGTTTCACATATATCCCATAATCTTTAAGAGTTTGGATCATCCGAAGTAATTGAGCACAACATGAACCAGCGGCAATGTATTCCGCTTCGGCAGTGGATAAGGATACCGAGTTTTGTTTCTTGGAGGACCAAGACACAAGAGATCTACCAAGAAACTGACAAGTACCCGAAGTGGACTTTCTATCAACCTTGTCGCCGGCATAGTTCGAGTCGGAGTAGCCAACAAGATCGAAAGAGGCCCTCTTAGGATACCAAATGCCAAAATTTGGTGTATGGATTAAGTATCTCACTATCCTTTTCACGGCCTCAAGATGACATTCTTTAGGAGCGGCTTGATATCGTGCACACATGCACACACTTAGCATAATATTGGGACGTGAAGCACATAGATATAATAATGAACCAATCATAGAGCGATAAACCTTTTGATCAACCGGTTCATCATGTTTGGTTAAGTCAAGATGTCCACTATTAGGCATGGGTGTAGACATACCTTTGCATTCTTGCATATTGAACTTCTTGAATAAGTCCTTAGTGCACTTCCTTTGAGAGACAAAAGTACCTTCCTTAGTTTGCTTGATTTGCACTCCAAGAAAGAATTTGAGTTCACTCATCATTGACATCTCAAACTTCTCCGACATTAGCTTTCCAAACTTTTCACTAAAATGAGGGTTAGTTGATCCAAATATGATATCGACAACATAAATTTGGCATACAAATAATTCTCCATTAACCCTTTTAGTAAAAAGTGTGGAATCAATTTTCCCAATTTCAAAGCCTTTTTCAGGAAGAAACTTGGTCAAGCATTTATAACATGCTCTAGGAGCTTGTTTAAGACCATAAAGAGCTTTGTGAAGTTTGTAAACATGATTGGGTTTCTTAGGATTGACAAAGCTGAGAGGTTGCTTAACATAAACTTCCTCCTCTATTTCACCATTTAGAAAAGCACTTTTAATGTCCATTTGGTACAAGGTGATATCATGATGATTAGCATAGGCAAGTAAGATCTGAATGGACTCAAGTCTAGCAACGGAGCATAAGTCTCACCATAGTCCATACCTTCGACTTGTGTGTAGCCTTGCATTTAGAGGCGTGCTTTGTTGCGAACTACTTGTCCATCTTCATCTTGCTTGTTGCGAAACACCCATTTGGTACCGATGATGTTGTGGTTGTTGTCGGGCTTCTCAACTAATGTCCAAACTTGATTCCTCTCAAAGTTGTGTAGCTCTTCATGCATAGCATTTATCCAATCCGGATATTCCAATGCTTCTTCAACCTTCATAGGTTCAATTCTAGAGATGAAAGAATAGTTTTCACAAAAGTTAGCTAAACGAGTTTTAGAGCGAGTGATTCTCCCGGTTTGAATGTCATTGTAGATTTGCTCGACGGGATGGTCTTTAGCAATTCTTGCTCGAACTCGTGAGAGCTTTTGCTTGGGTCTTCGTTGAACATCTTCTTCATCTTCTTCTTCTTCTTGGCCTTCTTCATTGTTGGCGTTGTCGTTCTCTTGTCATGGTGGAGAAGGAGGTCGTTGACGTTCATCTTGATGCACTTCCTCGTTTTCTTCATCTTTGTGTGTCCCACTTGTGGATGCTTCCGTATTAACTCTTGGTTCACCTTGTCGTGAAGTAGAAGCTTCCACTTGAATTGACGAGGTACTCTCCTTCACCTCCGTTGGACGGACCTTGCCAATAGACAAGTCTTGGATTGCTTCCGAAGGGTCTTTGTCTCCTGCATCAATTGGCAATTGCTCTATTTGCGAGCCGTTAGATTCATCAAACTTCACATCTACCGTCTCTTCAACCTTTCGGGTGAAATTGTTGTAGACACGGTAAGTGTGAGAGTTTGAGCCATAACCTAGTAGGAAACCTTCATGAGACTTAGGAGCAAATTTAGAACGAGCGATGCTTATCAAGAATGTAGCACTTTGAGCGAATACTCGAAAGTATCCAACTTGGGGTTTGTTACGGTGAGGAGCTCGTATGCCGTCTTGCCGAGTAGCTTGTGAAGATACAAGCGATTTGTTGCATGACAAGCTATCTCAACCGCTTCTGCCCAAAAGTGCTTCGGTGTCTTGTACTCATCAGGCATCATTCTCGCCATTTCGATGAGTGTCCGGTTCTTCCTCTCAACAACTCCATTTTGTTGAGGTGTGTACGTAGCCGAGAACTCGTGTGAAATCCCTTCTTCGTCAAGAAAGGTGTCCACATTTGCGTTCTTGAACTCCGCTCCGTTGTCGCTGCGAACCTTCTTGATCTTCACTTCAAATTGATTTTGGGCCTTCCTAGCGAAGTTTTTGAAGATCTTTTGGACCTGCGATTTATCATCGAGAAAGAACACCCACGTAAATCTTGAAAAATCATCAACTATAACTAGACAAAAAGAATTTCCACCGAGACTCTTGTAGGAGTTGGGACCAAAGAGATCCATGTGAAGTAGCTCGAGTGGCCTCTTTCTGGTCATGATATTCTTCATGGGATGCCGTCCTCCAACCTGTTTACCTGCTTGTCAAGCACTGCAAAGTCTATCCTTATCAAATATGACATCGTTAACTCCAAGGATATGATTCCCTTTAATAAGCTTGTCAAGGTTTCTCATGCCAACGTGACCTAATCGTCTATGCCATAACCAACCTTTTGAGGATTTAGCAATGAAGCAAGTTTTGGGTTGAGACTTTTTAGTGAAATCAACAATGTATAGATCACCTCTACGCACACTGGTAAAGACCATTTTATGATTGTCTCGATGAAACACTTGGCAATCAATTTCAGAAAATAGGACATTGAAACCGAAATCAGCAAGTCTAGATACTGAAAGTAAGTTGTACCCAAGAGATTCAACGAGCATGACATTCTGAATGGAGCTATCATGTGAGATGGCCACCTTACCGAGGCCAACCACCTTACCCTTTGAGTTGTCACCGAAAGTGACAAACTTTCGAGGACTATCATTTTCAGCAAGCTCACGAAACATGTCTTTATCTCCAGTCATGTGATCTGTACATCCACTATCAAGAACCCATTCCTTTCCTCCTGACACATATCCCGGAAGATTTGCCATAAGACCAAAAATGTCTCATTGCATCATCAAGATCGAAGTCACTATCATCATCCTCATCATAGTATCCATGTTCAACATCGTCATGTGGTGGGTCAAATCCTAGAGAGGGTAATTCATTAGAGCGAGTTTGACAATGATCTTGCTTATGAATTCTTATAGCTTCGGAAATGATATCACTAATAATTCCAACATCTCCTTTGGCATGCATAAGGTCGGTAAGTTCAAATAGACGATCACCAAACATAGTATCACAAGTATTTATTTTACTCAAAGCAATAGACTTATGGAGAATTTCATCTAGATTTTTCAAGGAATAATTTGGAAAGCATTCCTCAAGAAATTTCCATATAGTGTAGGCACACTCAAAGGTAGGCAAGATTCTAATCAAGTTTCTAGGCAAGCCTCTAGTGATAAGATTAACAGTTCTAAGATTCCTAGTCATGTCAATAGATTCATCAGGGGTAGGATGCATAGGATCAACATGAGGAGCACGAGGGCTAGCAATGTACTTGTTCAAATGATATTGATTGAAAATTATAAGCATCTCATTTTTCCACTCATGAAAATACTCTCCATCAAGAATAGGCACTCTATGACTAAGACTCCCCGAAGTAGACTCATCCATCTTCCTCCAATGGTGATTAAACCAAGGCAATGGAGACCAATGCTCTGATACCACTTGTAGGATCTTGAGAAGAGGTGTCTAGAGGGGGGTGATTAGAGACTAAGTACCAAAGTTGCAGTTTTTAACCTTATTAAAGTTTAAGTGGAGTTTAGGCACAAGTTTAACATTCTCAATACATAACAAGCAAGCATGCAATGAGTATATGAGCAGCGGAAAGTAAAGCATGCAACTTGCAAGAAATTAAAGGGAAGGGTTTGGAGAAATCAAACGCAATTGGAGACACGGATGTTTTTGGCGTGGTTCCGATAGGTGGTGCTATCGTACTTCCACATTGGTGGAGACTTCAACCCACGAAGGATAACGGTTGCGTGAGTCCACGGAGGGCTCCACCCACGAAGGGTCCACGAAGTAGCAACCTTGTCTATCCCACCATGGCCGTCGCCCACGAAGGACTTGCCTCACTAGCGGAAATCTTCACGAAGTAGGCGATCTCCTTGCCCTTACAAACTCCTTGGTTCAACTCCACAATCTTGTCGGAGGCTCCCAAGTGACACCTAGCCAATCTAGGAGACACCACTCTCCAAGAAGTAACAAATGGTGTGTTGATGATGAACTCCTTGCTCTTGTGCTTCAAATGATAGTCTCCCCAACACTCAACTCTCTCTCATAGGATTTGGATCTGGTGGAAAGAGGATTTGAGTGGAAAGCAACTTGGGAAAGGCTAGAGATCAAGATTCATATGGTAGGAATGGAATATCTTGGCCTCAACACATGAGTAGGTAGTTCTCTCTCGTAAATAGGATCTTTGGAAGTGTAGGTTCAGTCGATGGCTCTCTCCACGAATGAAGAGGAGGTGGAGGGGTATATATAGCCTCCACACAAAATCTAACCGTTACACACAATTTAACAATCTCGGTGGGACCGAATCAACAAACTCGGTCAGACTGATTTTAGTAAACTTAGTGACCTTTAGGATTTTCGGTGGGACTGACTTGCATCTCGGTAGGACCGATATGGTTAGGGTTAGGGTATAACGAAATCTCACTGAGACCGATTACACAAACTCGGTGAGACCGATTTTGGTAATTAGCTAACCAGACAGTTGGTCAAGCAAACTCGGTGAGACCGATTACTCAAACTCGGTGAGACCGATTTTGGTAATGAGTTAACCAGAAAGTTTGCATTGTAATCTCGGTAGTACCGATTCTCAAACTCGGTGAGACCAATTTTGATAGTGGACATACACAGAGAGATTACAATCCCATCTCGGTGAGACCGAGATCCCTATCGGTAGAACCGATTTGCCTAGGGTTTGTGGCAGTGGCTATGACATATGGAATCGGTGGCGCCGGATAGGAAGAATCGGTGAGACTGATTTTGGCTTTATATTTAGGTCATATGTGGATGTGAGAAAGTAGCTGAGGGTTTTGGAGCATATCACTAAGCACATGAAGCAAGAGGATCATTAAGCAACACCTCATCCCTCCTTGATAGTATTGGCTTTTCCTATAGACTCAATGTGATCTTGAATCACTAAAATATAAAATGAAGAGTCTTGAGCTTTTGAGCTTGAGCCAATTCTTTGTCCTTAGCATCTTGAAGGAATTCCCACATCCTTTAATCCATGCCACTCCATTGTTGAACTTATCTGAAACATACTAGATAAAATTGTTAGTCCAACAAGAGATATGTTGACATTAATTACCAAAACCACCTAGGGAGCACTTGTTCTTTCAATCTCCCCCTTTTCGGTAATTGATGACAACATACATCAAAGCTTTAGATAAAGATGTAAAGAATAGCAAGTAAAGCTTTGGAAAGACATGTAAGAGGCATAGGCTCCCCCTATATGTATGCAATCATGTGAATATGGAATATAGAAGCATGTGATGGCATAACCATGATACAGCAGGCAATGTGTTACATGTATCTTGGCCATATGCATCAGAGCAAAGAATATTAATGAAAATACCTTCATGCCCATGAGTCCTTCTTGCAAACAATATGTACATCAGCAAGAATTCCTCATACACATGATTGTGATGCATATACTTACCTTGTAGTCTTGAGTTGGCTTAGGATGGAATGAACCTGCGTAAACAAGGTTAGATAACATAGATGCACCTACTAGCCAGAGCAAACAAAAGAAACCACAAGAATACCAAGACTGGTATGACATGTTGAGAGTGAGTACTAAGTACTACATTGGATTTGACATGTTCCCAAGAGTAAAGATATGCAATGAATTTGAATGATTTCTTTCCCTTAGATGTCTTGCTCCCCCTGTATCTAGCATGGGATACTGGGAGAAGATAGGGAACATAAAATCAGAGCTGAAAGATATAAATGAGCAGAGCTAATGCAAGCTAATGCAAATAAGCACATATGAACATGTATTTCCCCTCAAGAAGACATGTGGCATCTCTCCTCTTGAACACCAAGCATCTGGGATCCTTGAGAAATACTTTTTATCTAGTATTCTCTCCCCCTGGAGATCTCTCTCTCCCCCTGAAGGATCTCTCTCTCCTTCTCTTATGTGATCTCTCTAAGTGATAAGCTTTGATGTGATCTCTCTCCCCCCCTTTGACATCAATTTCCAAGAAGGGCTTGATAAAAAATTTGAGCTCTCTCTCCCCCACTGGAATTTGTCATGAATGGGTTTGATCCTTGAGTCACAACCTAAAGCAAATAAAAATGTGATGCTTGTAGAGGACAAGATTCATTGAGTGGAGCTGGAGCAAAAGAATCCACTACTAGAAAAACCGCTTCTAATGGCGCACCTAATTTGGCCATTAATGGCGCATCTCTGGTGCGCCATTACTAGCACGCCATTAGTAATTTTTACTAATGGCGCACCAGTGGTGCGCCATTAGTATCTGAGTATACTAATGGCGCACCACCGTGCGCCATTAGTATAGGCTACTGATGCGCCATTAGTATGCCTCCCAGGCCATGTATACCAGTGCTTTGGCATACTAATGGCGCACGACCACGAGATGCGCCATTAGTAACCATGGCATACTAAAGGCGCCTTGACCGATGATGCGCCATTAGTATTCTTTGTCATACTAATGGCGCCTTCGTCATGTGATGCGCCATTAGTATGAATATTAGGTTTTTTTTTCTGCTTTTTGCACAGGTTACAAAATGTATAATTTGACAAAATATAGACAGCACACATGAACAACAGATTCATCGAATACAATAGAAGATTAGTCTTTGAATACAATTCATCATATTAGTCTCCGAATACAATTCATCATATTAGTCTCTGAATTGAAAAGACCGAACAAAGATAGAACATTATATTACAAGTCTCGAGACCGTGAGTAGCGAGTTTGTCTTCACATTACAAGTCGATATCGATCATCTAAACTACCATCACATAGAAGAGAGCTGCGGTCATCACGATGAGCATCATCACGATGAAACTCGTCTTCATCCGGTTCCTCCAACGCTCCCTCCCTCTCCCGCTAGATAGCGGGCGATCTAGATTCGCCTCGGCCCTAGTGGTGTACCTTTGTAATCTGTTATCGCTGAATCGGCGAACCTGTCTCCGACACTCCTCCCACCATCGAGACTCCGGAACCTTACCCTTGTACAGACATACGCCGGCATCGCTATGCACTACCCAAATGAAACGTTAGTACCAATTCAGACAATACATAAGCAATATATAAGTATGCAATGAACGATCGGAAGAGAAAAGCAAGACATTAATAGCATCGATTACATCTAAGTTGAACGACTCTCAAACCAAAGAGACATACTACAAGTTCATTAAAGTTTAATTACAACATGAGCCAATCGATGTTTCAGAACTAGACAACTCGACTCAAGGGACGGAGCGTGGATGAAGCCGCCGTCTATCGTGGGAGTCATGAAAGAACGGGCGTTGTCATCCTGCATTTGTAGCATTGTGTCGATGTCACCGTTGGACGGTTGATTTCGAGGTAGAACTGCCCGAGGTACGGCGACATCTTGATGGATGATTTCCGCAAACTCCGATGGATGCGAAAGAATTCTTGTCGATGTCCGCGCCCTGGATTGCCGACACGCCTTCGCCCAATCTTGGAGTTTACTTGGTAGCGAAGTTGATGATGGTCTGCACGATCGCCGCATGTGATGGATGGCGAGTAGGCACCCTTCGATCGCCAGCGGCTGCTTGACGCAGCGAACGTCAGATTGTGGGAGAACACGTGCTTGCCGATTACTTAATAGGCCGGTGAAGGTGCCTCCAGATTTGGCGAGCCGGGAGAACATCATCAAGAACCTTCTTGACATTTGTGTAGTCTACGCTCGACTAACGGTCCGGGTCGAAATACGTGGCTGGGAATATTTGGGGCTTAGGAGGATGAGCGTGCAACGTGTGTCACCGCAGAAAACACGGAATGTTAAAAGAAAACGATCGAAATGTAAGAATTCATATGTTACGGGCGGTTGAGGGAGGACTTACTCGGGAAAGTAAGGCACGAGGAAGTTATCCTTATCTTGGTTTGCCGAATGACGCTTCGAGGTAAGAACTCGCGATTTGCGGTCCCCGCCGCTGCCCAAGATCTTGGCACGCATGTAGAAGGGTCGACTATCACGATGTCCGGTCTTGTCGCGAATGATCCGCATCTCCATACTCAGCGAAAATAGCCGAACGAAGGTGTAGTGCAGCGGATGAAGGTTCAACATAGCGTGGATGTCATCAAACGCAGGACGATCGACGCCCGATGGAGTTATCCACAAAGCCCTTGCCCTCCGCACCTTGGCCGCAAAACTGGGTATGCCACATCCTTCTCCCCGAGACGCCGCTTCTCCAAAGAAAGAACACTGTCATGCAGACTCCGATAGCACCGGTTGCAGCATTGAGCATATTTGTCGGTAGCATCGCCCTACCCGCCACATGCACCCTCCTCGAGATATCCTGCGGTGAAGGTGGCCCGCCCCGAGCACGGATCGCATCGTGCGGCTGGCTCGCACCCTTCTTAGTCTTTCTTTTGCGTGCCTTCTTCTTCTCCCGTAATGGGACCGAGTTTTACTCACGCACCGCCTTCTTGAGTGTGTTGGGGCTGATAATATTTCGCACCTCGCCTATCTCGAGGCTCGGTGAAGTCGGCAAGCTGGGAGGCGCTCGAGAGCTGAACGCCGACGGCGCTGTTGTAACTTGGCTTCTCCGCTGCACGAGCTAGATCGCACACGCCTTTTGTTGGGTTTGGTTCTTGAGAAGGAGGCCCCATGAAGTCGCCATCGTACCCATGATCGGCAAAGTACTGATCGGCGTTGCCAAATGTATCATAGTCGCCGCCGCCGTCGTTCGATCCTGTGCCATATGCATGTTTGGATCCATGGCATAGGGATCTCCGACACCGTTGCGGCGGTCTTGCCATGGGGCCGACTTTGGCGCCGCACGACCGGGCGGTGTTGTCTTTGGGGTGGTGTCCCCGCCCCAAACGAATCTGGCTCTTCGCCAAAGCAGGGCCAGCTCAAGCATGCGCCGAGGGTCATCACGTCATCATCGCCGGCCCCGACGGGTCGATTCGAGGTAACAACTCGTCGCAGCCTGGCAGCACCAACCAGTTGAACCCTAAACAAATTGGGTGGCATCTAGGTACCGTGGAACAGGGGTTGCCCGTTGAACTATTTTGCCCTTGGCGACATCGACCAACTCGTTGTTCACGGCGGAGGAGAGTGCACGGAACGTCGGCGGCGCCGCGAAAACATGTAGGGCGTCAGGATGCCCACCAAAGGCAAAGAGATGAAGTCCTCGGCCGAGAGGCTTAATTAGTTACCGTGATGATGGCGCCGAGCTCGGCTAATGTAGAGGCACCGCCAACGGCGGGCGGCAGCTGACGGAGGGGCCGCTTGCTGCAGAGGTGCCGGCCGGCGACACCCGGTGCATTAAGCTCCGTGCGGCGTCGGAGACACTAATGCCGCCCGCCGAGGCACCAATGGCCCCGCCATCGCATTATGCGAAGTTGCTAGCCGTGAAGCTAGGAATCGGGCGGCCCTTGTTGGCCGCCCGCAATCCACGCGACTCAACCCCGAGATCAAGGTAGGCACAATGGCGGTGATCGCCGCGCCGAGTCGTTGTTCCACTTGCTCTTGGACAATCTCCAAATCCGCGCCACCGTGCCTTTGAGTTCTTGAACCTCTCGCGCTGGCTTTCCGAGCTGGTCTTTTCTCCTTCCGCACACCAATGTATAGTATGACCCCATTTTGTCGACAAGCCTTTGCCGGCCACACGACCAGCTGACGTCGGCTTACTGAGCTTATCCTTGTTCTTCATTACATTCAACCCCCTATTTAGAGTGGTGTCCCAAGGGTTGCTCTGAGTCGACCCCGCCATCGCTTTCAATCGCCTATGGAAGGAATGTGAACCATTTAGAAATTTGGCTTCATTAATTAGAATGCAACCATATGGAGCTAATTACGCGGGGGTGTATTCCTTACCAGAACAAGCTCAAGCGACCTGGTCTTCGGATCCGTGGTAAGCTCCTTTGTTTTCGGGTCCTTCTTGTACGGGCCCCGACAAAGTTCCTGGTCCGCTTGTCACCAGATTTATCAAAGAGGGGCGGTAGGCCTTGCTCGCACGGTCCGCGCCCTCCTTGTCCCATATAGGCTCCGCCACTCTATAACCGCCGGGACCGAGTGTGTGTTCCCCTATGTTCAGCTCCCGTGATTTGTTTCCCCACTCACTTGATTGGGAGTTTGCGGTGCTCGAGCAATTGATCTTGAAGTCGTTGTAGTCATCTTCGTGATCGAAGGATTTTTCTCCTTGATCTTCTCATAACTCTCACCTTTCTCGATCATTCTCTTCACATTGCTTTTCCAAGTAGACAGGGCCTTGCTCATCTTCGTGAGGGCAGCATTGTTCACTTTATTCCCTTTGAGGCTTGTGTTTTCAAAAGCAGCGGGAACTTGTATCGCTCGTGCAGCTTCGTGAAGAGGAGGTTGCGCAAATTTCCTCGGTCGGGATGCCTCGTGTTCTCGGTGTTGATCGAGACGGTGCTCGGAGAATGCACCGAGATGAAGCGAGTACCCTTGACTATTCGTTCGGGCGCGTTGGATTCCGTCGGAGTCCACTTCAAGAACTTCCTCCTTGAGGGTGCGGAGCACGGTCGGGCGCCGTCCTTCCGCTGCCTCTTACATTGGCTGCCATCCGTGTGCGCCGCCATCATCGATGGTGGCATCCTCGGCGGCACCATCGGTGGTGGCATCGGTGTGGTCATCCTCGGCGGCACCATCGGTGGTCTCGGGATCGGTGGGGAAGGCGGCGGCCTCATACAAGTGAGGTTGTTCCTCCATCTCTGGGACAGCTCCTGAATGCCTTGTCGCCCAACCCCGGCCTCATTGTTGTGGGCCATGTTTCTCTCTAAATAGAAACAAAGCTTGGTCAAAAAGTTGGTTATTGGCAAGGAACAAGATCATGGTCTCATCATTTAGGGTTTGTCGACACCGAGTCATCCTAAAATCTAAGCTTTTATCATTGAGGGTTTTTCGACGCCGAGGCACCCTAAAAGCCTAACCTTTCATCATTTCGGTTTTATCGACACCGAGGCACCCTAAAAGCCATGCATTAGTCACAAGTACGTCGGGCACTTGATCCTACTTAATTAACTACTAAGATACCCCGCCCATGCATTAGTCACAAGTATTTTATATGTCCTATTTTTAGCAAAGTCATGCTAAAATTCACGGAAAATTTCAGCATGACCTTCGCTGAAAATAGGACATATGGAGTACCCAATTTGCCGGAACGGAAGTTAATCGACATTCCGCAAACTCAAGGGCCTCTCGGGTACTGCAGAAATCATCACGACACGATGGTCGGAGAAAAACCCAGCAAACTAGCACCACAATGTGCCTCTACTTTCATATGGATGAAAAGGCCACAATGTGCCTCTACTAGCACCACAATCTTAGTTAACTTCGGGGACATCGTAAAGTTAACATCCTACTGATTATTATGAGGACTTCACTGCCACTGCTTACTCAAACTTAAGTTAGTAATTAAAAATATAAAATAGGATAACCCAAAGGATGTGGACTGTTGGTTGATGTCACAAAAGCTGCTAATCTCAACATGTTCTACAGCTTGTTAAAATTATCTTATCAGTATTTAGAACAAACTAACACCACGTAGTCTACCAATTCAGGTAGAAGCCATCGCTCATTACAAATTTGAATATATGATATTCCAGAAAATAATCTGTCTACAAAATGAGATACATTCCGCTTGAACTACCAAAACTGTAACCAACGTTATTACCTAATTATGAAAAAGTGCAGTACATATAAATTATTTCATCATTGAGAGGAGATAACCAAAAGTTTCCAAACAGCCACACCACACACTAAGACAAGTAACTGAAATGACTCTCTTTGTATTGTAGTAGAAGAAGAAACAAGAGAGATGCAAGATAGTAGTATATATAGGTGAGTCAACCTATTATTCTAGGCAGCTGCCTTGCTAGTGATTCGTGTCGTCAAGAATCGATCCCTCCCACTCGACCTGCGATCTTCTACAAGGAAAAAGTAGCAGCTCACCAACCACCATATAATTATACAAGGAAAAAATGCTACTTGGCACTAGTGTAAACGAGAAGCTTGAGGTAGCAGCAGATTGAAGTGATAAAGTGCAAAGGAGAAGCTTGAGCTAGTAAACAATTTCTGAATGTTATAAAGTGGGGAAAGTAAAATAAAATTCATGACTAGTCATGGCACTAGAAAAGAGATGAGATTTCACAAAACCAGAGCCAAGCATAGTCCGTAATGTCAAATTTTCAGTTAGTTAATTATTACAGTCCTTTGCTAAAAGAGATGATCCGTCCAAGAAATTTAATACTAGATGCATGCGATCTGTTGAGGATCTTTTAGTGAATGACTAACAACAAGTAGCCGAGCTTGCCCAAGAAAGATTAGATTCGAAGTGCTGGCTGCTGCTCATCGAATGGAGTCGACAGTTATACAATGTCAATTGACAAGAAGTAGAGTGAGATGATCAAACGTTTGTGCTGAATAGTAGTGGCAGTGTAATGTTAACTAAATACAGTTGGCGGTGTATATAGTGAGATGATCAAAATTTGCACATAAATGCTAACAACAGCCTATGTACATGAGCGACTCTTCTTAGAAAATGTTGAAAGTTTAAAATAAACACAGTTCTCAGATTTTTCTAAACTGTCCAAACCAGATTGGGTTCAGCAAATCCATGTCGAGCACTCTGCCTCGCAGCATACTCAATCATTTTCGAGGTGTGTGATATAAAACTTGAGAATTGCATTAGCAGCTCTATGCCATAATGGACATTTATATCTTATCAAGCCTCGCTTATACCAGCACAGCAAGCAATTACCTAGCAATGGGCACTAATAAGATCCGAATACTTGACGGGTGAACGCATAAAAACAACAACTCAAAAGGCAATTCATTTTTCCATGAAGAATGGGCAAGATTAACTAGCTATCGGACATCTGAAACACAACCACATCTTCTATATATTATAGGTAAAAAACATAAAGAAATGTGTGGTCATGATTTTGAGTAAAAGATCTTATCTAAGAAGGAAAATCGGTGAATATCAAAAGAGTTGCAATGATCACCGTTGCATTGCACTCGACCAAACATATGCATATTTCGTGATCCGCCTTCCATTTTCCACTAGTGAGCCTCAAGTATCGATTCAGTGGTAACTAGTAGGCTATATAGTTGATACTTGATTTGTTGATCTAGCAAACAAGATGGAGGCAAAAATTTAGGTGAGTTGTGACATAGTATATTTTACTATCAACAAACCGCCCTCAAGGTCCATGGACATCTAGTCACTGTATTGTTGGATGCTAATAACTTTAGCGATTTGCAGTTGCATGAATCGGGGATCAACTACAAACATATTGAGTGGTTGTAACTTTAGTTGCTAGTGATCACATAAGTGGTCAAACATATGAAGGCTTATTTGGTAAGTTCGAACGCCTAACATAGTACTAGGTATATCAATCGCTCCATGAAAAGAAGATGACAGGAAATTGTGACCGAAAAGGCTGAAACCACCATTCCTTGTCCCTTGGATTCTTTACCATTTCTTCTCAAGCGAGAAAGAGAGAAATCCCATCCTATGCAACGTCCTCTACCCGATTCACTTTCCCCTCGTCCCAAAAGCAGCTGTGGCCTATGAGTAGCAGCGTATGCGTTAGCATCTGCAACACGTTCCAGATTCCTCATTGTTCTTGGCGGTTGTGGAACGGGGCAGGCGGGTGTCCCGGCGTCTGAGTCCGTTTTCAAGCAACGCCGAATCGCCCAGACGACGAGCAACCGCCTAGCAGATTCCCATTGTTTCCCCCACAAATTCCGGTGGACACGCAGCCCCCCGCCTCAAAATTCAGCAAAGCAGAGGAAGAAATCAAGGGGAAGGGAAGGGGAGGGCGACACTTACACCCTGTTGAAGAGATACGCCTTGCCGTGCTTGGAATGGAAGTTCTGCGAGGAACAGAAAACACGCCGCCGTCAGTCACATCCGCCATGAGATGAGGCCCCGCGCAACAAGCAATCAAGAAGGGGATTCGCTCGCAGGCAACGAAGGAGGGAAGGGAGGGGCAGAGGGGCACCTTGGAGATGATGTCGGGGCGTCGGGGCGGCGTCTCGCGGCGTCGGGGCGTCGAGGCCGGGCGGAGACGAGGACGACGGGGCGGCCGAGGCGGCGGGCAGCAAGGCTGGAGAGGAGAGGAGAGGGAAGGGATCGAGGCGAGGGCGAGAAGGGATCGAGGGCCGGGAGGAAAAATATGGATGGGGCACATACTAATGGCGCACCACACCCGTGCGCCATAAGTATATCCACACTAATGGCACACCTCACCCTGGTGCGCCATTAGTATTTTTTTTTATTTCTGCTCGAGCCAATAGGTTATCTCCCACCTCACCTGATCCAAACCAAGTCCCCTCTACTAGCTCGACTGGTCAGCAGCCAGTTCTCACACCAGGAGGTCCTGGGTTCGATTCCCAGGCTCCACAATTTTTTTTATGCATTTAAAATGTTGTTTGATACTTATTTATGTTTAAATATGTTCAAACTTGTTTAAGTCATAACAGTAATATTTTTTATAAGACAGTAATAATTTTTTAAAAAATATCATCAAACAAGAATGCCGGTGGAGCGGGGAGGGTGCTGAGGTGCGGGGGTCGGGCGGCGGTTGAGTAGGGGAGGGGTGCGGGGGGTCAGCGACGGCGGTTGAGTAGGGGAATCGAGGGTGCGGGGGCTCCACAATTTTTTTATGCATTTAAAATGTTGTTTGATACTTATTTATGTTTAAATATGTTCAAACTTGTTTAAATCATAACAGTAATATTTTTTTATAAGACAGTAATAATTTTTTTAAAAATATCATCAAACAGTAATGCCGGTGGAGCGGGGGAGGGTGCGCGGGATGGAGGGGGATCGAGATCGAGTGTCCATGAAATTTAAAAATATTCATGATAGTTCAAAAAGTGCCCATGAAATACAATCGAGAAATGAAGGCTACGATTTAAATACAATCGATCTTAGCTAGCTATCTGTTCACAATCTTCTTGCCCTTCTTTTTTGCAAATGGAGTTCTTCTGTGGAACGGACGCCCTTAGGTAGGGTGGTCCTGCTTCTTCTTGTGGTGTATGCTGCTACTTCATCATCGTCATGTTCGATCCTCGGTCGCCAGATTTGTCAAGTCTTGCTCATTGGCTACTCCATCCATTCCGATGATCTTCCTTTTGCCTCTCCTCACGACAACAAGACTAGGCTTTGGCGGGTCGGTAATGAAGAAGCATTGGTCCACTTGGGAAGCCAGTACCCATGGCTCATTTTTCAGCGGTGACGCTTATGCGCCCATGTCTTGGATTTAACCGGGTATAACCATGGTGGTGAAATACCGTCTTCTTTTATGACGTTCTTGGCCCATCGACACGGAACATGGGACCTTCTCTCGGCAGTAGCTCAGCTCCCTGATCTCCTCGATCCTTCCGTAGTATCTGTCCTTGTCGTTACGGTGTAGGATTCCATCGTTACCCCGGAGTTACGATAACCATCGCTCTTCATGTCCTTGGCCTCGGTGTAGAATGTAGTCGTTGATATCGTGACGCCTCATAGGTCATCAGGTTGTGCTCGCGCCCGTGACAAGGCTTAATATGAGTTGTTCTTCCGCGGAAGAATCCTCATGTAAAGGGTACGGCGTAAGCTTCGCTTGAACCAACGCGTGAAACATGAGTTGTGCTCTTTGAGTATATCTCCGTCCGTCCTCTGCTGGCCTCGGTCATTGTACGCCTTCTTAATAAAGGTTTTGTGCTCTACCACCCAAGGATCGACCACGCCTATGTGTTGTAGCGCGACTAGGTTTGCTCTTTCAAAGTCGGCGAGTCGACCCTCGAAGTCGACATGCATTTCGCGGCGACCCTCACGGTAACCCCATCCAGCGAGCCTGCCGAGGTGCTCGCTGACGGGCAGACCAACGGGTTCTCGATGCCTAGATAATTCGTGCAGAGGAGATGCACTCTTCACCGTAAAGCCCCGCTATGCTTCCTTCTCGACGTGACATGTTGCGAACGTATCCTTTGATGACACCATTCATCCTTTCGAACGGCATCATGCTGTGCAGGAACGCGGCCCGAGTTGGATGATATCCTCCACTATATGGACCAGCAGATGCACCATAACGTCAAGAATGCGGCGGAAGTACATCTCAAGCTCGCATAGTATCACCACGATCTCTTCTGTAGCCTTCGAGTTGCCTCACCCAATCGACTTCGAGAGATGACGTCAAGAAGTTGCATAGGCCAAATAGCGTTTCACGGACGTGCGTGTCCATGATACCACGGATTGCAACCGGAAGTATCTGCGTCATCAAGACGTGATAGTCGTGAGACTTCATCCCGTTGAACTTCTGCTTCACTGGGTCTAGGTATCCGCTTATCTTCCCACAGAATCAGAAGGAAGTTTTACTCCTAGGAGGCAGGTGAAAACTGCTCGATCTCCTCCTCGACTTAGAGTGAAGCACTGGAGGGTAGTCATTTCCGGTCTTCTTGGCCTTTTGCCTTTGCGACGACTTTTCGTGTCCCGCTTCGCCTCATCATCATCATCATCATCATCATCATCATCATCATCATCATCATCATCATCATCATCATTAGCGTGAAGCTCCCGCTCGATGCCCATTGATTTCAAGTGTGCCCTTGCTTTCGGACCATCTTTGGTCCTCTCCGCATCTTGAGCAGGGTACCAAGCAGACTCTCGCACACGCTCTTCGTGATATGCATGACATCAAGGCTGTGAGGCACACGGTGGATCTTCCAAGACGGCAAGTCCCGTAAAACAGACCTCATTTTCCATACCTTCAGCAGCTGCTCTGGCGCTTTCGCTTTTTTCCGGCTCGCGCCTTTTGCTTCTTTCCGGCGGTGGGCAGTCTTTCCAATTTTTCAACAGCTTGTCTATTTCTCGCCGCTCCTCGTACAGGCGCTGGGTTCGGTTTCACCATCGAACAGATCCTTGCGCTTCTCCACAGGTCATCGTCATGAAGCCACCTTCGATGTCCCATGAACACGGTTTTCAAGACCCGGATCTCTATCTAGCTGGCGATACGTTGTGTCATCCATGCACCTTACGATCCAGAAAATCCGTGGACTACCTGCCCGCGAGATATACGTAATCGAGATAGTCGTGCACCGTCGTGAGCAAAGGCGGCTCTCATAGGGAAATATTCTTTTCTGCGGCGCCCCACGATTGGCTGGCATTTTCCACAGCGTGTCAAGCTCCTCTTTCAGCAGCCCCAGATACTGATTGATGTCGCTCCCTGGTTGTTTTGGCCCTTCAATTAGCATACTCATGTGAATGTACTTCCTCTTCATGCACAACCAGGGGGAGGTTGTACATCCACACAAACACAGGCCAGGTGCTATGTGTGCTTCTCCGCTGCCAAACGGATTGACTCCATCGGTGCTCGCGCCAAAGATGATGTTCCTTGGATCGCTCCCAAATTCTGAGTCTTCGGTTCAACGCTACACTGGCTCGCATCCTTAGGGTGACTCGCATCTTGTCTTTTTATATATCTCCGGATCATTTGTGTCATCTTTCGCTTCTTCTCCTCCCTATCCGCGTGCCAACGCAGGAGCTTTGCTACTTTAGGGTCCGCGAAATAGCGCTGCAGACGAGGAGTGATCGGAAAGTACCACACCACTTTTCGAGGAGCTTTCTTCCTCTTCTTGTATCGAGTGACGCCAAGACACCGGACATATGGTAGACTCCGCGTGCTCGTCCCGATAAATGATGCAATTGTTCATGCACACATGGTATTTCACGTCGGTAAATCGAGAGGACACACGATTTTCTTCGCCTCCCAAACTGGTCGGGCACTTGTTCCCCTTGGGAAGACGTTCGTGCTGTAATGACATGTTCTCGCCGAAGCACGCGCCGGTCATTTTGTGTTTTACCTTCATCTCCGAGCCATGAGCGTTACTTTCAGCGGTATCCTCGGCCTGCATCCTTCATACAATGGAGTAACGCGTCTAACTCAAGTTGATCCATCTTGGCTTTCTCTCGGCGGCAGCTCTGGCGTTATCCGTCCGCTTGAGAAGCAGCTCTTGAATATGAGGGTCCTGCACCCAGCCCATCGATGGTCCAGCGTCGTCGCTCCGCCGCATCATCATCTTCATGATCATGCCCGTCGCCTGCTCCGCATCTTCCTCATCATCATGTCCTGCATCTTCTACATGATGATCTGTGTACAGCATCACCGTCGTGATCATCTCATGGGGATTCTTCGTCTTCTCGCCCACCGAGCCGCGGTGGTTGTCTTGCTGCCCTTCCTCATTTCTTCCCGGCCCCCATGGACGACTTCGTAGTCATCTTCATCACCTTGCCACCGATAGCCATCCATGAAACCACGCAAGAGCAGGTGGTCCCGCACCTGCTCGAATCCGGGTCCGCAATAAGCCTCTTCACTTGCATCTTCGACACGGACATCTTATCTCCGCCTCGTTCTTTTGAAGCATCTCGGCCTTCGCGGACCTCAAAAACCTATTCACGATGCCTTCGGTCATCGTGCGGACCATGGTCGTCATGGGTAGAGCAAAACGATATTTTAGAACCAAACAAAATTTGGCATGACTTTCCCTAAAAATAGGACCAAAAGAATGCTTAATGCCAAAATTCTCACCAAACGGAAATGAATCAACATTCCGCAAAATATTGGCAACTATCGCATTTCAAATACCGGTACACCTCCAAACACAAACACATATGCAACACCACAAACATATGCAACACCACTAACATACATAGATCTAGCTAGGCCGTAAAAAGTGCATGTGCACATTGTTGTAGGGAGAACAACATAAATATAGCTTCCCCCCTTACTTACCTATTAAAACAAGGTAATTTAACCACTTAATTTGAATGAATCTATGGTGGAAATGAGGTGAAAAAGAGGAGGCACCCGAGACAAGGAGGAGGTGGAGAGAATGAAGTGGGGAGAAAGTGAGTGTGGGTAGGAGAGGCTGTCCCAAATATCTTGTTGCTGCCCACTTACTAATGGCGCACCTCTTGCATGGTGCGCCATTAGTATATTTGGACAGGCGCACTAGTTCAAAAAAAAAGTTTCTATACTAATGGCGCACCCACCGCCTGGTGCGCCATTAGTAGTTACAACTACTAATGGCGCACCTCTTGCATGGTGCGCCATTAGTATGTTTGGACAGGCGCACTAGTTCAAAAAAAAAGTTTCTATACTAATGGCGCACCCACTGCCTGGTGCGCCATTAGTAGTTATAACTACTAATGGCGCACTTAAGCAGGATGCGCCATTAGTATGTTTGGACAGGCGCACTAGTTCAAAAAAATTCTATACTAATGGTGCACCTATCGAGTGCGCCATTAGTAGTTACAACTACTAATGGCGACTTGTGCAGGATGCGCCATTAGTATGTTTGGACAGGCGCACTAGTTAAAAAAAAAATTGATACTAATGGCGCACCCTTTGCATCGTGCGCCATTAGTAGTTTCAACTCTAATGGCGCATCAGAAGGTGGTGCGCCATTAGTATATACTAATGGCGCACCAACTTTCTGGTGTGCCATTAGTGTCAATTCCATCTATAGCCCTTTTTCTAGTAGTGATCACAGAATAAGTGGCAAACTATTTTTCCTATTGTGAAATCGGTGGCACCGAGTGGTATGCTTCGGTGGTACCGAAAGTTATCGGTTGGACCGAAAATGACAAATCGGTGTAAGCGAGTTCATCGCAGAGAAAACACTTGTCACCTCAGCTCACTTGACAAATAAGATCTCACAAAGATTTGCAAGGAATTTACTGAATGATATGCAATTAATTGGAATGCAGAGAATGCAGAGCAAACAGAAAGAAATCTAGATGAAGTTTTTTTTTAAAGGGGAAACACATATGCATGAGTCAAATGCAAAAACTCAGAAAAGAACACAAGAGAACTTCATCTAGAGATGGTCGGTGACAAAGTCACCTATGTTAGAGTATATTGACTTAGGTGTCAAGTGAGATCACTTGATCATAGGTCATACTCATCGTTTAAGCTCAAAATGGGGTTGCCATTTTTCGTTTAAGCATCTTGATGTATTCACATCTTGTCGAGTTGCTTTAACTCATGACTTGGAGTAAAGCTTCTCTAAGATGGAATAACATACCTTGGTTGGTGGTGTTGTCCATGTAGTTGAACTTGTGTGAGTTGCTGAAGTTTGAGTCCATCTACCTACATGGGTTAGTTCGTGCAAGGAAGAGCACTTGTGTATCCAACAATGACAATCATGAAGCTCAACATAGTATTTGTCAAAGGATATGTTTAAATGGTTGTGTGCTTCCTTGGCTTCAACCACCTTGTGTAGAGACTTGGTGATGTAGAGATTGCTCAAGATATGAGTGGTTTACAATCTCATGGATTTTGATTCAACCAAGTACCTACATGGGTTAGATAACATGCAAGATACAAATATATCCAAGACATAAGATTTCCATCATAGGTGAGATATCAAGGATTAGGCATAAGCTCATGTCTTGCATGTATCCAATGGAGTTTCTACTCCAAGTTTGAAGCATCAATGATGTTCAATTCTCCTCTTAACCTGCAAAACACTTTCTCATCAAGAGGTTTAGTGAATATATCCGCTAATTGCTTTTCGGTGCGAACATGCTTAAGATCAATGTCACCCTTAGCAACATGATCCCGAATGAAATGATGACGAACTTCAATGTGCTTAGTTCGAGAATGTTGTACTGGATTATGTCCAATTTTGAAAGCACTTTCATTGTCACAAAGCAATGGAACATGTTTCACATATATCCCATAATCTTTAAGAGTTTGGATCATCCAAAGTAATTGAGCACAACATGAACCAGCGGCAATGTATTCCGCTTCGGCAGTGGATAAGGATACCGAGTTTTGTTTCTTGGAGGACCAAGACACAAGAGATCTACCAAGAAACTGACAAGTACCCGAAGTGGACTTTCTATCAACCTTGTCGCCGCATAGTCCGAGTCGGAGTAGCCAACAAGATCGAAGAGCCCTCTTAGGATACCAAATGCCAAAATTTGGTGTATGGATTAAGTATCTCACTATCCTTTTCACGGCCTTAAGATGACATTCTTTAGAGTGGCTTGATATCGTGCACACATGCACACACTTAGCATAATATCGGGACGTGAAGCACATAGATATAACAATGAACCAATCATAGAGCGATAAACCTTTTGATCAACCGGTTCATCATCTTTGGTTAAGTCAAGATGTCGACTAGTAGGCATGGGTGTAGACATACCTTTGCATTCTTGCATATTGAACTTCTTGAATAAGTCCTTAGTGTACTTCGTTTGAGAGACAAAAGTACCTTCCTTAGTTTGGCTTGATTTGCAACCCAAGAAAGAATTTGAGTTCACTCTTCATTGACATCTCAAACTTCTCCGACATTAGCTTTCCAAACTTTTCACTAAAATGAGGGTTAGTTGATCCAAATATGATATCATCAACATAAATTTGGCATACAAATAATTCTCCATTAACCCTTTTTTGTAAAAAGTGTGGAATCAATTTTCCCAATTTCAAAGCCTTTTTCAAGAAGAAACTTGGTCAAGCATTTATACCATGCTCTAGGAGCTTGTTTAAGACCATAAAGAGCTTTGTGAAGTTTGTAAACATGATTGGATTTCTTAGGATTGTCAAATCCGGGAGGTTGCTTAACATAAACTTCCTCCTCTATTTCACCATTTAGAAAAGCACTTTTAATGTCCATTTGGTACAAGGTGATATCATGATGATTAGCATAGGCAAGTAAGATGCGAATGGACTCAAGTCTAGCAGCGGGAGCATAAGTCTCACCATAGTCCATACCTTCGACTTGTGTGTAGCCTTGGGCGATTTAGACGTGCTTTGTTGCGTAACTACTTGTCCATCTTCATCTTGCTTGTTGCGAAACACCCATTTGGTACCGATGATGTTGTGGTTGTTGTCGGGCTTCTCAACTAATGTCCAAACTTGATTCCTCTCAAAATTGTGTAGCTCTTCATGCATAGCATTTATCCAATCCGGATCTTCCAATGCTTCTTCAACCTTCATAGGTTCAATTCTAGAGATGAAAGAATAGTTTTCACAAAAGTTAGCTAAACGAGTTTTAGAGCGAGTGATTCTCCCGGTTTGAATGTCATTGTAGATTTGCTCGACGGGATGGTCTTTAGCAATTCTTGCTCGAACTCGTGAGAGCTTTTGCTTGGGTCTTGGTTGAACATCTTCTTCATCTTCTTCTTCTTCTTGGCCTTCTTCATTGTTGGCGTTGGCGTACTCTTGTCGTGGTGAAGAAGGAGGTCGTTGACGTTCATATTGATGCACTTCCTCGTTTTCTTCATCTTGGTGTGTCCCACTTGTGGATGCTTCCGTATTAACTCTTGGATTACCTTGTCGTGAAGTAGAAGCTTCCACTTGAATTGACGAGGTACTCTCCTTCACCTCCGTTGGACGGACCTTGCCAATAGACAAGTCTTGGATTGCTTTTGAAGGGTCTTTGTCTCCTGCATCAATTGGCAATTGCTCTATTTGCGAGCCGTTAGATTCATCAAACTTCACATCTACCGTCTCTTCAACCTTTCGGGTGAAATTGTTGTAGACACGGTAAGTGTGAGAGTTTGATCCATAACCTAGTAGGAAACCTTAATGAGACTTAGGAGCCAATTTAGAACGATGATGCTTATCAAGAATGTAGCACTTTGAGCCGAATACTCGAAAGTATCCAACTTGGGGTTTGTTACCGGAGAGGAGCTCGCATGTCGTCTTGCCGAGTAGCTTGTGAAGATACAAGCGATTTGTTGCATGACAAGCTGTCTCAACCGCTTCTGCCCAAAAGTGCTTCGGCGTCTTTTACTCATCAAGCATCGTTCTCGCCATTTCGATGAGCGTCCGGTTCTTCCTCTCAACAACTCCATTTTGTTGAGGTGTGTACGTAGGCGAGAACTCATGTGAAATCCCTTCTTCGTCAAGAAAGGTGTCCACATTTGCGTTCTTGAACTCCGTTCCGTTGTCGCTGCGAACCTTCTTGATCTTCACTTCAAATTGATTTTGGGCCTTCCTAGCGAAGTTTTTGAAGATCTTTTGGACCTGCGATTTATCATCGAGAAAGAACACCCACGTAAATCTTGAAAAATCATCAACTATAACTAGACCAAAAGAATTTCCATCGAGACTCTTGTAGGAGTTGGGACCAAAGAGATCCATGTGAAGTAGCTCAAGTGGCCTCTTTGTGGTCATGATATTCTTCACGGGATGCCTTCCTCCAACCTGTTTACCTGCTTGACAAGCACTGCAAAGTCTATCCTTATCAAATATGACATCGTTAACTCCAAGGATATGATTCCCTTTAATAAGCTTGTCAAGGTTTCTCATGCCAACGTGACCTAATCATCTGTGCCATAACCAACCTTTTGAGGATTTAGCAATGAAGCAAGTTTTAGGTTGAGCCTTTTTAGTGAAATCAATAATGTATAGATCACCTCTACGCACACCGGTAAAGACCATTTTATGATTGTCTCGACGAAACACTTGGCAATCAATTTCAGTAAATAGGACATTGAAACCAAAATCAGCAAGTCTAGATACTGAAAGTAAGTTGTACCCAAGAGATTCAACGAGCATGACATTCTGAATGGAGCTATCATGTGGGATTTCGATGACTAGGGAGCAAATACGCTTGCCTAGGTCTCGAGTTGTTGTCTGTCGTCCCTGAACCGCCGCCGGGTTGTCCCTTTATATACACAGGTTGACGCCCGGCCGGTTTACAGAGTCCCGAGGCCGACTCATACAATTGTTCGGCTCGGTCTCTCCCTTTCCCTAACTTAAAATACAAGTAAAAAATTATGGCGGTTTACCCCTATGGGCTGTAATCCGCCTCCGTGCCCTGGGCCTTTAAACTTCATCCGTAAAGCGCCATCTTCTTGTCTTCGTGGGCTTCAGTATAGCTGAGCGTGAACCGGCCCCTCCTGGGCGTTTTACACTCAGTGGTTATATCCTCAACAATATGTTCCTTGCATCACCTGAAAAGGCCCCCATCTTCTCTCGATGTTTCTCCACTACGACCCGTCAGCGGGTGCTCTCAACTTCCTGTCTTTCTTGCGGTCTTCCTTGTGCCATCGCAACAACTTGGCATGCTCTTTGTTTCTAAACAGATGTTTCAACCGTGGCATTATAGGAGCATGCCACATCACCTTGGCAGGAACCCTCAAGATCACCAGGGTCATCTCGTCTAATCTTATACCACAATGCACCGCATACCGGGCATGTGTTCAATTCCTCGTACTCACCATGACTACTAATTGTCTAGCTTCACCCCTAGAATCACCTACCATAAGGACAACTCCAACTTGGATCACCAATACGCCCCAAATATCGAAATCGGTCTCTCTAGACACTTTTAACCATTCAATGAGTCCAACTACTATCAGGCATGTAAAAAAGGTCTGCTGCCCCATATGAGTTCCTTGCAGTAAAAAATAGCATGCATCCCCTATACAAAAGTAAAAAAATATTGAGCAACTTTGCTATGATTTCAGACAACTCTTGTAAAATTTGAAGCAACTAGTGTCATGCATTAAAAGAGGGATTGTTGCCCCATAAGCTCCTTGCAGTAATATCAGACAACCCTTGTGCAAAATAAAGAACCACAAAAACAACAAGTAGAGACAACATATATAGGTGGCACTAATGCATATATATTCTCTAACATAGGCAACTGTAGTGTGATTCATGGGCAACTATTAAAAAACAAAAATGTGTTTCGGACATTTTTATGCAACTGTTGATGTGAACTGAGCAGCTCCATATATATTCCGATGCAACTTAATATACTAATATTGTATTTTTTTTTTGAATAGGAGTAACTCCCTCTATTGTGTGATGCAACCAATACAATTGTTTTTAGAATTACTTCATTTCCACATCTCTTCGCCCGTTTCGGTTGCCTTCCTTCTTCATCTTCATCGTTTCATAAAAAAATCCGAAAAACCCACGGGTACCTCCTGTTAATCCACCATTTCGCCCTGTGAAGCATCAGGTTGAGCGGCCCTTTTGCTTGTAACTCAATATTGAAAACACAAAAATGCAAAACTATTCTAGAAAAAAACAAGCAACTGCCCTAGCAAAACCAAGCAATTGTCCTAGCAAAACCAAGCAATTCCCCTAGCATCTACTATAGGCAGAGAAAAAATGTATGAGCAACTTGTAGCGACCTGACCCAAAATCGGTCAAATCTCTGTGTCTGTACCATCCCAAGATCATGCTGGCACTCACAGTACATTGATGAAATAATCAAAGTTCAATCACACCTGAATTTATTACACGATTCTCATATAGAGTCTTTATTACAATAGAATAAATTCGTCAAGGCCAACTCATGAGAAATAAACTAAGTAAAGCTGGAAGCGTAGAAGAATAGCGAGTCCATCCGACTCCAAAGGGCAATCGCCAAGCGCGGATCGTAGCCTCACTCCCGATCGAATACTCCTCTCGCAACATAAGACGTTGCAGCCGTGTAGGTCAGCATTTTGAATATGCCGGCAAGTCATGAAGAGACAACAATAAAATATTACTAATACTATATGCAATTTGGCTGTGGGGCTCTAAGTTTCATCATTTTGCGAAAAGCCAGTTTTTTCCTACTACGGTGGACTTACTTGCAAATACTACAAAATTGATGGTGTTTATTGAGATGGTTCCGCCAACCAATGTCTCATTCCCAAATTATTAAGTCATAACCCCCTCAATTAATTTATTAATTTTAGTGTTGAGATTTCCGAATACTTCCAGGTTCTAGAGGCTCAAATTGTCCGTAACCGGGGACACGGCTAATCGATTAGATCTTTTCTCTGCAGAGGTTTGCGCACTTTACCCGCAAGAATCGTTCCCTCCTTTTAAGTCTTCGTACTTCATGGTGTTTGAAGACGGACGAACGAAACAGGTCTTCCAAGAGTTCTTCCGCCACCGCCGGTACCCATCCAATCCTACCGCTCTTCTACATCTCGTAGTACCGTCCGCCAGCGTCACAACTAGGGTTGACCAAGCCGAGCCCATAATGGCTTCCGCCGCATGTAAGCTTCCGGTCAAAGGGTATACATCCGTCTCTTCGTGGCTGGGTGAAGCTTTCCGCAAGATGTCATGGCACTTCTCCATGCATCCCGCCAACCACCTGGGTTCTCCAGGTGCCCACAACCGCCCTCCACCCAAGAGTGAATTTCAAGTCCATCTTGAGCTTGAAGTTCATGGGGTTGTCATCATTATTGACTCTCACATCTCCCTTATGAATTCACTCAACCAATCCCGTCTACGAGCATAGCAAAATAAACTACTTCATCCCGGGTCATGGTAACAAGGGGAATTGGTTCATCCTACCACATGATACTACTCAAGAACATAACTTCAAAATTTCACCTACTACATGCATGGTGGGGAGGTATAATTCTAATGCAATAAAAAAATCATAGGTATTGTAAATAAACATGATTAATGACTTTCCTTGCTGACGATCTTCGTAAGCTAGGGACTCGTGGTAGCAAGCTTCGCACTCCGGAAATTCTACCGAGGCAAACAATAACCATAATAAGCATATAGCATATGATCACTTAACATAACAACACAGTAACATAACACACCAAAACCACGAATCAAAACCCAAGGAAAAACTCAAAGAAATCCAACTCAAAGCTTTCCTACATCAAGCAACAACTAAGAATAGTTTAACTTATCAAAAAAATTCTTAACATAACCTAAGCATGGGTTTTTGTTAACTTACAGAAAAGAATGCATCATGCAACTAGGAGCAAAAAGAATCACTTTAAAATCTATTATAAAACTCCTATTAGGCCTAAAGCAAATTTTAGTAAGAAAAATAAAATAAAAGTTTTATTTATTATAAATAAAAGTTCATGCTCTAAAGTTACAGAAACTAACCTAGAATAATCTATCACATAGGAAATAAATTTATTTGCTAGGTAAAACAATAGGAAAACAGTAGCTAGTTAATTAATTAAGAATAACATGATTCTGCTTAAAACTATTTTTTATTACTCCTAAAATGCCCAAATAAATTCCTACGGTTAGGTAATGCTAAAAAAGTTGTGACAAAAGAATCACCAAAATATAATTTTCCTAACTCATTTTATAGCAGATTTACTATTTTTTCTAAATCTAAAATAAAGCAATTCTAAATGATTTTAACATAGCTAATTATATTTTCTACAGAAACTATAATAAATTTGCAAACCAACAAAAAAAGAATCAGTTAAAAATATTAAGTAGATTAAAAGATATGAATTTTTCTAATCTGAAACTATTCTGTTAAAACAGAAAAACGAAAATAAAGAAAAACGGCCTAATGGGCCTAACTAACGCCCTGGGCGTAATATAACTAAACGGGCCCTAGGGTTAAAACGAGTCGGGCCGGTTCAAATAAAAACCCTAACTAAAAATAAACCGGAACTAAAACCCGGTTCACTAAACCTAAACCTAATAAACCATACCCCTTCGGGGGTTCTAATCTACGCCGTCCGTTCGGGATCTAACGGCGAGGGGGAACTCCGGTGACTTACCGGTCGGCGACGGCGACGGCGGCTCGGGCGGCGAGTGCTCTGGCGTCTCCGGTGGTCGGGGGCGTCGGCGGAGTGGTCCGGCGGGTGCGGACGGGCGAGGGGGTGGGTTTGGTGGAGTCGATGGGGCTCGGGGGTGACCGGGGTGAGCTCGGGGTGGGTAATGGCGGCGGCGCCTCGGCTCTCATGAAGGAAGGCGTGAGAGGGAGAGGAGAGGCGAGGGGCGAGGGGGAATGAGGTGAGGGAGGGGTATTTATAGGGGAGGGTACGCCTTGCGCGAGGGGCGATTGGGGAGATCCCGAGATCGCGGGATCTCCGGATGAGCGCGCGCGCGGTTGCGTGAGGAAGACGACGGGTGGGGACCACCGTCGGTGAGAGAGAGGGGAGGCGGCTGCCGGGCGACCGAGCGGTAGCCGGTTCGGGCGAGGGGGCTGTCGGGCAGTTGGGTCAAGGTGGTGGCTCATTGGGCCGCTGGTGGGCTGGCTGGGCAGGGCAAGGTGGGCTGCCCAGTCTTGGCTGGGCTACTGGGCTGGCTGGCCTGGGTCTTTTTCTTTTTCTAATTTTTTTTTTGAAAAATAAAAACAGAGAGAAACTATATAAAATTATATAGGACATATATATATCAAAATGATCAGGGGAATATTCCCTATCATTTGAACATTTTTCCAGGGGCAAAATCCAAACTTTATAAAAATTCATTTTTTTCAAAATTCAAATAAAACTCAAATTTGAATTCAAACTTTTTGGCATTGTTTTCTTCTGACATATTTGGAGTGTCATGTTACTCCTCTCATACTTTTTCTCAAGTAGTTGTCAGGCATAGTTTTGAAATGAATTTCAACTGCCAAATTTTGAATTCAAACTCCAACAACTCAAAATCTTCTGAAACTTCAAATGGCACTCAAATTCAAACAACATGCATAGATGCTTAGCTATAATTGTAAAACATTCCAAATAGGAAATTTGGGATGTTACAAACCTACCCACCTTAAGATGAATCTCGCCCTCGAGATTCGGGTTGGCTAGCAAATAGGTGTGGGTGGTCTCGGAGAAGGTCTTCTTCTCGCCCTGTGTGGCTTCTTCCTGAGTGATGACTCCACAAAGACCTTGCGTAACTTGATGATCTTGCTGTGGGTGACTCTGTCGCAGTCTCGAGAATTCGGACGGGTTTCTCCTTATAAGTCAGATCACCGTCGAGTTGTATGGCCTCTAGGGGCACCGTGTCTCTCAACGCAATATCGCCATGTCGGCATGACACTTCTTCACCGAGAAACATGGAAGACATCATGAACTCCGGACAATCCTTCCGCAATTCCAACTTGTAAGCAACTTCTCCACGACGCTCGAGGATTTTGTAGGGGCCAATGAATCGGGTGCTAACTTTCCTTGACACCAAACCTCTTGATTCCACGAAGTGGGGACACACGAAGATATGCTCGGTCTCCCGCTCGTAAGTTACTTCCTTGCGTTCATCGTCGGCATAACTCTTCGTCTCGATTGTGCTATCTTGAGTCTATCCCGGATCAGTTTGACTTTCTCTTCGAATCTCGATAAGGTCGGAACCGAAAAGTGTTCGATCTCCAACACCATCCCACAAAGAATGGTGTTCTCGCACCTCCTTCCGTATAGAGCTTCGAAGGGGCCATCTTCGATCGGTCTCGATAACTGTTGTTGTATGAGAACTGCAGACGGCAAATTATCATCCCAGCTAGACCCATAGTCTAGCACACAAGCTCTCAACATGTCCTCCGTAATCTGGTTGACTCTCTCGGTCATCCATCTGCTCATGGATGAAAAGTTGTATCAACTCCAGCCTCGCACTCCAAAGTTTCATGCAACCGATTCCAAAACTTTGAGGTAAATTGTGTTCCTCTATCGACACGATACTCCTCGAACTCCATGCGACATACGATCCTGGTCATGTATATCTTGGCCAACTTAGCACTGGTGTAGGTAGTCTTCACCGAATGAAGTGAGCTACCTTGGTCAATCGATCAACCACTACCCAGATGGAATCATAACCTGAACGGGTCTGGGTAATCTGTGATAAAGTCCATTCCAAGTTTTTCCCATTTCCAATCGGGAATCGGCAAGGGTTGAAGTAACCTGCTGGCTTCGATGTTCTCGCTTTTACTCGTTGGCAAACATCGATATCGCTACGTACTCGGCAATATCCTTCTTCATACCGCCCACCGTAAACTTTCCTTCAAATCCGGTACATCTTGGTGTTACCGGGTGAATCGATCTGATGAATCATGAGCCTCCTCAAGAATTAGCTTCTGAGTTTGGGATCATTGGGTACATAAATACGATCCTCGAACCAAATAGCTCCGTATTCATCCTTACGAAATCCTTTAGCTTTTCCTTCATTCATCTTTTCTTTATCTCATCAATTTCCTTGTCGAATTCTCGGGCTTCACGAATCCTTTCGCCAAAGTGGACTGAACTTCCAGAGTTGCAACATATCCTCTTGAACTATCTCCATCGGAGATCTCTCGAGGTCATCGACTAACTCCGGGTAATCCTCCGCTATAAGAGTATTCACATAATGCTTACGGCTCAAAGCATCCGCTACAACATTAGCTTTCCTGGGTGATAATGCAATCTCATGTCATAGTCCTTTATTAACTCTAGCCATCTCCTCTGCGCTCGAGGTTCAACTCTTTCTGCGTGAAAATATACTTCAAGCTCTTGTGATCTGTAAACATCACAACGGTTTCCAATAAGAAAATGTCTCAGTGTCTTGAGTGCATGCACTACTACCGCTAACTCCAAATCATGTGTGGCATAATTCATCTCGTGAGGTCGTAGCTGTCCGGAGGTATAAGCTACAACTTTTCCTTCCTGCATGAGTACTCCTCCGAGTCCCTCGACGAGAAGCGCCACAATACACCGTAATCCTTGTGTATGTCCGCAAAATCAAGATCGGGCTGTGACCAAACGTTTCTTCAATTCCTGAAAACTGGCTTCACAATCCTCGGTCCAAATGTACTTGGCATCCTTCTTCAACAGCTCACCATGGGCTTGGCAATCTTCGAGAAGTTCTCAATAAACCTCCGATAATATCCTCGCGAGTCCGAGAAAACTGCGGATCTCCTTGATCGAGGTGGGCGATCGCCAATCGGTGATCGATTCAACCTTGGCGGGATCAACTGATATTCCTTCTCCCGAAATAACATGTCCGAGGAATCCGACTTCCTTCAGCCAAAATTCACATTTGCTGAACTTGGCATACAAGCGATGTTCTCAAGTTTCTCCGTAACTAGACGCAAATGTTCCTTATGCTCTTCCTCGCTCTTGGAGAATATCAAGATATCATCGATGAACACCATGACAAACTTGTCCAGATATTCCATAAATACCTTGTTCATCAAATTCATGAAGTATGCAGGGCATTAGTCAATCCAAATGACATGATGGTATACTCATATAAACCATACCGTGGTGAATGCTGTTTTGGGTATATCCTTTTCACGGATCTACAATCGATGATACCACGATCAAGATCGATCTTGGAGAATACCTTGGCTCCAACTAGCTGATCAAATAAATCATTAATCATCGGCAGAGGGTACTTTTTCTTGATGGTCACGCTGCTCAACGAACGATAATCCACAACCATTCTCAAGGTTCCATCCTTCTTCTCTACCAAAAGAACTGGGCTCCCTAAGGTGATGAGCTTGGCGAATATATCCTTTCTCCAATAGCTCATTAATTTGATTCTTGATCTCTTTCAAATCGCTCGGGGCATCCGATAGGGTCTCTTGGATATCGGGGCTGTGCGGGCAATAACTCAATCAAAATTCAATGTCTCGTCGGTGGCATTCCGGTAATTCCTCCGAAACACATCGGAAAATCTTGCACCATCGGCACTTCCTCCTGAACAACTCCCGTGAGGGAATTCACTTGATTCCTCATCCGCTATGTCCGGATACATACTTGATCCTCTTTCGCCCGGGTGGTGAGCAGAATAGACTTATGGGCACAATCTATGTTTCCTTCAAACTTCGTCAACTAATCCATGCCTAGGATTACATCCAAGGTCCTGGGTTTCCAATACTATGAGGTCTGCGGAAATTTATGATTTCGATGTTGAGGGTTGCATGACAGCCTAAGCTCGCCATCATTTCTCCTCTGCGGAGCCGACGCCAAGGGGCTTCTAAGGGTTTTAGTGGGCAACCCGCACTTTTCCACAACTACCCTTGATATGAATGAATCGCTGCACCGTAATCAAAGAGTACCAATCTGAACATGAATTCAATAAAACTTACCAACCACGGTGTCCGGCTGATCATAGACGCCCTCCACGCCAATGTGGTTCACCCGAGCACGAGGGAAAGGGTTGGGCTTCTTCGCTGAGCTTCCATTGCCGCTTTCCATTCCTCTGCTTGGCCTCCGGCAGTCGGTGGCATAGTGCCCTGCCTTCCGCACTTGAAACAGTGATGTGGCTCAGATCCTTTGAGCCGGGCAGGACGATGCTGGTTGCCATTACCGTGTCCATTGCCATTGCCATTGCCCCGACTTGTTGTCCTGGTTACGGTTGTTCCCATTTCCTCCATGGTTATGTCCTCCATGGTTGTGATGGGTATGTCCTCCCGAGTATGGGGCATAACGGGCTTCGCTGAGCTCCGAGTTGTACTTCCCCGGCTGTACTTCCGCTATGCTATCAATCTGCTGCTGCTTGCCTTCAAGTATGATGGCCTTGTCTACCAGCTCCGGTAGTTGGTGAAGGTGGCCACCATAAGCTGCATACCTAGCTCGTCATTCAGTCCCTCGAGAAACTTCTCCTGCTTATGCATCCGTGGCCACATCATCCGGGGCATAGCGAGCTAACTTGCTGAACTCATCCACGCATTCACGCCACAAGATGGTTCCCTGGCGTAAGTTGCGGAACTCACGCTTCTTCGCACTCATGGCTCCGGCTGAAACATGAGCGGTGCGGAAAGCTCGCTGGAACTGATCCCACGTGATGGTGCCGATGGGATAAGTGGCGGTGTAGTTCTCCCACCAAGAAGCTGCAGGTCCATCAAGTTGATGTGCGCAAAGCGCACCTTCTCGCATCGGTGCATCCAACGGTGACTAACTCCTTCCGACCTTGCGGAGCCAATCATCGGCCACAATCGGCTCAAGTGCTGCTAGAGAACACCGCGGATTCAGCCTTAGGAATCGAGTCAAGTTGTCAACAGGGGTGGTGGCGGTGGATTGTTGTTGTTGTTGTTGTTCGATTCGAATGAGCATCCGCATGAGGGCATTCTGCTGCTGGATCAGCCGGGTGAGTTCGGCGGGAAGTTGAGACCGGGTCACGCCTCGGAGGCATCCGTGTTTTGGAGTGGATGAGAAAATTAGAATAGAACAATGGTCTAATGGGAAATAACACTACCCATATGAATGCACAATCATAAACACACCAATCATTTATTCATTCCACTCAAACATGGTTCAAACTTGATTACAAAATGCTCACGACAAATCGAAAATAACGACCTAACTGATCGACGAAAAAGTAAAATAACATGGCGGTCGACTAAATGTCTTCATCAATAATCCTTGCGTCCTCTGGTGCGGTGTCCTCCGGTGTGGCGTCCTCTGTTGCGGCGCCTCCTCTTGCGGCTTTCTCCAGTGGAACTCCCTTCATAATCCTGATCATTGCTCACGAGAGGTCCGTCATCTCCACTCGGGAAAAGGTACTCTCCCAAGTCCATCTTTTCCTCTAATGCAGCAACCTTCATCTTCAGGTCGTCGACTCTCTCCATGAAGTCCGCGATTTCTTCCTCATGGTCAAGGAAGTCTCGTGTGCCTTCTCCTCCAGATTCAGTTCACGGAACAACGGCCTCTGTGTACCTTCGAAGTTACGGCGAGTCCGGATCTCTCGCTTCTGAGGAGACACTCCAAGTCTTGGACATAAGAGAGAATGGAGTCATCCTCTCACGGTGCGGATGATATCTCCATTCCTTGCTCGCGAGAAACCATGGCGAGGTCGATGGATCGAGCTCGCCCTGTACTCTTCTCGGAGATGTCCAAGTGCACGATAAATCGCCATGTCTCTTCCGAGGATCCAGCTTGAAGTCGGTAAACTCAAAGTCAATAGGCTCAGATGTCCTCCGAAGGTTCTCCTCGAATATGCACCTCAATCTCAGAGCGGGTATCCGCTCGGAAGTGCATTGGTAGGCTTCCGGTGATCGAGGGCAGCGCAATCTTCAGCTTCTTCACGATCTGGACCAGCTTCCGCCAAGGGCATCGCCTCATCCTGGTGGCAAAACTCCGTAGCAAAACTGGGGTGAACTCGGCGCCATCTAGAATGTTGAAAATCGGAGAGAAGTCAGAAATGAACAGGGGAGAATTACGAAATGATAAGGATATAAAATAAATAGTCTCTTCCTATGGCTTTCCGATCCTAGGGGTTACGTCCTACGGTCAGTGTGTGCTCTGATACCATCTTTGTAGCGACCTGACCCAAAATCGGTCAAATCTCTGTGTCTGCACAATCCCAAGATCATGCTGGCACTCACAGTGCATTGATGAAATAATCAAAGTTCAATCACACCTGAATTTATTACACGATTCTCATATAGAGTCTTTATTACAATAGAATAAATTCGGCCGGAGGCCAACTCATGAGAAATAAACTAAGTAAAGCTGCGGAAGCGTAGAAGAATAGCGAGTCCATCCGACTCCAAAGGGCAATCGCCAAGCGCGGATCGTAGCCTCACTCTCGATCGAATACTCCTCGCAACATAAGACGTTGCAGCCGTGTAGGTCAGCATTTTGAATATGCCGCAAGTCATGAAGAGAGAACAATAAAATATTACTAATACTATATGCAATTTGGGTGGGGCTCTAAGTTTCATCATTTTATAAAAGCCAGCTTTTTTCCTACTACAAAGGACTTACTTGCAAATACTACAAAATTGTTGGTGTTTATTGAGATGGTTCCGCCAACCAATGTCTCATTCCCAAATTATTAAGTCATAACCCCTCAATTAATTTATTAATTTTAGTGTTGAGATTTCGAATACTTCCTGTGTTCCAGAGGCTCAAATTGTCCGTAATCGGGACACGGCTAATCGATTAGATCTTTTCTCCGCAGAGGTTTATGACTTTACCCGCAAGAATCGCTCCTCCTTTTAAGTCTTCGCACTTCATGGTGTTTGAAGACGGACGAACGTAAACAGGTCTTCCAAGAGTTCTTCCGCCACCGCCGGTACCCATCCAATCCTACCGTTATTCTACATCTCGTAGTACCGTCCGCCAGCGCCACAACTAGGGTTGACCAAGCCGAGCCCATAATGGCTTGCGGCTGCCTGCATGTAAGCTTCGGTCAAAGGGTATACATCCGTCTATTCGTGGCTGGGTGAAGCTTTCCGCAAGATGTCATGGCACTTCTCCATGCATCCCGCCAACCTTTGGGTTCTCAGTGGTGCCCACAACCGTCCTCCACCCAAAGAGTGAATTTCAAGTCCATCTTGAGCTTGAAGTTCATGGGGTTGTCATCATTATTGACTCTCACATCTCCCTTATGAATTCACTCAACCAATCCCGTCTACGAGCATAGCAAAATAAACTACTTCGTCCCGGGTCATGGTAACAAGGGGAATTGGTTCATCCTACCACATGATACTACTCAAGAACATAACTTCAAAATTTCACCTACTACATGCATGGTGGGGAGGTATAATTCTAATGCAATAAAAAAATCATAGGTATTGTAAATAAACATGATCAATGACTTGCCTTGCTGACGATCTTCGTAAGCTAGGGACTCGTGGTAGCAAGCTTCGCACTCCGGAAATTCTACCGAGGCAAACAATAACCATAATAAGCATATAGCATATGATCACTTAACATAACAACACAGTAACATAACACACCAAAACAACGAATCAAAACCCAAGGAAAAACTCGAAGAAATCCAACTCAAAGCTTTCCTACATCAAGCAACAACTAAGAATAGTTTAACTTATCAAAAATTTTCTTAACATAACCTAAGCATGGGTTTTTGTTAACTTAACAGAAAAGAATGCATCATGCAACTAGGAGCAAAAAGAATCACTTTAAAATCTATTATAAAACTCCTATTAGGCCTAAAGCAAATTTTGGTAAGAAAAATAGAATAAAAGTTTTATTTATTATAAATAAAAGTTCATGCTCTAAAGTTACAGAAACTAACCTAGAATAATCTATCACATAGGAAAATAGATTAATTTGCTAGGTAAAACAATAGGAAAACAGTAGCTAGTTAATTAATTAAGAATAACATGATTCTGATTAAAACTATTTTTTTATTACTCCTAAAATGCCCAAATAAATTCCTACGGTTAGGTAATGCTAAAACAAAGTTGTGACAAAAGAATCACCAAAATATAATTTTCCTAACTCATTTTATAGCAGATTTACTATTCTGTCTAAATCTAAAATAAAGCAATTCTAAATGATTTTAACATAGCTAATTATATTTTCTACAGAAACTATAAGAAATTTGCAAACCAACAAAAAACGAATCACTTAAAAATATTAAGTAGATTAAAAGATATGATTTTTTCAAATCTGAAACTATTCTGTTAAAACAGAAAAACGAAAATAAAGAAAAACGGCCTAATGGGCCTAACTAACGCCCTGGGCGTAATATAACTAAACGGGCCCTAGGGTTAAAACGAGACGGGCCGGTTCAAATAAAAATCCTAACTAAAAATAAACCGGAACTAAAACCTGGTTCACTAAATCTAAACCTAATAAACCATACCCCTTCGGGGGTTCTAATCTACGCCGTCCGTTCGGGATCTAACGGCGAGGGGGAACTCCGGTGACTTACCGGTCGACGACGGCGACGGCGGCGAGTGCTCCGGCGTCTCTGGTGGTCGGGGGCGTCGGCGGAGTGGTCCGGCGGGTGCGGACGGGCGAGGGGCTGGGTTTGGTGGAGTCGATGGGGCTCGGGGGTGACCGGGGTGAGCTCGGGGTGGGTAATGGCGGCGGCGGCGCTCTCGGGCTCCGGCGAGCGCGTGCGGTGAGAGGGAGAGGTCGGGCGAGGGGGGAGGGGGGGAATGAGGTGAGGGAGGGGTATTTATAGGGGAGGGTTACGCCTGCGCGAGGGGCGATTGGGAGATCCGGAGATCGCGGGATCTCCATGGAAGCGCGCGGTTGCGTGGGCGAGGGAAGACGACGGGTGGGGACCACCGTCAAGAGAGAGAGGAGGAGGCGGCGTCGGGCGATCGACCGAGCAGAGCTTGTTCGGGCGAGGGGCTGTCGGGCGGTTGGGTCGCACGGGTGGCTCATTGGGCCGCTTTGGTGGTCAAGCGTGGCTGGGCCAAGGCGTGGGCTGCCCAGTCTTGGGTTGGGCTATCGGCTCGGCCGGGCGCTGGTCTTTTCTTTTTCTAATTTATTTTTTGAAAAATAAAAAGAGAGAAACTATATAAAATATAAATATTTTATATAGGACATATATATATCAAAATGATCAGGGGAATATTCCCTATCATTTGAACATTTTTCCAGGGGCAAAATCCAAACTTTATAAAAATTCATTTTTTTCAAAATTCAAATAAAACTCAAATTTGAATTCAAACTTTTTGGCATTGTTTTCTTCTGACATATTTGGAGTGTCATGTTACTCCTCTCATACTTTTTCTCAACTAGTTGTCAGGCATAGTTTTGAAATGAATTTCAACTGCCAAATTTTGAATTCAAACTCCAACAAATCAAAATCTTCTGAAACTTCAAATGGCACTCAAATTCAAACAACATGCATAGATGCTTAGCTATAATTGTAAAACATTCCAAATAGGAAATTTGGGATGTTACACAACTTGAATAGCCTTTTATGGACAAAATATTCGATCTACTCCCCCCATCTCATCCACCTTCTTGTATTTTGTAGCAGAAGATCAAAGCAACTCAACTAAAAAGAAACGCAAAAACTAGAAACTATTGTAGCAGAAACAAGCAGATGTCCCTGGCACTACTACTTAGATTGTCTATTTTAGGTAGAAAAAAACATATGAGCAAGTTGAATAACCTTTGTGTACAACTATCTTACGCCCTCCCCCATGTAACTTCTCATCTTTTCTAGCAATAATCCAAACAACTCAACTACAAAAGGACACAAAATGCAAAACTGTTCTAGCAAAAAAAACAAGCAACTGCCATAGGAAAACCAAGCAATTGTCATAGAAAAATCAAGCAACTCCCCTAGCATCTACTTTAGGGTGGAGGGCGGGGGCGGTGGTGTGCTTCGCGCAGAGCGCGTCGACGGGAGGAGGATCGAGGCGATAGCCATGTCGCTAGGAGGAGGAGGAGCAAGACTAGGAGGAGGAGGATCGCGGTTTCAATTACGTCCCCATGACCAACTCCACCCTGCTCCCCCTGTATGATTATTTGCCAAGTATTTACAATCATACCAAAGGGATCCCACCATGAGGAGATAAATTCTTGACGCATCTCTATCACACAAACTTGAAAGGTATCTAAAACCTTTGCATATTAGCCAAATTATGGTATTAATAATGTTATGTTCATGAGGATTGGGCAACTGGATACATGGTTTTAGACAAGTGTATGGTTGATTGTGGGCAACTGGATACATGATTTTGGACAACTGTACGGTTGATTATGGGCAACTGTGGGAAATTCTTAACTAACACATGCAACCAGGAATAGCAGAAAATTCTTAACTAACACATGCAACCAGGCATAGCAGGGCCAAAAAGAACACATGTCTGAACCAACCTATCCAATCAAGAAGAGCTTATTCCATCAAGAAATCTTAAAAAGTTCCATTCGAATTTCAATAGGCTTGGTATGCATTGATTGTTGTCGTGTACAACTTATCTATGAATTTAGTCCATCACTCATCTCATGAAGAAAACACCTATCTGTTAGCTTGACTGAGAAGAGAGGCTAAAGAAAACTACACTTATATATGAATTTCCCATGATTGAGTTTGAGCAACTCTTTGCAGATGTGCATCAACTACTAATACCAGGGGTTGCAAAATGTGCACACATTCCAGCAAACAACCCCACGTCGAGAGTAGAAGCTTGTGTGTTAGCCATATTGGTTCTAGCTATATTTCCTGAAAAGTGAGTGTGCGCTATCGAACTAAGCTACTACTCTTGCTAATATCAACGTGTATCCCAACTTTCTGATCCTAAAACTATCATGGCCAGTTTACTCATATTCTACACCCTTCTGTCAAAATAACCATGCAAATCAATCATCACATCAGTTCTAGACCATCAAGAACTACTTCCTAAATGTATCTTCTCAGTCTGTATGCGTATTCATATTTGAGATGATAATCTAAAAAACTTACAAGCAAACAATCCAAGCAACTTAGAACAGAAAAGTGTGAAATTGTTCTAGCAAAAACAGGTAACTGTCCCTAGCATTACTACTTAGATTGTCTGCTACTTTAGGCAGAAAAAACCGTGTGAGAAACTTTAATAAATTTTGTGGAAAACTATCTGGCCCCCCTCCCCATGCAACTTCTCATCTGGCCTAGCAAAAACCCAAGCAACTCAATTAAAAAACACAAAATGCAAAAACTGTTCTACTAAAAAGGAAGCAACTGTCCTAGAAAAACCAAGTATCTGCATTACAAAAGGCAGAAATGCAACAAAATGTTCAAAAACTAATCCGAGCAACTGCCCCAACAAAACTAAGCAATTGCGGTACACACACAAAATGCAACTCTTTTAACGAAATCCAAGTAACTACTCTACGCTTAGAGTGGAAAGTCGCCTTCTGAATCCAATGTTGCCCAACCCCCTTCAATCCCCATATCAGGCGTGACGCTGTCACAAGAGAAGCCACTCAGCGGAGTATGAAATCCACACCTCTCCCTTGTTTCCAGGCCCTATGAATTTAGTAAAAGTTAAAGGAACCTTCCGTTTAATTCCAGGCAACCCATATTAAAATCTTGAGCAACTATTTGCAACTAGTTCATAACAAAGATTGTGTTGAGATGTAGGAAAGTACATAAAGCTTTTGCAGCTGATGGTTTTGTGGTAAAACAAAACCTAAATTCTAAAAAAAGTGCAACCAAAAAATAAATCAGAATAAGTCCTTGGAAATTAGTTTTTTGTCGGCAAGATACATAGTTGATTGAGGCAAAAATTATATGATTTGTAGGTAAACTGTGTGTTTGATTGCAGGCAGAAAATTGTGCTGCAATGAAACAAAGGGCAAAGGAAAAACTATATTTTCTAATGGGTGATAAAATCAGGTAACCGTAATGTTTTTTTGCGGACTAGGTAACTGTAATGTTGGTCTAAAGCAATTTTTGTATGTACTGGGACTCATGGGATTGTGCATATTCTAGTATATATACACTTAACATAATTTGACAGCTTAATTGCTTGCTCTGCTGCTCCATCGTGCATCAGCTGTAACTTGTAACTCAATAAAATAATTGCTTCTCTGTCGGGCTCATCAGTCTAGATCAGGCACCATGCATATGCTAGTATTTAGCTCCATCTCTAACAAATTAACAACACTAGCTAGCTAGCTTGATGACTCTGAATCATCACCAATTTCTGAATTGTTGTTTCCTCTGAACGCGCCTGGCATCCAACATCCTCCTGCTGCTGCTGTTGTTGCTGCCACCATTTTCAGCGATATTATTTTGAGCACAACTACTTATGGAATAATAGTTGCTAGTGACTCAAAAGGCAATGAGGTGCACATTCTAGCCGCCACTGTCGGCCGTGTTGTCGCTGCCATGGCCAAGCACACGCTCACCTCCACACATAGATGCCAATCAATTTTATTCTCTGATTTTTCCTTCGACCTGCCATGAGCAATTTTCTCAACCTGACATGGGTTGTCTAGATTCACGACAGCAACATAAGCGACAGTAGGACTCACCAGTAGACGGGCTCGTCGGAGTCAAGCTGCCAGTTGGGACTCGTCGGACCAGCAATTGGGTCAAAAAATGTCTCCACAAAGGGGAGTCGCGGGAGGACGAGCTTGGGCAGGGAGAGGAGGCGCGGAGCCTATTGGGTGCAGGCACACGGTGGCCGCATGGTGGCCATAGGGTACATCATGGACGACGCAGACGACACCAAATCCAGATCTGTGTCACAAATGAGGTTCATCTCTCGCCGCGTTCATCACCAGGGAGGACGATGGCCTTCGGGAGCGACGAGCTCCGTCCTTGAGCGTATCCATGGTTGGGGGAAGGGGCTACTTCATGGCGGCGCTTGGGGGCAGGAAGGTGGCCTAATGGAGGCGTTGACCATGCCGGCGGTGGTGGTGCGCGGCCGCGACAACTAAAGGTGGTTGTGGCATCTGGTTGCGGCGACGGGAAGAGGTGTTGGCCACGGATGCACGCAGGTGGAGGTGGTGGCGATGGGCGCCCGAGGCGGCGGCGGGAGCGGAGGGCAGGATGGAGAAAGGGGTAGGGGTGGGTTGTTGGACCTGGCGATAGTGGGGGGTTCGCGTCGTGGGTTTTGACCAGAATTCACCTGCGCGTCATGATCTCGCGCGCAAGAAGATCCGACGGACGTGACGCGTGCGCTCGGGAGCCCCAGATAGCGCAGCTGCACTTCTAAGTATTTAGGGGCTATGTTTGTCTTGTTTGACCAGTGGCTGGTGTGCCACCTAAACTATCCGGGCCAATTTGGTTGGACTGTCAATGTTTGCAACTTCAGCACAAAAACAACTAGCTTCTCACCGACTACAAAAACTACCCCTTGGAGTCATTCCGGAACTTTCTAATGTGGTCCAACAACTGGCTTGTTAGGGGACTCCTAGGCGCATGGAATCATTCAAGAAGTTTGTAAAGGTTTGATGGTCACCTCAAGACCAATCACTAGTTAATTGAGGTCCTTCTTTTGGTGGGAGGCTCAAGGAGAATAAGGTGATAATCGGTGGCGTTCGGTAAGCTTTGGCAACAACAACTCCCCCCCGCCCCCTTAGTTGACCTCACTATCCTTTCACCTATTTCACTTAGATGGTGCAAAGGAAATGCACATCATACACTACGTGTTTACTTGCAAAGCCTCGCTTACCTTCATGTAGGAAAAAGGGTCGATACATCCTCATGTTTAATTATGTTATGAACCCATGCGAAAAGGCATCACGCCACCAGCAAATCAGAATCCCCTAGACCGAATAGGCCAAGATCCTCCATACTTCTAAAATTGTTTTCCTTTTGCAATTAAAACTACTTTTTAGTGCGATTATTATCTATACCTACTAATAAAGGAATGTGTGCTTCTGCCCATTCGTCGCTTTTTTTAGAAAACCCCGATGTTTTTGGTAATCAACCCGGAGTCCATGTTTAAGTGAGTCCAGAAAACATTTCGCTTTTTCTAGAGAATCCACTGCTTTTTTCTGGTAATCCACCCGCAGTCCGGTTTTAAGTGAGGTCAGGAAAACATTTCACTTTTGCAGAGAACCACTTGTTGTTTCTAGTAATAAACCCGTAGCCCATATCAAATGCTTTAACAAAATATCCATATCATTTAAACCCTAAATCTAATTTTAACATGTTATATATGGAATTTGATTTAAAAATATCTAGAATTTTAATATGATGTTATCTTACATGTTACCATCTTTTAAAAGCTGTTTAGGATGCAATCTTAATCAACAGTGCACGATCCGTCTTTCTTTCGTACTAGTGCCGATCTGGATTGAAAATGCACACCTCTGCAAAACCAAATTGGAGATGAAAGAAACCATCTATAACCACGCATGCCCTCCTCAGCAAAACTTCACAAGGGAAAAAGAAACCAAATCTCATCTTATGCCGAGAGAGGGAGAGAGACACATTAGGACTAACAATATTCAAATGTGTTGTGATTGTGTGAGCACTGACCACCATCGACGAGGGTGCAAGGAGGATAAGTGGCAACACAGATGGGAGGGGGCCCGTATGTTTCGCTTCAAGCGAGACACATCATCTGCTAGCTGAAGAGACGTGGGAATTGGCCGGCCCAGTTGCATTGTCCATGCATTTCGGATTTTGTTCGTTTGTTTCCTTAGTCATTCCTTGATTTTGTTTTCTCTTTTTATTTATTAATATTTTCATAAAAATCTTTAAAAAATATTTTTTTTAAAAACTTAGGCTCGAAAATATGTTGTGCAAATTTAAAAAAATGCTAATAGCATTTGGAAATAATGTTTCAAGAAGTATTTGAAAAAACAATTAACACATATTCGAACAAGAAATGTTGAAAAACATGTGTTTGAAAAAAATGTTAATCATGCATTAAAAAATGTTAAACGTGTATTAAAAAATGTTTCTATCAGATATGAAAAATGTACAACGTGTATGAAAAAGGTAGACATCAAAATATACATATGAAAAAAATTGTTAATCATCTATTTAACAAATGTTGAAGGTTTATAAAATATTATAGATGTATATGAAAAATGTAGAACGTGTATTAAAAAATTGTACATAAAAATATAAATTTATAAAATGTTGATCATGCATAAAATGTTAATCATGTATTTAAAATGTTAAAATACGTATTAAAAATGCCTAATATATACCAGAAAAATACAATGCGTATGAAAAAAGTATTCACCAAACATACATTTCTTGAAAAATGTTAATCATGTATACAAAAGATATTCCTAATGTTCATGAAAAATATACAAATATGTATGAAAGATATAGACATGTGCTGAAGAATAAAAAAGAAACATGAATAAAGATGGTGAAAACCAAAGAATCGGAAGAAAGAAACAAAGGAAAACAAAAAGAACCAATGAAAACCGAGAAAGAGAAAAGGAAAACGAAGAAAGAAAAGCCAAAACCTGTGAAAAACTGAGAAAGTAACAAAGAAAAAAAAGAACATCAGTGAAAACCGGTAAAAGAATTAAACCAGAAGAAAATCAGTGAAGAAAGCGAAAAAACCAGAAGAAACAAAGAACAAAAAAAACCAAGAAAACCGCAGCGGATACATCCAGCAAACGAACGAACACACAACCAAGGAACGATTGCGCGCTGCCCAGAACCAGGTCCGGTGAATTTTCATTTGAAAAAAAAGGTCCGGTGAATTTTTGGCGGGAAAATGGTGACGTCCGAGGTCCAGCCAGTTGTGCGATGGTACGGCTGTTCATAATGCAGAACTCGGTCCATGCACCAAACGTGAACCTATCTAACTGACGTGCGGGCCCTGGTGAGCCCTCACGGTGACGTAGCCCGTGGAACAACTTCACGCTGCTTTGCGTCCTGCCACGTCCCTGGTATCTACGCTGCGTGCACCCACTCCATGTGCACCGAGCCACTTTCCCCGCCACCACCACACGGGAAATCCCCACCTGCAGGACAGCGAGATGCCGCTCCGCCACCTCCTACGCCTCTCCGCCGCCGTCTCCGGCGGCCTCCGCCGCTCCCTCGCCACCGCCGACTCGCACCCCCCGTGGGCCGCGATGGGCCACTCGGCGTGGACCGTCGGAGCGCTGAGCGCGCAGGTGCGCCTCGCCGAGCCGCCGCGCATCTCCGAGGTGTACGTCCCGGAGCAGCTCGTCAAGACCGGCCCCCTCCCCGACCCCGACGGCGACTTCGTGCAAGGGCATGGCGGCGCCGTCTGCGCCGCGAGCGCCGACGGCCTCCTCCTCGTCGTCTACTCGGAGACGCGCCTGTTTGCTCGCATCGTCGCCAGGCAGGGCGGCCGTCCGCTGCGGCTGCCACCCCAAACCGACGCCCTCAAGAGCATCGACCCCGACCACGTCCCCAACGTCACGCGCCTCGTCCTCAACCCTCTCACGCGCCAGATAACCCGCCTCCCGGACCGTGTGACCAAGTTCGAGGTCTCCCCGCTTTTCAACCTTCGCATGGGCCTCCTCACCCAGGCCGATCGCGGCCACGGGCCGCCTGACAGGTTCGCCGTCGCCGAGCTGCAGGAGGAGAACCTCATGCTCCGGTTTCTCTCGGAAAAGGGCCGGTGGGAGAGCGTGGTGGTCTCGCCGTGCCAACTCCCGTCTGCGCGGCCCATGAAGATAGACCAGCAGGCGCTGGCATTCGGCGGTCGCCTGTGGTGGGTCGACGTGACCTGGGGCGCACTCTCCGCCGACCCGTTCAGCGACCGGACGGAGCTCCCCTTCGTCGAGCTGCCGAGGGGCAGCGTGCTGAGCCCGCTGGCTGATGCCGACGGGGAGGTATATTGGAGTCAGTACCGGCGCGTGGATGCAAGCCAAGGGCGGCTGCGGTACGTCGAGGTCTCTCGAAAGGAACCGTTTCTGCTCAGCTCCTTTGTGCTCGACAAGGATGGCAGCGGCTGGACGCTGGAGCACCGGGTGGCGCTCAGCAAGCTCTGGGCGGATGGAGGCTACCCATGGCTGCCCTTGCCGGAGCGGAAGACGCCACAAATTGAGCTTCTTGACCCACTTGACGCCAATGTGGTGTACCTCACGGTTGACAAGAAAAACGTTATCGTCGTGGACATGAACATGAAGAAGGTGATTGGGAGTTATCAGTGTGGAATGAGGAACCAGTCTGTACCATGCGTTTTTCCTCCGTGGCTTGGATCGAGCCGGATCCCTTCTGCAGGTAGATTACATACTTCTCAGTTATACTTTCAGTTTTAGGTGCAGAATGTATGCGGTGGTTTAATTTGTGGGTCATCTTCGGCACAATATATTTTGTTTATCCTAGTGGTTGGATCTGTTGATCATTATATCAAAATTGTCCAATAGACATAGTGCCTGTCTCATGACCAGATGACTAAAAATTTAGGGATACATCGTGTTTATTAACAATTCTTTATGCACCATGTGTTTGGTAACAATTGGGATTGCAAAGCTCATATAGATCATAGGCACGGAGAAATCTTTGCATCTGTTCTCATTTCTTCCCGTTGTCCTAGTCATAAAGAATTTTCCTTCGAACATATTTACGGTAGTGTACTTGATTTATACTTTGAATGGAATTTTTGCAAGGTTTTGGTTGCTTTAATGTTACAGTGTGTGCTCTAAATTTTATCTCCATGTCTCTAACTTATGGATTTACATCTGTTGTATCCTTTTAATAACTCCTCTATACCGTTCAAGTGCTATCCTCTAACTATTGTTGTGCTATTGGTTATTAATACACTGCTGAATTCTTGAGAATCTGCTCTAATTACCATGCATTTTTTGCTATTAATTCTTGTATGCAATTCACAGAAATCTATACTGTTGTAATTCTGTTGTGCTAGTGTTGCTGTATGTCAAATTCTTGTACATTGATCAAATTAACAGTTTTCAGGTAAGGACACCGGGAAACACAAGACTCTGTCAGACGTGTTGGTTCGCTCAGACATCCAGATCCAGTAGAAGAGACGAAGGTACCAATTTACCAGCTGATGACTCTCTCGTCTTCGTTTTAGCTGATACACTTCTTTATTGATCCATTGTTCTTGGTATCGTCCATCCACATATTTAGGATGCTGCATTCTTGTTGCAAGCAGTATCTCTTACGCCATTCATGCAGTTTATGGACTGAAAGCAAACGTCGTGCACATATTTGCCAATTACTACAATTATTTTCAACTGGTTTTCTGTGTATTAAACTATTAATTGTTCAACATCTGGCTAGCCCTAATACCAGTTTCTCGTTGGTAGCGTTGTAGTTGGTGTTTCTATGCAACTTACTCCATAGAATGGTTTTTATGTGCTACCTGAACTTGTTCTTCCATTCATTTTTGTGTGTGTGATGGATTCCATTCATGTACTATATTATTGTGGCAGCAACTTGCCAGGCTGCCAAATTACCGGCCGCTGTGTCAGCATGAACTTATACATCCCTCCATCCAGGTGTAGTAGTGTTTCTGAACTGCAAGGCATAAAGGATGCCTAGCCTTGTTCGTTTGGTCACCACTGTATTAGAACCTGAAGTATATATATCTAGCCTTGTCATCATGATCACCATTGACAGAATAGGGGGATACGTGTCCGATACGTTTTGAGAAGCATCCAAACGTACCTGAGACTCCTGAGTATCCAATACGCCTTATACAGTTGTTTCCCGAAGTATCCGGGTAACTTAGACCAACTGAGATTAAATCCTGAAACTGAAACTTGATGTTTATTAAAATTGAGTGTGGTGTACTTTTCTGCTGCAATCAAGTCTTGGATAGAAAATAAACATGTTTGAATGATAACTCACTGTTCTATATCAGTTTGAGAAATAGACATTGATGGATTTGTAGTAGCGTGTCTGTTTTCTGAATTCTTCTCCATATCACTCATTCTTTTGACGTGTCTGTTCAAATGTCCCTAATGTTCTAATTCTGTTTTCAGGTTTCTTAAAAGTTCAAACTAACAGGTGGCGGTATCTTACTGGGTTCTCATTTTGGGGGAAATCTGGAGAAGTCTTGGTTTGATGGAGTATTGCAATCAACTTACTGTATCTCATTTTGAGGGGAAACTTGGAGAATTTTGAACACAGAGCATCGTGTATGTGGTGTTTTACTAGCTGGAAAATACATTCCTAGAAAAGGATTGGTGCTTGGACATGTTACTCTTGTGTGATATCATATTTACAGATCTTTGCTTAAACCATCGATGCTGCATTGACGATTTGTTCCAAATAACCATCATGCTGCATTGCCGATTTGTGCTACCTAAACTTGTTCCATTCATTTTTGTGTATGTGAGGATTCCATCTATCGATCCTAAAGATGTGCCAAGGATCCATGTTAGGCCGTGGGATGGATTGTCAGACCCGAGTTGTCTGACGGACTAAATTCAGAAAACGCACTCAGAATTCAGAGAATATCACTAGCACAGCTTGATTTCAAAGGGAAGTTTGGCTAGGGTTTTGGTTACAAGAAGACCAACCGGGAACACCGGCGGCTAGGGTTTACCCCAAGGGAGAATAAGCATGAGCACGCAGGCTCTCAAAACCTGGCTATATAGCCTTACAAGACTCTAGAAGGTGCTAGAAGCGCACATGGAGGAGAGGGGAGTGGTTGAGCTTTCCAGAGATCAACAGCGACGCCTTGACCACCTAGAGCCATCCGATGGAAGATCAACGCACCACGTCTTCTGTAGCTTGCCGAAGCGGTACGAAGCCACCAGGAGCGTTGGATGGAAGATGGACGGTTCCCACAGCTTCACGCCCATGGTTAGAAGTCTGAATTTAACTGAATCACGAAAACAGAGAGAACACTGCAACTGGGTCCTGACAATTCCTCCCGTGCGAGACCAGACCTGTTCTCAGGGCTGAAAGGAAGGAAACACCTTCTGAATGAATTGAGCATCCTCCCAGGTGGCGTCCTGCAATGGCAGGTTGACCCACTTGATCTTCCAGCGTACTACTGGTATGTCGATGTCCCCCTGAGTTCGAGGAACCAATTTCCTTTCCAGAAGCATTTCTTGTTCCAGTAGGATTGTGCCATCTGGGTTGATCAATGGAAGTTTGGGATTGGGCACATCAGTAGGGCTGATGTGTTTCTTTAACTGGCTGATGTGGAACGTGTGGTGAAGTTTGCAATCCTCTGGTAACAGCAACTTGTAAGTGACCTTGCCTATTTTTTGTAGGACTTTGAAGGGGCCATAGAATTTTGAATGAAGCTTCAGGCACTTGTGAATGCTTAGTGTGGTATGTCTATACGGTTGCAATTTTAAGTAGACCATGTCTCCCACTTCCAAAGACCGTTCACTTCTCTTTTTGTCTGCATAATGTTTCATTCTTTCCTGTGCTCTGAGTAGGTTGCCCTTGATCTGATTGGCCGTCTGTTCAGCAGTGAGCACAGACGGTAATGTGTTTGTGCTGTCCTGAGGATATAGAGCAGCTTCAGCTAGCATTTGAGGTTTCCTGTTGTACAAGGCCTGAAATGGTGTGATTTGGAGAGCTGTGTGAAAGCTTGTATTGTACCACCACTCAGCCAGGGAAAACCACTGGTGCCACTTAGTTGGTTTGAGGAAAGCCATGCATCTTAAATAATTCTCCATGCACTGATTAACCCTCTCGGTTTGACCGTCTGATTGGGGGTGATAGGAGGTACTAAGGTGGAGTTTAATGCCCAGCTTCTTGAAAAGTTCCTGCCATAAGTTGCTAGTGAAGATCTTGTCCCTGTCAGTTACTATCAAGGATGGAAGACCATGGAGCTTAAAAATATCATCCACAAAAGCCCGTGCTACAGAGCTGACCGTGATAGGGTGTTTCATAGCAATAAAATGGTTGTACTTGGTGAACCTGTCCACAACCACTAGAATTAAATCCTTGTTGTCGGATGTAGGCAGCCCCTCCATGAAATCCATGCTAATATGGCACCAAGCAAAGTCAGGGACCGGCAGTGGCTGTAACAGGCCAGGATATCTGCAATGCTCTGCTTTGTTGATTTGGCAAACAGGACACTGTTTGATATAGTCCACAATTGCTTGTTTCATGCCAGGCCAATGGAATAGTAGCTTGATTCTCTGATATGAAGCTCTATGGCCTGAGTGACCCCCCAATTCAGAGCTGTGTAAAGCAGCAATTAATTTGTTTTGAAGGGGTTTGCTATTTCCAATCACAACTCTGTCTTTGTATCTGAAAATACCATTCTGGAAAGTGTAGTTGGGCAAGCCTGCAGGATTAATGGATAATTGGGTGATCAAGTCCTTGCACTTGCTGTCAGATTTGTAAGTATCAGTAACCTCTCCTATCCAAGCAGGTTTGGCTGTACGAACAAACAAACTATGGAGTTTGTGTTGCACTCTTGAAAGTGCATCAGCAACTCTGTTGGTATTTCCCTTCTTGTACTCAATTGTGTAGTTGTATCCCAACAGTTTAACCAAGAGTTTATGTTGAATGCCTTCAGTAAGTTTCTGGTCCTGGATGTACCTTAGACTTTGTTGGTCAGTTCTTATTATCAGAGAAGAAGCTGAAAAGTAATGTTTCCACTGTTTGAGTGCTTCTATAATGGCCAAAGCTTCCTTGTCATAAGTGGACCAAGCAGTAGCTCTAGGTCCAATTGCTTTGCTGAAGTAAGCAATGGGCCTTCCACCCTTCATGAGAACAGCCCCAATTCCATAAGCACAAGCATCAGCTTCTAGCACAAATGGTTTTGTGAAGTCAGGTAGAGCAAGGACAGGAGCTTGGGTCATCTTATGTTTTAGGGTGTTGAATGCCTCTTGCTGCTCATTTGACCACTGGAAATTGTCCTTCTTAAGGGCACTGAAAAGGGGTTTGCAGATATATCCATAATTTTGCACAAATCTTCTATAATACCCTGTGAGGCCCAAGAAACTTCTCAATTGTGAAACATTTTCAGGGGCAGGCCATTGAGTAATTGCTTCAATCTTCACAGGGTCTGTGGCAACCCCATCTCCCCTAATAATGTGGCCCAGGTACTCCACCTGAGGTTGAGCAAAAATACATTTGCTTAAGTTGACCACCAGTTGATTTTCCTGTAGGGTTTTGAAAACCTCCTCCAAGTGTGCCAAATGATCCTCCAATGTTTCACTGAATATCAGTATGTCGTCAAAGAAAACCAAAACAAATTTTCTGAGATATTTCTTGAGGATTTTGTTCATTAGCATTTGAAAAGTGGCAGGAGCATTGGTTAGGCCGAAAGGCATGACCAAATATTCATAATGTCCACAATGAGTAGTGAAAGCAGTCTTTTCAATGTCTTCCTCCTTCATTCTTATTTGGTGATAACCACTCTTCAAATCCAGTTTGGTAAACACAGTAGCCCCATGAAGCTCATCCAGCAAATCCTCAATAACTGGAATAGGGTATTTGTTATTGATAGTTTGGGAATTTACTTTTCTGAAATCATTGCACAGCCTCCAAGACAAATCCTTCTTTCTAATCAGAATAGCTGGAGAAGAATAAGGGCTAGAGCTGTCCCTAATTATTTTCTTATTGACCATGTCCTAGATGATTGTCTCCATAGCATTCTTCTGATGATGTGGCAGTCGATAAGGTCTTTGATTGACTACTTTGGCCCCGGGCATAAAAGGAATTGCATGGTCACAAGCCCTAGCAGGGGGCAGCATAGTAGGACTAGAGAAGACCTTTTTGTATTTTCCCATCATAGCCTTAATTTGAGGATGCACAGGGGCCTTTGGTGTAGCTTCAGGCTGTAGCTTGTTTACAACAATGACTGCCCCACAGACTGATTGCTCCAATATATGCTTATCCATGCTAGATTCAGTGACATGACCAGATGGCAAGCTCTCATCTGAGAAAGTGACCAACTTTTGTTTGTCCTTTGTGATATGAAATTCCATAAGGTCAAAATCTAACTTCACAGGGGTTGTGGGTGGACATCCAATCAGCTCCCAAGATAATGTCATAGCCCTGAAGTTTTAGAATTCTAAAATCTGAAACAAATTCCTCTCCCTGGATGATATATGGACAGTTTGGGGCCATGAATTCAGTCCATAAAGTGCCTCCATTGGCCACCAACACCTTTGTTTTCTTAGTGGGTGTAAGATGGCACTTGCTCAGAGTAGCAAAAGCAGGGGACATGAAGGTTGAAGAACTACCACTATCAATTAGGGCAGTAGCAGGGAGTTTGCCCACCATTACTGTGACAGTAAAACTGAATTTGGAGTTGCTGATTCCCATTAATGCATGCATGGAGATTTGTAACTGCTGTTGATCAGGAGGTTCAGCAGTGTCTTGTTCCATTTCTTCAGACATTTCAGTGACATAGACCAAATCAGTATCATCAGGGTTCTGTTCTTGCAGGGCCTGAATTTGAGCTAGGTTGCTCATTTTACACACCTTTTTGTGCCCAGGAAACCAAGTCTCCTTGCATTTATAGCAGATACCCTTGAGTCTTGCTTGTTGAATAACAGCCGGAGTGTTATTAATGTTAGTTCTAGGTTGTTCCAGCACCAATGATTTCCTGGCAGCTGTGGGAGGGAACTAAGCAAAATTCCTTCTTGGGGGTTGGGCTTGCTCCATTCTTCTAGCTAGCCATATTGCTCTTTGTAAATCAACAGGTTCATGACACTGTACATAGTGTTGTATGATGTCATGCAAGCCAGCTATGAAACTGTTTTTGAAATAGTCATTTGGGAGGGCAGGATTGTCCCTCCTCATGAGATTCATATGTTGTTCAAATTTGAGGATGTAATCATTGAGGCTGCCTGACTGAGTGAGGGCATGGAATGCTCTGACATTATCACAAACAGAATTTTCGGCAAATCTATCTCCACATGCCTGCAAAATCTATACCAGGGCAGAGTGTTAGCTTGAAATCCCGTGCCTCTCCACCATTCCATTGCAGGGCCAGTGAGGTACGTGACTGCAATTTCTGTTTTACTTTCCGTAGGAGTTCTAGCAGCATCAAAATACATTTCAATGGTTTGTATCCATGAGTCTGTGCCACTTCCATCAAATTAAGGAATGTTCATCTTGGCAGGTTTAACCAGAGCTAGAGGTCTTCAGATATCATTATGTACTTCTCTATTGGCCTGAGCATTTCTCCTTAGCAGCTCTCTGCTTCATCTTGAGCATTAGGAGGGAGAGGAGGCAAAGTAACGGGTGGCTGCACTGGTTGTGGAGCTTGCAAAGCCAATCTATTTTCCAACACAGTTTGGACTGGCCTGTTTTGAGCGAAATGTGGGTGTCTGTAGGGGGCCTGTTACTTCCATCCAGCTGCAGTTCTTTACTAGTGTTGACATCCACTAGAACCGCATATCCTGCTGTCTCGGGAGTGTGCGAGCCCTCTCCAGGTTTTTTAACAGGGCCCTGTGGGGTTGCATTGATGCTTGTTTCCGGAGCCTCCTGAAGAACTGGGGGTGGGACATCTCTAGTTTGGGGAAATGAAGTAATGAACTTGTTCAAGCAAGATTGCAGCTCACCCAAGGTCTTTTGGACTGACTGAAAGTTGTTTGATACATGTTCTCTGGAATCCAAGAAATCCTTTCTGTCCAGCTCTCTGTTCTGCTGTAAGGTTTTAACATCGAGTTGCACAGATTGGAACTCCAGAGATTGAGTGCTCGATGAATCACCTTCTCCCCCCATACTGTGAACTAGGACTAGTAGGAAGGAATTAAGTTGGCAGGGAGACAAACGACCTTACTACCGACGATCCAGCAAGAGAAAGGAGGGAATTTTACCACAGCACAAGGCTGCAACCTGACCCTACTCTTGAAGATCCTACCGCCGCCATGCCGCCGCCATCGCCGCGCCGCCAAGAAGTACTCCGGATCCGGGAGGGTGGTGGGATTTTACTACCAAAGTAAGGGGCTTTAGTAACCACTAACCTGACCAGACCAGTACCGAATTTCACCGCCACCTGCGCCACCTAGAAGCACCGCCGCCGGGATCACGGGAGAAAAAGAGAATTTTACGGCTCCTCCAACTCTTTTCCGGCCCCCAAATCCAGCTTGCCGCCGAGGATCCAACCTTGCTCTGAATACCAAATGTCAGAATCGAGTTGTCTGACGGACTAAATTCAGAAAACGCACTCAGAATTCAGAGAATATCACTAGCACAACTTGATTTCAGAGGGAAGTTTGGCTAGGGTTTTGGTTACAAGAAGACCAACCGGGAACACCGGCGGCTAGGGTTTACCCCAAGGGAGAATAAGCATGAGCACGCAGGCTCTCAAAACCTGGCTATATAGCCTTACAAGACTCTAGAAGGTGTGAGAAGCGCACATGGAGGAGAGGGGAGTGGTTGAGCTTTCTAGAGATCAACAGCGACGCCTTGACCACCTAGAGCCGTCCAATGGAAGATCAACGCACCACGTCTTCTGTAGCTTGCCGAAGCGGTACGAAGCCACCAGGAGCGTTGGATGGAAGATGGACGGTTCCCACAGCTTCACGCCCATGGTTAGAAGTCTTAATTTAACTGAATCACGAAAACAGAGAGAACACTGCAACTGGGTCCTGACATGGATCTCACGAAGTCGATAGGATAATTAGCTATTTAGGGACAAAAGGAGAGAATCCGAGAGAGAACTAGACATCTTCATACATTTTCGAATGACCCGCTCTTCTGTTACTGGATAGTTCTAATAGCCTCCCTCCCCCCCCCCCCACCCCCCACCACACACACACACACACACATGGCGATAGGCCACACACACACCACTTGGCTGTCCAGCTGACGGTAGTACTCCCTGACACGTGGGATCCGATCTAATGTTGGTCACCCGTCACACCTGAAGCGTAGTTGTGGGTGGGGACGTGACACTTCCCCTTTCCTTGACACATGCCTCATCCCAAATGGTCGCTAGAGTTAATTGAGTGTGCAACACATTGTAGTCATCCCACGTCACGTGCTCCCGAGAAATGCCCCGCCACTGCACTTTGATCCATGGAATCACCGCATTGCCCTTCTTGACGAGTCGACTCGAGGATTGCTTCGGGTTGTAAGGCAATCACCGATAGATCAGGTGGCTATGGAAGTTCAGAGAATACAAGAGTGTAATTCGCCATAAAAGGCTTCAATTGTAAAACATGGAACACCGGATGTATTTGACTTGCTGCTAGTAGCACCAATATGTACGCCACTGCTCTGAGGTGCTCTGACACCTTGAATGGTCAAAAAAATCCATGCCTAGCTTATGCAAAGACCATTAACCAGAGATGATTGAGTATATGGATGTAACTTCAACAACACATCTTCACCGACAACGACTTCCTGGTCATGGCGGCGTCGATCTTCCTGAGATTTAATGCGCTCCTGAGCCTGACAAAGGTGTTCTTGTAAGTGCAGTAATAAATCCTCATGATCGATAGCCAATTCTGCCAATGAAGTACGTAGATCACCATTGTCGATGGGCATGGTACCAAATTTGGGCTTCACACCATGGAGGGGTTTAAAAGGAGTGCACCCAAATGATGTATGATAAGATGAATTGTACCAAAACCCCGCCATTGGAAGCCAACATTTCCATGCTTTTGGACGGTCATGCAACGCACAGAGCAGATATTGCTCCAGGCATTGACTCGCCAGTTTCGATTGTCCATCAGTTTGAGGATGATAGGTTGTTGAGGTAGCAAAGTTAAGTACCAATTTCTGGAAAAAAGCTTGGGACCGTCTGATGGCTTATAAATAAGTATGTTGTCCAAAAGGACAACGACAAACCTTCTTATATGAGGGGCAACAATATTATTCATCACACATTGAAATGTGGCGCATGCTTTAGTCAAACCAAACGGTATACACGGAATAGAAAGTGACATGCTAGTGTGTTGAATGGCGTTTTGTCTTCATCTAATTCCCTCGTGAGAATCCGGTGATACCCCACACGCAAATCCAATTATGAGAAGAATTGTGACCCACCAACTCATCCAGCAGTTCATGCACTATGGTGTAGGGGAATTTGTTCTTCACCGTGATTGTAGTCAACTTATGGTAATCAACATAGAAATGACAGTTGTTGTCCTTCTTGACCAGGAGGATAGGTAAAGCATTAGGACTCATACTAGTCTGTGCGCCACCAAAGACGATCATTTCTGCGACCTAACATTCAGTTTCATCTTTCTGTTGCCATGAATAGCAATAAGGTCAGGAATCAGGCGGAGTATGACCGGCTTACAAGGTAATGGCATGATCATAAACCCGATGAGGTGGTAGACAATGGGTTGCTTGAACACATACTAGTTTTCTTCAAGCAATGCTACCAAATCTGTAGATGTGGCGCCTGGAGTAGACACAACCATGAGAGGTTGTTGATCGACAATCACCATGTCCCAAGTGTTAAGGCATATCTCTCTCGATGTGGTTTTAGTGATTGATGACAACATGTTTGCGGACTAATCGTGTGTTTTGAGCATTTCAGAGATTCATCTTTGGCACGAGACAATGTCTTTCCCTCGGAGTGTCATTCAAGACGGTGTAGCTCTTTCGTTTCTTTTTCGGTGGACTAGATTCATAGAGGGCACCGTACTATCAAGAGGGGGTCCTCTTTGGTAAGGCTAGGGTGGAATCAACACGTACACATCCGTTTCACACCCTCTGAGCCTTTCCGCTTCAATGGAGAGCTCTTCCCTCCTTCTTTGGGGCTTAGTCTGGTTCCAGGAGTAGTACCGCTTAGGGGTCACAGGCGGCAGTACCGCTCCGCAGTGGTAGTACCGCCGGTGGGTCCTCAGCCGTAGTACCACTGCGGTACCAGGCCCCTACCGCGTCGATTCGAGGGCATCGATTCTTGTGTCGGATTGTGCGGTACTATGCAGCGGCAGTAGCGCGGCAGTACCTCCCATGAGCGGTAGTACCGCCCTACCACCGCGGCAGTACCTCTCGACTCCCTTTCTCCTCTGCCTTCCAGACTGTGCAGCAGTACCGCCAGGGGGAGCGGTAGTACCGCTGCCTCCTGCGGTAGTACCGCCCTCTGCGGGGCTGCTTTGGGGGGTAACGGTTGGATTGTTCCCCCTATATAAGGGGGTCTTCTTCCCCAAAGTTGACTCACCTCTTCCCCCAAAAGCTCCATTGTTGCTCCAAGCTCCATTTTCGCCCGATCTCTCTACCTAGCCAATCAGACTTGTTGATTTGCTCGGGATTGGTTGAGAAGGCCCCGATCTACACTTCCACCAAGAGAAATTTGATTGCCCCCACTAATTCCTAGCGGATCTTGTTACTCTTGGGTGTTTGAGCACCCTAGACGGTTGAGGTCACCATGGAGCCATAGTCCATTGTGGTGAAGCTTCGTGGTGTCGTTGGGAGCCTCCAATTAAGTTGTGGAGATTGCCCCAACCTTGTTTGTAAAGGTTCGGTTGCCGCCTTCAAGGGCACCAATAGTGGAATCACGGCATCTCGCATTGTGTGAGGGCGTGAGGAGAATACGGTGGCCCTAGTGGCTTCTTGGGGAGATTGTGCCTCCATACCGCTCTAACGGAGACGTACTTCCCCTCAAAAGGAAGGAACTTCGGTAACACATCCCCGTCTCCACCGGCTCCGCTCTTGGTTATCTTATCCCTTTACTTGTGCAAGCCTATTTGTGTTATATCCTTTGCTTGCTTGCGTGCTTATGGGTGTTGCATCATATAGGTTGTCCACCTAGTTGCATATCTAGACAACCTACTTTGATGCAAAGTTTAATTTGGTAAAGAAAAGCTAAAAATTGTTAGTTGCCTATTCACCCCCCCCCCCCTCTAGTCAACTGTATCGATCCTTTCAATTGGTATCAAAGCCTCGTCTCTTTATTAAGGACTTTACCGTCCGAAGAGAATGGTTGACACCGTAGACGGAGCGGAGGATCACTCCGGTGTGAATCCAATCTCGTCTACGGCCGATGGGGAAACCTCGATCTCTCGTGAGGAATTCAATGTGGCTTTGGACACATTGAAGACCTCCATGACGACCGAGGTTGAAAGCATGTTTAATAAATTCATAGAAGGGCTTAAACTTTCCACCGCACCGTTGAAAGTGGGTGATCCCGCTAACAAGGTGACGGATGCTAACCCCGACAAGGGGGAAGCTACTAGTGAGAAAGCTCCTTCTTCTAGTGGTAATAATGGCACCGGCATCTTTGCCCGTGTGGAACCTCCACCCGTTTATGGTGGACCGATTCCTTCTACTCACTTGAATCATGCCGGTCCTCCCCCCAAGATTGATAAAAGGGAGGACTTTGATTCTTGGGTCTATCGTTTTAAGCGTCATTTAAATCATGTGAATACTAATCTTCGGAGAATCATTGAAGAAGGGTTTTATCCACACGACCGAAGCAACTTCACTCCTAGAGAAGCCGCAAATAATCAGTTCAATGAGAATGCTCTCTTCATCATCCAAGATGCTATTCCACCCGAAGATCTTCCTCACCTCCGGCCCTATGCCATGGCCAAAGATGCATGGCTCCAAGTCGTGTCCCTCTATCGAGGAAGCACAAGCATTCAACGCTCCAACTATGAAGTGGTGCAAGATGAAGCCGACGAGTTTGCAATGAAAGAGGATGAAGAACCTCGCGAGCTTTATCGGAGAGTAACCAAACTCGCGGTTTCACTCCGAGATCATGGGAGCAAGGACACAGATGACAATTGGATCAAGCGAAAATTCCTCAAGGCAATGATGCCTTACCACAAGGCCATGTCCTCCGTCATTCGTCAAAGGCCGGACTTCCACACCTTGACCTCAAGTGAGGTGTTGGATGAGTTTGTGGCTATGAGCATATTGGACAAGACCGCTGACAATGCGGTACTTCGCTCTCAAAGAGCAAAGAAGCCCAACCTTATATTGAAGGCCAAGGTTTGTGTTGAAGAAGAGGAAGAAGAGGAAGAAGAGGAGAGCAACCCCGAAGATACAAAGTATGACTATCATGAACACATGGCCCTTGCGTCTAGGCAATTTTGGAACAAGAAGAACTCAAGGCCCAACTTCAACAAAAGCAACTCAAGTGGCGCTAAGGTCAAGCAACGTGTGAGAACTTGCTATAATTGTGGCAATGTGAGTAACTTTGTTGCGGAGTGCCCTTATGAGAAGAGGGAAGACAACGGTGGCAAGCTCATCCGAAAGGACAAGGCCAAGTCTTTTCCCAACAAGAGCAACTTCACCAAGAAGACTCCTCACAAGGCGTTGGTGGTACAAGAAGAGTAAAATGAAGAAGATGATGATGATGAAGATGGTGGGTCGGTTCCCATGGCCTCCGTTGCCATTGCGACGACTCCACGGGTGTCTCTCTTCGATTCTCGTAATGAGAGCATCATCGCCAAGTGCCTCATGGCTAAGGCCACCAACAAGGTAACCCCCAACATCAAAACTACCTTCATTGATCATCCCTCTTTGACAGATTGCATTGATGAACATGAGGGTTCTAAGGTGGAGGAGAATGAGTTTGAATCCTTTATGGGTAAACTCAAGGGTAAATCCAAGAAGCACTTTGTTGCTCTCTTGGAACAACTTGGTGAAGCCAATGACATGATCGAGGCTCACGAAGATACCATCTCTAAGATGGAGGGGCATAGTCGAGACTATGCCGATGAGATTTCGGATCTTTCCAATGCTCTTGAGGAAGAGCGTGGTCTTCGTTTGGCTCTTGAGGAGTCACACAACGATGATCATGCTAAATTAAAGAAAGATCTTGATCATGCTCTTGTTGTTTCTCGTGTGCTAAATTCCGAGAAGGCCAAACTTGGGGTTGATCTTGCTAGACTCAAGGAGGAGTTTGATATACTTGACAAGGCTCACAAGGCCTTGAAAGGTACTCATGCTAGCCTCAAGGAGTCTCATGATCAACTCCAAGTGAAGCTAACTAAGGATAAAGGCACTTTTCCTCATATGGTTTTAATTGATAATGCAAATGCTACTACCCATGTTGTGAGCATGTTCATCTTATTGAGGAAAATGCTAAGTTGAAGGAGCAACTTGAGAAAGGCCTTGTGTCATGCATACAAGGTGAGAAAAACCTCAACGACCTTTTGAGCAATCAAAAGGAAGTTGTGGCCAAAGAGGGGATTGGGTTCGCACCCAAGCCCAAGAACAAGAAGAAGAATGACAAGACCAAACGACCTCCTCCTCTCAAGCAAACCTTTGTGAAAGAGGGAGAGGGTGATTCCAAGGAGAAGAAGAACAATGCGAAGGGTGATAGTGTCAAGAAGGGAAATGCCATTCTTCCCAACAAAGCCGGCGACTTTAACCCTTCTTATGTGTTGTGCCGTGCTAGTGATGGGCATGTTTATGCCAAATTTGTTGGTTCTCCTTATGAGTACATTGAATGGTCTATTTGGGTTCCTAAGACCCTTGTCACTAACATCAAAGGACCCATTACAAAATGGGTACCTAAAACCAAGCATTGATCTCTTGTAGGTGTTTGCTTCCGGTGGGGGATCATGGTTGCTCGATAGTGGAGCTACAAATCACATGACCGGAAGCAAGGACTTGGTGTGGACGTACTCAAGACTCCATCTATGCCCACCAATGTCGAGTGGGGTGATGCCTCATCTTCTAAGGTATTGGGACTCGGCAAGGTTGTCATTTCTCATGATCTCACGATCGAGAAGGTCATGCTCGTTGAGTCCCTTGCATACAATTTACTTTCCGTTCGTCAACTTGCAATCATGGGCTTTGCCACTTTCTTTGATATCGATATCGTGGCCCTCTTGTGGAGCAAGACTCTTAAAGTAGCCTTTGTTGGGCATGTCAAGAACGGTCTATATGTGATTAACTTTTCAGAGCGACCCACTAAGAACGCGACATGCCTAATGGCTAAAGTTGACGTGGGATGGCTTTGGCATCGCCGCCTAGCCCATGTCAATATGAGATCTTTGCAAAGTATTCTCAAGGGGGACCATGTCCGTGGACTAACGAATGTTAGTTTTGCTAAAGATCGTGCTTGTAGTGCTTGTATCAAAGGAAAGCTACATGAGAAGGTTCACCCTCCCACGACTATCATTTACTCGAAGAGGCCTTTGGAGCTCCTTCATTTGGACCTTTTGGGCCTCCATCCTTTGATAGTCTTAGGGGGAGGAAGTATTGCTTGGTGATTGAGGATGATTATTCAAGATACACTTGGGTGTATTTCTTCAAGAGGAAGAGCGAGACCCAACAAACCGTCATTAACTTTGCAAATGAAGCCCAACGTCAACACAATGCAAAGATCTTGACAATAAGAAGTGACAACGGCACCGAGTTCAAGAACTACACCTTGGATGAGTTTCTTAGTGATGAGGGGATCAAGCATCAATATTCCGCACCTTACACTCCTCAACAAAATGGTGTTGCGGAGAGGAAGAACCAGACATTGATGGATGCGGCAAGGACCATGATGGCGGAGTTCAAGTCTCCCTACAACTTTTGCGCCGAAGCCATCAACACCGCGTGTCATGCTTCAAACCGGCTCTATCTCCGCAAAGGCTTGAACAACACTCCATATGAGATACTCACCGGTAACAAGCCCAACCTCAAGTACTTTCAGGTGTTCGGGTGTAAGTGTTTCATTCTCAAGAAAGGTGTTCGTTTGTCTAAATTAAGCTAGAGCTTATGAGGGCATATTTGTTGGTTATGCTACAAACTCTCATGCTTACCGTTTCTCAATAAGTCCACGGGACTTATTGAGGAAACGTGTAACGTGGAGTTTGATGAAAATAACGGCTCCCAAGTGGAGCAAAGTGGTACTTGTGATGTAGGTGATGAAATTCCTCCCCAAGCCATAAGAAGAATGGGTGTTGGCTTTATCATACCCATTGAGGAACCCCTTGTGGCCGAAGGAGAAGGACAATGTTCCACTCAAGTGGAACCATCACCAACTCAAGACCAACACGCTTCCGAAGAACATAGTGAAGGCCCTCAACCAAATGAACAAGACCAAGGGCAAGATCTCTCTCAAGATGGTGGTGAACCACCACATGATGCCCAAGGTCAAGTTCTCTCCTCCGAGCAAGTTCAAGATCAAGAGCAAGCTCAAGATCAAGGACAAGCTCATGACGGCGCTCAAGATGATCAAGTTTCCTCTCCTCATCTCACTTCTGAGGAGGAATTGGAGCGTCGTGCCGCCAAGATTGCTTCCAAGCTCACCACCAAAGGGCACATCATGGAGAATGTGCTTGGAATCTTAACTAAGGGGGTAAGCACTCGTAGACAATTAGCAAACTATTGTGAACATCATGCGTTTGTCTCTTGTGTGGAACCCTAAAAGGTTTATGAAGCTCTCGAGGATCTGGATTGGCGAAATGCGATGCATGAAGAACTCAACAACTTCGAGCACAACAAGGTGTGGAGACTGGTGCCAAGTCCAACCGGGAACCATAATGTCATTGGAACCAAGTGGATATTCAAGAACAAGCAAGATGCTCATGGAACTATCATTCGCAACAAGGCTCGTTTGGTAGCACAAGGCTACTCCCAAGTCGAGGGTATCGACTACGGTGAAACTTTTGCTCCCATTGCACACCTTGAGTCCATTCACATGTTAATTGCCTATGCTTCTCATCATAACTTTAAGTTGCAACAAATGGATGTGAAGAGTGCTTTTCTTAATGGTCCCATTAATGAGTTGGTCTACGTCAAACAACCCCCTGGGTTTGAGGATCCCTACATTCCCGATCATGTGTATCAACTCGATAAGGCACTCTATGGCCTTAAACAAGCCCCACGTGCGTGGTATGACCACCTTACCGAGTTGTTACAAGATCGTGGATTTGAAGTTGGGCTAATCGACCCCACTCTTTTTACTAAGAAGGTCAAACGGGAGTTGTTTGTGTGCCAACTATATGTTGATGATATTATCTTTGTTTCCCCTAACAAAGCTTTCAATGAGGAATTTGCCAATCTCATGGCATCAAAGTTCAAGATGTATTCCATGGGAGAGTTGAAGTTCTTCCTTGGATTCGAAGTGAAGCAAAGAAGAGAAGGAACCTTCATCAACCAAGCCAAATACACTCAAGACATGCTCAAGAGATTCAAGCTAAGCGATATCAAGCCGGCTTCCACTCCAATGCCCACCAAGTGCCAACTTGACATTGATCCCAATGGTAAAGCGGTGGATCAAAAGGTATATCGCTCCATGATTGGCTCCTTGCTTTACCTTTGTGCATCTAGACCGGATATCATGTTGAGTGTGGGAATTTGTGCACGGTTTTAAGTCAAGACCTAAGGAAAGCCACTATGTGGCGGTCAAGTTTAATCTTCGATATTTGGCTCATACCCCAAACTTTGGCTTATGGTACCCAAGAGGAGCAAACTTCAAGCTTGTAGGATACTCGGACTCCAATTGGGCGGGAGACAAAGTGGATAGGAAGTCCACTTCCGGAGGGTGCCAATTCCTTGGTTGCTCTTTGGTGAGTTGGTCTTCCAAGAAGCAAAGTTATGTGTCTCTCTCGTCCACCGAAGCGGAGTATGTGGCGGCCGGCAGTTTTTATGCACAACTATTATGGATGAGGCAAACTTTAAAGGATTACGGTGTCATTTGTGACAAAGTGCCTCTTTGGTGTGACAATGAAAGTGCCATCAAGATTTCTCTCAACCCGGTGCAACACTTCACACTACAAAAAAATACACTTCCGTGATGATACGTGTTTGTCACAGTAGGTCGTGTTTTTTGTCATGCATGTACATCCATGAAAAATTTATGATGTAATCAAGATAGTCATACCGTGTTGTCGAGAAGTGTTCCATGACATTACTAAAATTATCATCACGAAGTGTCCACTTCCATGACGATAAATCGCGCATCACGTAAGTTCTTTCGTCAAGGGTGACCGACACGTGGCATCCATCGTAACGAACGCCGTTAAGCTATCGGGTTGGGTTTTGGATCCGATAACCCGTTAACAGCCCGACCAATGGGAAATTTCCATGTAAAATTTTATTGGCCGGACGAAACACGTGTCGCCTTGTCAAGGTCGATAGGCGCCTATGATACGCCGACACGTGCCACGGCCCACCATCGCCCATTTAGCTTACAAAGCTGGCCGCTTGACTTGGTCAAAGTTAACGGGCTGGCCCATGAAAAGCCTGTTAACGGTCTCTTCGCAAATAGCCCATTTTACGGCCCGTTAACTCATGGCCCGTTAGGCCCTAAAGGAAATCGACCCAACAACGTCATGTGGGCCGTCAAATATAACACCAGCCCATTTCACTTTCGGCCCATGTATGGCCCACGACGTCTTTCGGCCCATATGAGGCCTTCATATCTTTCGGCCCTTTACAGGCCCATAGTGACTCTAGCCCATAATGAATAGTAATTTTCTTTATACCCGTTAACGGCCCGTGATTTACATGGGCCGTTTCCAGCCCGTGTTAGCTTTCGGCCTATTGACGGCCCATACGTTCTTGGGCTCCTTTACGGCCCTCGATTACTTCCGACCCGTTACTGGCTTGTTCCCCTAATGGGCCAAATTCGTCCCATGGCAAGAGTCGGCCCACATCGGCATGTTCCCTAATGGGCCAAATTCGCCCATGGCAAGAGTCGGCTCACATCGCCTGTTACCCTAATGGGACAAATTCGGCCCATGGCAAGAGTCGGCCCGTTTCTGGCCTGTTAACCCATTGCGCTGTTTCCAGACCGTCCTATATTCTGGCCCATTAACGACCCGTTATGGTGCGGATGTAATTAAGTTTTGCTGTCCTACTACCGTTAACGACTGTTACCGTCCGGGCCGATACCAATTACGCCCGACACGGCCCATGTAGACCCATTTATCCGACGCCCGAGGCCCACCGATTCTGAGCCCATTTATCGACGGCCCGTAGGAGACCCATGGATCCTACGACCAGATATGGCCCATGGTAGTTGCGCCACTAGCAAACCAGGGAAAAGAAGACTAGGAAATAAATAAGGCAAACTAATGCTAGGCTATTAAAGGCGATTGCACAGATTACATCCACTCGGCATCAAAGATCGCCACCAAGGCAAATATAGGGAACACCCTACACTATACAAAAATGGCTTGTTGTTTTCTTCACCGGTGGCTGCACATTAAGAATAAATTTTGTATCGCACCAAAACAAATTACAACTATACAACAAAAGGAAGGTTGGCATAAAACTTAACAGTCTAGCGAGATAAATGCACCACCGAAGTTCAAGCTCAGTTCATTTGACCGATCACGTTTTCATGCTGTATTGTCCGATGGAGCACCATAACCCTCGCCTTCATTTCCCCTAGGCTCCTGAACAACATAGCAAATGTCTGATAGTCTGGTTTCAAAACCATGCATGTCTTGACGACATTGAGCAATGTTTCTCCTTGTTTCACAAAGGGTCTCTGTTAGGGAATGGACTTGTGTCTGGAGCGCAGATACAACATTGATTTGAGCTTGCATATCTTGATCATAAGGCAGTTTGGACGATATTGCCTTAACAACCAACCCAGTATTATGCGGGAACGTGCTTTTGGCACTGTTAGTGGACAAGTACTGACCCACTGCAGCAAGAGCTGACATTGCGGTTATAATTGCCTCGCCACCTTCAGAAGGTGGCGGTTCCACCATTTTTACCATAGCTCGCTGAAAAGTTGAGGTTATACATTAGTAGTACCAGAACAGAAGATATTAAGGAGGTAGCAAAACCGAACAAAATAGCTTTGGTCTATATACAGAACTTATTCTGGTGAACCCATGTAAAATATTAGTTGTATTTTATTGCAAAGTACATAATAAAACCAGGTTCCAACCATATGACCATGTACCATCGCTAATGTATTGTCTATTTTTTCACATTGTATTGAGGGCTAAGGATAAAGAGACGAAGTTTATAATACGGTAAGCATAGTATGACATCATTCATATCACAAAACAACTGAGAACAGACAAACAGGCCATTGTAACATTGTGTGGGTAAGTCCAACACGGAACTAGATTACGGGTCAAGATCAAAGGAACATCACTCCTCTCTTTTAAACCTTGTAAGGTGCAATGATACGCTAAGACAATTATGTATAAAATTGAAAAGAGTAATAGACATTGGCTGCAAACCATGCAGTTCAAGGCACAAGTCAGAGTAAGTAGTAGTTAAAAGTCATGAGGATTAAGGACTTACAACAGCGGCTTTGACTGATGTATCATGCCCTTCTTCTTTCTGGTGTGACAGACCTTGAAGATTTCCACAGCATTTGGTTCAGGTACTTTTTGGTCCTTGCGGGCTTTCCTCTGCATTTCGAACAAGTCAATATAGATCTGATAATATGGTACAGCGAAAGGAGTGAAACAGCAGCTAATTACAAGAGCCTCGCAGTGTGCAATATAGCTACGAGATCCTGTCATCTGTTGGAATTTCACTTTCGTACGGTTGGCCTTGTTCTTTGAACAGTTCACCTACAAGAAGATAGATTTGTGTGGCACATGCGTAAATAGGACTTCAACATGTGATCTGATCACATATGTAATGTACCTGATACTTCGGATAAGACCAGTGTTTAACAAGGCCCCTCCAGTCTTCATCCGATATATTTTCCATTGGAGATGTTTGGGAAAGTTCACTGTTAGCCTTGCCTTCAAAGTGAGTTTTCCTCAAGTTATACCGATACTATCGCAGAGAAGACTTGAAAACATGGGTGCAAGCTTGTTTGGTTGCATCATCTTGGCTATCCAACTTGAACCTCATCTGTTGAAAATTATGGGAGTCTCATTATCAGCAACCTAGAGAGTATGGGCCAGAGCAAGACGATAATACTAGTTTCCATACATAACCATACTTACAGATAAATGGTCGAGGAAGGTGTTGAACTGGGTTTCGTCTTTGTTATTCTGTCATCAATCCATGTTGGGAGGATACGACATGAAACCTAACGGCAACCGCTGCCTCGATACTAACTTGGCGACTCAGAGCATCACGTGGCCTTTTTAAACCTGCCTCAAAACGGATCTCCATTCTTCCTCCTCTAGATTTAGTTAACCTATCGAGCATTATCCCCGATGTTTGTTTCCTCTTGTGCCTAGGTGCTAGCCAACAACGAACATAGGAAGTGTTAGTGTACATCAAACCGTGAGACTACATATAAAGAAGCATGCAATCAGAATTTGACTCAAAGAACTACCTTCTTGCTGTTGAAGCTCACAAGGTTCATCCGATATTGCCAACTCGTCTTGTGTCAAGAGTGCTTGGGAAGTAGTGTCGTGGCAAGGAGCTTGGGAACGTGTTGCTAGCTCAGTTGACTCACGAGTAAGTCGTGCATTGGTAGTACTGTGGTAGGTGTTGCAAGAACTAGGGCTGTCTCTCGCTTGTTTGGTGGCAGCTGTTTGTTTTTGTTTGGATTTTTTGCAACTCGTAGCATGGGATGCCGTGTTTGTAGAATTTTCCGCTGGACTTTGACCTTCTATTGCACCATCGCATTCAGCAGAATCTGCAGGATTCATCCGCTTCTCATTCCCTGCCATTATGTGTTTCTTCCTCTTTCTCTGTGCCATGTTAAGTCAAGCCGACAAGAAAAACGAATAACAATTTAGTTCTTCAGAACAAATTGATGCGTGATGCATTTAACTGAACTTTGATGTTAGACAACCACATGATAGGAGTATGTAATATGTATGAAAAACAGGACAGAAGAGATAACCAGAACTATGATATGTAAAGTAAGAAGAAGACATTTCACCAAATTAGAAGCAATGCAATGGAAGGTAGACACCATATGAAAGATGCTACAAATATCGCTCTGCCAAGTTAACAGTGTCTCATCATAAATGGTGTTTAAACAAATGTGGCCAGCTGCTGCCACGGAGGCCTCACCGCCCCCTACTATTCCCACAGCTGGCCAGGCCCTGCGGCGACGGCAGCCTCACACCGCAGCCGAACCAGTGAACCTCGACTCTCTCTCCGCTGGCTTCAATCGCGCGTCTTCCCCGGCTCTGCGTCGTCCCCTTACTAGGCCTCACCGTCGTCCACCGCCGTGGTGCTCTCGGCGCGGCCTGGTCAACGTGGTCAAGGAACGACTTCCATCGGACGTGGACTGTATGTGGAGAGGCTGATAGCTGGGTCCACGGCCGCAGCAAGGAAGTGCCTCCTTATTACGCGAAAAATAATGATTCCTCCACCTGACAGCTGGGACCCACCGGACGGGCCACTGTATTTCGCGAAAAAACATTTTCCCCTGACTACTGGGACTCACCAGCTTCATCTTCGCACGCAAGGAAGTGCGTCCGAAAAAAAAAACGATTTCGCCCCCCTGACTGATGGGACCCACCAGCTACACCTTCGCACGCAAGGAAGTGCGTCCGAGCAAAAAAACGATTCGCCCCCCTGACTGCTGGGACCCACCGGCTACATCTTCGCACGCAAGGAACTGCGTCCGGGCAAAAAAAAAACGATTCACCTCCCTAACTGCTAGGACCCACCAGCTACATCTTCGCAGGCAAGGAAGTGCCTGACAGTCGGGACCCACCTGGTCGAAGCGTACGTAGTGTTGTCATTCTAGTCGCGAATGTGTACGTACATACTGGTCGATGTAGAGGCGCGCACGTGTTGTAGTAGAGGCGCGCACATAGCATTTACACGTATGTATAGCGACCAGGGTGCAAGAAAGAAAATACGGCCACGTATGTGTACATACGGGCGGGGTCTCGAACGCCTACTCGCGCATATGTACGGCCAGGGCTCGTGTACATGGCTGGGTCGGAACGGAGAAACAGCGTCGTCGTCGTGTTCATGGGGAGGCAACGGAATGCGTCGTGTTCATGGGGAGGCAACGGAATGCGTCTTGTTCATCGGGAGGCAACGGAACGCGTGGGAGCCAACCGGTTGGGTCGGAACGGAATGCGTGGTCGTGTTCATCGGGAGGGCTTAGACGGAACAGGCAATGGAAACGAGGCCTGGCGTACCGCAGAGCGGAGGAAACGACCTTGAGTTCGACCGGCCACGTTCAAAACGGATCCTGTTCATCGGGAGGGGTCTGCCGTACCGCAAAATGGACGAAACGGGCCTCCTACGGTCGAAATGGGGGTCCTGTTGATCGGGAGGGGTGTGGCGTACCGCAAAACGGACGAAACAGACCTCCTACGGTCGAAACGGGGGTCCTGTTGATCGGGAGGGGTGTGGCGCATCGCAAAACGGATTTAAACGGACCTCCTACGGTCGAAACGTGGGTCCTGTTCATCGGGAGGGTGTGGCGCATCGCAAAACGGACTCCACGGATATCGTTCATCTCCACCGTCGACCTCCTCCAGCCTCCACGGGCCACCGTCGACCTCCTCCACCTCCACGGGCTCCTGCTCATCCAGCCTACACCGCGCTACTCCATCGGCCATCGCTCAACCACCCCTCCACCGCTCATCGCTCATCCAGCCCTCCACACCACGGGTCCTATTCAACCACCCATCCACGGGCACCCATCCATCGCTCATCGCTCATCCAGCCTCCACCACACCACGGGTCCTGTTCATCCAGAGGCAACGCCACCGCCATCGCTCATCCAAACCTCCCCCGACAACGCCACTGCTCATCCCAGAGGCAACATTGATCGGCTTGATTAGCAGCAATAGCGGCGAATCGCCGATCGGGTTCGATTAACAGCCATCGATCGATCGCCGGGTTCGAGAACGCGAGTTCGCAAAGGCAATCGCTAGGGTTCAATTAGAGCCCAACGCCCGCTTCGGGTTTAGTTAGAGCCAACGCCGCACACACGCTGCACGCGTACGAGAAACGCGCATCGCTCAACCCCGACCTCCCATCGTGAATCGGTAACTCCTCAAATTTTCCTCGCCTCGCTTCTACCATGGTTTTTTCGTCATGGACGGCCCAAAGAATGTCATGCAGCTGCGTCTCCGCCTGCCCAGGACGAAAAGCCCATTTTCTGTCATGATTTTTTGTCATAGAAGTAGGAGCCCACCACATCTATGATGATACCGGGTTTTGTCACAATTATCGTCATAGAAGTGTCATATGTATGACAGAAATTTTTTTTGTTCGGCCCAAAATGTCATGGATGTGTCTTTTTTTGTAGTGTCAAGACGAAGCATATTGAGATTCGGTATCACTTCATCCGGGATCACATTAGGCAAGGGGAGATCGAGCTGAACTATGTCAACACTCATGATAACCTTGCAGATATCTTCACGAAGCCTTTGGATGAAGCAAGATTTCGCGAGTTAAGGCATGAGCTAAATATCATTGATTCGAGCAATGTTGCTTGATCCCTTGCACACCCCATCATACTCAACTTGTTATCTGGTTTAGGTGTAGGCATGGATATAGGGGGAGTGGTGTTCTCTCAATGAACTCTCCCTCCCCCCCCCCCCATTATGCATAAATTGATCAACTCTTTCACATTAGCCATTTTTATGGTACTTGTGCTTCAAAGACGAGTTTTGGTCATGGGCCCAAGGATAACTCTTCGCGGTGCCATACCAATTGACTCAAACATAGGTGGCCTCGGCCACCGCCCTCTCTTGGAGAGGTGTGTGTTTCTCGCTCTCTTTGTTGGTTTTGTGTGTGTGTGTGTTCCGTTTTTCGTCTCATTCTTCTCTCTTGAGCTAAGACCTTTTTGGCCTAGTTCTTCTTGCGGCTGAGCGGTACTACCGCTTATGAGGGTCAAGCGGTACTACCGCCCTCACCAGGGGTACTACCACTGCGGGGCGGGCGATGGGGGTTATATCGGGGCAGGGGGGGTTATTTTCTTCCCCATACCCATTCGCCCCCACTCGCCGCCTTCCTTGTCGCTCTCCAACGACGCCGCATGGAGGGCTCCGCCGGCCGCCGCTGGGCCGTTCCTTCCATTTCCTCCGGTGGAGTCGTTCTCACCACGCCCTTCTAGCCATGGATGCCGGTATTGCCCTCGTTCCCGTTGTTCTCTTTGCCTAGATCTTGCATCTAGTTCTTAGGGGCAATAGGCATTGTTTTCTCGTTTTTGGCTATGAAGAGGCTTGAGTAGGATGGAGATAGCTTCTAGGCCCTTTGGATTGATGTTTGGTAGGATTAATTTTTGAATTTGGCATCCCGGTAGTGCCGGATCTGTCCACGGCAGTAGGGAACCACCGTTCCCCGTCTTGAGCGGTACTACCGCGGGTAAGTCGCGGTACTACAGCCGGATCCCCAGTTCCATCATTTCCTACCACACCTTGATCCATGTTGCTTCATTTGGTGGCTTATGCTCTTTCTTTCGTGGTGTTTTTGTTGCTCGTGTGTTTGGTTCTAGGTGATGATCTTCCTGAGCAGTAGGCCCGCCGTATCAACCCCGGTCGTGCTTCATCAAAGCGCTACCACACTTCTGAGTCAGCAGGTGGTTCCTCCAGTGCTCCACCATCGCCTATGGGTGCTTCCTCCAGTGCACCACCTCCGCCTCAACTCCAGAAGAAACCTGCCAACAGGCCGAAGCCAAGGGGCAAGACTGTGACTGAGATGATAGCCAAGGAGTTCTGGGCAAAGCATCGCCGTAACCCCTATGAGGAAGCCAAAGAACCCAATTTGGTCAACCGCCCGTTCTGGAACGGCTTTCAGTTTGCCATCTTCTTTGATGTGATCAAAGCCAAGAAGAATCTCTATGTTGATGTTCGCTCCATCGACACGGATGCCATGGAAAAGGTGATGGGGAACGTTGCAGAAAATTAAAAATTTTCCTACGGTATCACCAAGATCCATCTATGAGTTCATCTAAGCAACGAGTCAAGGGAGATAGATTGCATCTACATACCACTTGTAGATCGCGTGCGGAAGCGTTCAAGGGAACGGGGATGATGGAGTCGTACTCGCCGTGATTCAAATCACCGATGACCAAGTGCCGAACGGACAGCACCTCCGCGTTCAACACACGTATGGAACGGACGACGTCTCCTCCTTCTTGATCCAGCAAGGGGGAAGGAGAGGTTGAGGAAGAAGGCTCCAGCAGCAGCACGACGACGTGATGATGGTGGAGAGGCAAGATTGGCGTGGCTTCGCCAAGCACTCAACGGAGGAGGAGAGGTGTTGGGAGGGAGGGCTGCGCCTTGGATGTGTGTTGCAGCCTCCCTCACCCCTCTATTTATAGGGAAGGGAAGGGGCCGGCCCCTCTAGATGAGATCTAGAGGGGGGCGGCGGTGTGGGAGGGGCTTGCCCCCAGCAAGGGGGCGCCCCACTAGGGTTCCCCCAACCCTAGGCGCATGGGCCCAAGAGGGGGGGCGCCCAGCCTCCAGGCTGGTTCCCGCCCCTTGTGGCCCATGAGGCCCTCCAAGAGGGGTGGCCCCTCCGGTGGACCCCGAACTCTCTCCGTGGCCCCAGACAATACCGATATGACCTCAAACTTTCCGGTGTCCGCTTGACAACTTCCCATATATAAATATTAACCTCCGGACCATTCCGAACTCCTCGTGACATCCGGGATCTCATCCGGACTCCAACAACATTCGTAATCACATACAAGTCTTCCTAATAACCCTAGCATCACCGAACCTTATGTGTAGACCCTACGGGTTCGGTAGACATGCGAACATGACCGAGACGACTCTCCGGTCAATAACCAACATCGGGATCTGGATACCCATGTTGGCTCTACATACTCCTCGATGATCTCATCGGATGAACCACGATGTCGAGGATTCAAGCAACCCCAGATACTATTCCTTTTGTCGACGGTATGTTACTTGCCCGAGATTCGATCTTCGTATCCCAATACCTCGCTCAATCTCATTAACGGCAAGTCACTTTACTCGCATCGTAATGCATGATCCCGTGACTGGACACTTGGTCGCTTTGAGCTCATTATGATGATGCACTACCGAGTGGGCCCAGTGATACCTCTCCGTAACACGGAGTGACAAATCCCAGCCTCGATCCGTGTCAACCCAATAGACACTTTCGAGATACATGTAGTGCACCTTTATAGTCACCCGATTACGCCAGGACGTTTGGTACACCCAAAGCACTCCTATGGTATCCGGAGTTACACGATCTCATGGTCTAAGGAAAAGATACTTGACATTGGAAAAGCTCTAGCAAAACGAACTACACGATCTTGTGCTATGCTTAGGATTGTCTTGTCCATCACATCATTCTCCTAATGATGTGATCCCGTTGTCAACGACATCTAATGTCCATAGTCGAAACCATGACTATCTGTTGACCAACGAGCTAGTCAACTAGAGGCTTACTAGGGACGTATTGTGTTCTATGTATTCACACGTGTATTACGATTTTCGGATAATACAATTATAACATGAATAAAAGACAATTATCATGAACAAGGAAATATAATAATAATCCTTTTATTATTGCCTCTAGGGCATATTTCCAACAGTCTCCCACTTGCACTAGAGTCAATAATCTAGTTACATTGTGATGAATCGAACACCCATAGAGTTCTGGTGTTGATCATGTTTTGCCCGTGGAAGAGGTTTAGTCAACGGATCTGCGACATTCAGATCCGTATGCACTTTGCAAATTTCTATGTCTCCATCTTGAACATTTTCACGGATGGAGTTGAAGCGACGCTTGATGTGCCTGGTCTTCTTCTGAAACCTGGGCTCCTTGGCAAGGGCAATAGCTCCAGTGTTGTCACAGAAGAGTTTGATCGGCCCCGACGCATTGGGTATGACTCCTAGGTCGGTGATGAACTCCTTCACCCAAATTGCTTCATGCGCTACCTCCGAAGCTGCCATGTACTCCGCTTCACATGTAGATCCCGCCACGACGCTCTGCTTGCAGCTGCACCAGCTTACTACCCCACCATTCAACATATACACATATCCGTTTTGTGACTTAGAGTCATCCAGATCTGTGTCGAAGCTAGCGTCGACGTAACCCTTTACGACGAGCTCTTCGTCACCTCCATAAACGAGAAACATGTCCTTTGTCCTTTTCGGTACTTCAGGATATTCTTGACCACTGTCCGGTGTTCCTTGCCGGGATTACTTTGGTACCTTCCTACCAAACTTACGGCAAGGTTTACATCAGGTCCGTACACAACATGGCATACATAATAGAACCTATGGCTGATGCATAGGGATGACACTCATCTCTTCTTTATCTTTTGTCGTGGTCGGGCATTGAGCCGAGCTCAATCTCACACCTTGCAAGACAGCAAGAACCCTTTCTTGACTGATCCATTTTGAACTTCTTCAAAATCTTATCAAGGTATGTGCTTTGTGAAAGACCTATGAGGCGTCTCGATCTATCCCTATAGATCTTGATGCCTAATATGTAAGCAGCTTCTCCAAGGTCCTTCATTGAAAAACTTTTATTCAAGTAGGCCTTAATGCTGTCCAAGAGTTCTATATCATTTCCCATCAAAAGTATGTCATCTACATATAATATGAGAAATGCTACAGAGCTCCCACTCACTTTCTTGTAAATGCAGGCTTCTCCATAAGTCTGCATAAACCCAAACGCTTTGATCATCTCATCAAAGCGAATGTTACAACTCCGACATGCTTGCACCAGCCCATAAATGGAGCTTGCATACTTTGTTAGCATTCTTAGGATCGACAAAACCTTCCGGCTGCATCATATACAGCTCTTCCTTAAGACAACCGTTAAGGAATGCTGTTTTGACGTCCATCTGCCATATCTCATAATCATAGTATGCGGCAATTGCTAACATGATTCGGACGGACTTAAGCTTCGCTACGGGAGAGAAAGTCTCATCGTAGTCAATCCCTTCAACTTGCTGATAACCCTTAGCGAAAAGTCGAGCTTTATAGATGGTGACATTACCATCCGCGTCCGTCTTCTTCTTAAAGATCCATTTGTTTTCTATCGCTCGCCGATCATCGGCAAGTCTCACAAAGTCCATACTTTGTTTTCATACATGGATCCTATCTCGGATTGCATGGCTTCAAGCCATTTGTTGGAATCTGGGCCCGCCATCGCTTCTTCATAGTTCAAGGTTCACCGTTGTCTAACAACATGGTTTCCGTGACAGGGTTGCCATACCACTGTGTGGAACGTGTCCTTGTGGACCCACGGTTCAGAGCAACTTGATCCAAGTACCTTGATCATCATCATTAATTTCCTCTCCAAGAGGTGTAGGCACCACAGAACATTTTCCGAGCTGCACTACTTTCCGATTCAAGAGGTAGTACTTCATCGAAGTTCTACTTTCCTCCCACTTACTCCTTTCGTGAGAAACTCTTTTTCCGTAAAGGATCCGTTCTTGGCAACAAAGATCTTGCCTTCGGATCTAAGGTAGAAGGTATACCCAATGGTTTCCTTAGGGTATCCTATGAAGACGATTTTCCGACTTGGGTTCGAGCTTTTCAGGTTGAAGTTTCTTGACATAAGCATCGATCCCCAAACTTTTAGAAACGATAGCTTAGGTTTCTTCCCAAACCATAATTCATACGGTGTCATCTCAACGGATTTAGACGGTGCCCTATTTAAAGTGAATGTAGTTGTCTCTAGAGCGATTCCCAAAATGATAGCGGTAAATCGGTAAGAGACATCATAGATCGCACCATATCCAATAGAGTGCGACACGACGCTCGACACACCGTTACGCTTGAGGTGTTCCAGCGGCGTGAGTTGTGAAACGATTGCACATTTCCTTAAGTGTGTACCAAATTCGTGACTTAAATATTCTCCTCCACGATCTGATCGAAGAACTTTATTTTTCGGTCACGTTGATTCTCTACCTCATTCTGAAATTCCTTGAACTTTTCAAAGGTCCGAGACTTGTGTTTCATCAAGTAGACATACCCATATCTACTTAAGTCGTCGTGAGAGTGAGAACATAACGATATCCTCCATGAGCCTCAACGCCATTGGACCGCACACATCGGTATGTATGATTTCCAATAAGTTGGTTGCTCGCCCATTGTTCCGGAGAACGGAGTCTTGGTCATTTTTCCCATGAGGCATGGTTCGCATGTGTCAAATGATTCATAATCGAGAGACTCTAAAATTCCATCGAATGGAGCTTCTTCATGCGCTTGACACCAATGTGACCAAGGCAAAGTGCCACAAGTATGTGGGACTATCGTTATCAACTTTACATCTTTTGGTATTCACACTATGAATATGTGTAACATTACGCCGAGATTCATTAAGAATAAACCATTGACCATCGGAGCATGACCATAAAACATATCTCTCATATAAATAGAATAACCATTATTCTCGGATTTAAATGAGTAGCCATCTCGCATTAAACGAGATCCCGATACAATGTTCATGCTCAAACTTGGCACTAAATAACAATTATTGAGGTTTAAAACTAATCCCGTAGGTAAATGTAGAGGTAGTGTGCCGACGGCGATCACATCGACCTTGGAACCATTCCCGACGCCAAGATCGTCACCTCGCCCTTCGCCAGCCTCCGCTTATTCCGCAGCTCCCGCCGTGAGTTACAAATATGAGCAACGGCACCGTATCAAATACCCAGGAGTTACTACGAGTAATCGGTAAGGTACACATCAATTACATGTACATCAAATATACCTTTAATGTTGCCGGCCTTCTTGTCCGCTATATTTGGGGCAGTTCCGCTTCAAGTGGCCCTTCCTTTGCAATAAAAGCACTGCCTTAGGCTTGGGTCCATTCTTTGACTTCTTCCCGCAACTTACTTACGGGCGCGGCAACATCTTTGCCGCCCTTCTTGAAGTTCTTCTTACCCTTGCCCTTTTGAACTTAGTGGTTTTATTGACCATCAACACTTGATGTTCTTTCTTGATTTCAACCTCTGCTGACTTCAGCATTGAGAATACTTCAGGAATGGTCTTCACCATCCCCTGCATATTGTAGTTCATCACAAAGCTCTTGTAGCTTGGTGGGAGCGATCAAGGATTCTGTGAATGACCGCCTCGTCCGGAGGTTGATCTCCACCGGGACAAGCGGTTGTGCAACCTGACATTTTGAGTATGTGCTCACCGACAGTAACTGTTTTCCTCCATCTTACAACTATAGAACTTGTCGGAGACTTCATATCTCTCGACCCGGGCATGAGCTTGGAAAACCATTTTCAGCTCCTCGAACATCTCATATGCTCCGTGTTGCTCAAAACGCTTTTGGAGCCCCGGTTCTAAGCTGTAAAGCATGCCGCACTGAACGAGGGAGTAATCATCAGCACGAGACTGCCAAGCATTCATGATGTCTTGGTTCTCTGGGATGGGTGCTTCACCTAGCGGTGCTTCTAGGACATATTGTTTCTTGGCTGCTATGAGGATGATCCTCAGGTTCCGGACCCAGTCCGAATAGTTTTCTGCCATCATCTTTCAGCTTGGTTTTCTCTAGGAACGCGTTGAAGTTCATGTTGACATGAGCGTTGGCCATTTGATCTACAAGACATATTTTGCAAAGACTTTAGACTAAGTTCATGATAATTAATTTCATCTAATCAAATTATTTAATGAACTCCCACTCGGATTTGACATCCCTCTAGTCATCTAAGTGTTACATGATCCGAGTCGACTAGGCCGTGTCCGATCATCACGTGAGACAGATTAGTCATTGTCGGTGAACATCTCCATGTTGATCGTATCTTCCATACGACTCATGTTCGACCTTTCGGTCTCTTGTGTTCCGAGGCCATGTCTGTACATGCTAGGCTCGCAAGTTAACCCTAAGTGTTTATGCATGTGTAAAACTGTCTTACACCCGTTGTATGTGAACGTAAGGATCTATCACACCGATCATCACGTGGTGCTTCAAACGACGAACTTTAGCAACGGTGCACGTTAGGGGGAACACTTTCTTGAAATTATTCTAAGGATCATCTTATTTACTACCGTCGTTCTAAGTAAACAAGATGCAAAACCATAATAAACATCACATGCAATTATATAAAGTAGTGACATGATATGGCCAATATCATATAGCTCCTTTGATCTTCATCTTCGGGCTCCATGATCATCTTGTCACCGCATGACACCATGATCTCCATCATCGTGTTCTCCATGAAGTTGCTCGCCAACTATTACTTCTACTACTATGGCTAACACGCTTAGCGATAAAGTAAAGTAATTTACATGGCGTTGAATCAATGATACGCAGGTCATACAATAACTAAGACAACTCCTATGGCTTCTGCCGTTGTCATACTCATCGACATGCAAGTCATGATTCCTATTACAAGAACATGATCTCATACATCACAATATATCATTCATCATTCATCACAACTTTCGCCATATCACATCACATGACAATTGCTGCAAAAACAAGTTAGACGTCCTCTAATTGTTGTTGCATCTTTACGTGGCTGCAATTGGGTTCTAGCAAGAACGTTTTCTTACCTACGAATAACCACAACGTGATTTTGTCAACTTCTATTTACCCTTCATAAGGACCCTTTTCATCTAATCCGCCCAACTAAAGTAGGAGAGACAGACACCCGCTAGCCACCTTATGCAACTAGTGCATGTCACCGGTGGAACCTGTCTCACGAAGCGCACGTAAGGTCGGTCCGGCCACTTCATCCCACAATACCGCTGAAGAAAGAAAAGACTAGTAGCGGCAAGCAAGTTGACAAGATCTACGCCCACAACAAAATTGTGTTCTACTCGTGCAATAGAGAACTACGCATAGACCTAGCTCATGATGCCACTGATGGGGAACGTTGCAGAAAATTAAAAATTTTCCTACGGTATCACCAAGATCCATCTATGAGTTCATCTAAGCAACGAGTCAATGGAGAGAGATTGCATCTATATGCATACCACTTGTAGATCGCGTGCAGAAGCGTTCAAGGGAACGGGGATGATGGAGTCGTACTCGCCGTGATTCAAATCACCGATGACCAAGTGCCGAACGGACATCACCTCCGCGTTCAACACACGTATGGAACGGACGAAGTCTCCTCCTTCTTGATCCAGCAAGGGGGAAGGAGAGGTTGAGGAAGAAGGCTCCAGCAGCAGACGACGACGTGATGATGGTGGAGAGGCAAGATCTCGGCAGTGGCTTCGCCAAGCACTCAACGGAGGAGGAGAGGTGTTGGGAGGGAGGGCTGCGCCTTGGATGTGTGTTGCAGCCTCCCTCACCCCTCTATTTATAGGGAAGGGCAAGGGGGCCGGCCCGAGGGGGCGGCGGCGGGGAGGGGGCTTGCCCCAAGCAAAGGGGGCGCCCCACTAGGGTTCCCCCAACCCTAGGCGCATGGGCCCAAGGGGCGCGCCTGCCCTCCAGGCTGGTTCCGCCCCTGTGGCCCATGAGGCCCTCCGAGAGGGTGGCCCTCCGGTGGACCCCGAACCTCTCCGTGGCCCCAGACAATACCGATATGACCCAAACTTTCCGGTGTCCGCTTGACAACTTCCCATATATAAATCTTTACCTACGAACCATTCCGAACTCCTCGTGACGTCCGGGATCTCATCCGAGACTCAACAACATTCGTAATCACATACAAGTCTTCCTAATAACCCTAGCGCCACCGAACCTTATGTGTAGACCCTACGGGTTCGGAGACATGCGACATGACCGAGACGACTCTCCGTCAATAACCAACAGCGGATCTAGATACCCATGTTGGCTCCTACATACCTCGATGATCTCATCGGATGAACCACAATGTCGAGGATTCAAGCAACCCCAGATACTATTCCTTTTGTCGACGGTATAGTTACTTGCCCGAGATTCGATCGTCGGTATCCCAATACCTCGTTCAATCTCGTTAACGGCAAGTCACTTTACTCGTACCGAATGCATGATCCCGTGACCAGACACTTGGTCACTTTGAGCTCATTATGATGATGCACTACCGAGTGGGCCCAATGATACCTCTCCGTAACACGGAGTGACAAATCCCAGTCTCGATCCGTGTCAACCCAATAGACACTTTCGGAGATACCTGTAGTGCACCTTTATAGTCACCCAGTTACGTTGTGACGTTTGGTACACCCAAAGCACTCCTATGGTATCTGGGAGTTACACGATCTCATGGTCTAAGGAAAAGATACTTGACATTGGAAAAGCTCTAGCAAAACGAACTACACGATCTTGTGCTATGCTTAGGATTGAGTCTTGTCCATCACATCATTCTCCTAATGATGTGATCCCGTTGTCAACGACATCTAATGTCCATAGTCAGGAAACCATGACTATCTGTTGACCAATGAGCTAGTCAACTAGAGGCTTACTAGGGACATATTGTGTTCTATGTATTCACACGTGTATTACGATTTCCGGATAATACAATTATAGCATGAATAAAAGACAATTATCATGAACAAGGAAACATAATAATAATCCTTTTATTATTGCCTCTAGGGCATATTTCCAACAAAAGGATCCTGAGTACTTTGGTGAAGCTCTTCAGATGTGTTCTCAGCTGAACATTCTCAGGATCATGCAATTCAACAAGGATTTCGATGCTGATTTGGTGGCTCAATTCTATGCCACTGTCCATCTTGGGACTGATGCAGAAAGGACTTTGACTTGGATGACAAATGGCAAGTTGCTTTCTGTCAAGTGGAAGGCCTTCATGGAGTTACTTGAGGTGGAAGATCACGGGCTTGAGACTCCTGTCGGCTTACGCCCTCACCGCAATGCAAACTCCACTCACAAGCAAGCCCTCTGGCCCTACTGTTCTGTGAAGGTTAACCTTGTGACTCAAAAGGAAACCTGTGAGCTATCTACCTTTCTGGACATCCTTCATCGTGTCTTTCAAGAGACCCTCTTCCCTCTCATCGGGAATCTGGATATGGTCCACTCCTATCTCGTGGACATGCTTCTCTTCTGCCAGCATGAGAAGGAAGCAAACACTAGCGAGTCCCTGGACATTTCTCATGTTATGTGGTCTGAGCTTCTTACTGCCATTTCAGAGCGCAAGTGGCCAATCTATGGTCCGTTCATCATGATGCTCATTGAGAAGGCTTGGGCACGTGTCTATCCCAAGGTTGTGCTGGAAACTGGAGATTTGGTTTCTCATGAGATCAAGCGTCTGAGGAAGAAGGACAATTGGGGCACCAATGCTCCTAAATCCGGGGGTCCATCTACTGTTGCTGACATGGAGACCGAGGGCGGGGCTGAGGCCGATGATGACGATGAGGACTATGAGCCTTCTGGGACAGAGCCCTCTTGGGAAAAGAAGCTCAAGCACAAGATGAAGAAGCTCTTCTGCATGGAGTCTCATGGTCAGTACATGACTCATGTGGCGGAGAAGAAGGCCAGGGGGCGTCACAAGGAGCTCATGCGTCAGCTGGATGCGACCGTTGTCAGTGGGTCGGAGGGTCAGATCACTAAGGAAGAGGAGTGGATTCAGCAGCATTGTCCGTGGATCGATTCAGACGCCGAGCAGTTCCCGACTGATGACGGCGGTGCAGACGATCCCGCAGGGATGTGATGCTTGTGATCCTCAGCTTGCTATCACCAGCCGTAGCATCGCTCTTTGCCCTTTTGGTGTCTCGATGCCAAAGGGGGAGAGAGTTTTAGGGATTTGGGTTTTGTGTTGTTGCCGTGTTGCGAGAGTGTCTTTGTGTTTTGTGTTCGCCGTTTGCTTTGCTTTGTTTGGTTTTATGCCTGTGAGACCTAAGTTCTAGACATATGGTGTGAGACATTTGCTACCTTATCGTTATCTTATCTATGTCTATCTAGTACTTTGGTATCTTATGAGTTGCATGCTTATCTTGTTATACTTACCCTGCTCTCATATATCCTTTGCTTAGATTATTGGACTATAAAATATAGGGGGAGTGTTGATCCTAATGTGTGCGTCGTGCTTTCCAAAGCCTCTCCTTTCTAGGTGCACACATTCAGGGGGAGCCCGTCTATATTTTGCAGTCCTAAGTATCTTTACTTTCATGTCCTATCCTTGTGCAAATCCCTAGTTGTCATCAATCCACCAAAAAGGGGGAGATTGTTAAGGCATATCTCTCTCGATGTGGTTATGGTGATTGATGACAACATGTTTGCGGACTAATCGTGTGCTTTGAGCATTTCAGAGATTCATCTTTGGCACGAGACGATGTCTTTCCCCCGGAGTGTCATTCAAGATGGTGTAGCTCTTTCGTTTCTTTTTCGGTGGACTAGTTTCGTAGAGGGCACCGTACTATCAAGAGGGGGTCCGCTTTGGTAAGGCTAGGGTGGAATCAACACGTACACATCCGTTTCACACCCTCTGAGCCTTTCCGCTTCAATGCAGAGCTCTTCCCTCCTTCTTTGGGGCTTAGTCTGGTTCTAGCGGTAGTACCGCCGGTGGGTCCTCAGCCATAGTACCGCTGTGGTACCAGGCCCCTACCGCATCGATTCGAGGGCGTCGATTCTTGTGTCGGATTGTGCGGTACTATGCAGTGGCAGTAGCGCGGCAGTACCGCTCATGAGCGGTAGTACAGCCCTACCACCACGGCAGTACCGCTCGGCTCCCTTTCTCCTCTGCCTTCCAGACTGCGCGGCAGTACCGCCAGGGGGAGCGGTAGTACTGCTGAGCCCAACGGTAGTACCGCTGCCTCCTGTGGTAGTACCGCCCTCTGCGGGGCTGCTTTGGGGGGTAACGGTTGGATTGTCCCCCCCCAGTATATAAGGGGGTCTTCTTCCCCAAAGTTGACTCACCTCTTCCCCCAACAGCTCCATTGTTGCTCCAAGCTCCATTTTCGCCCAATCTCTCTCCCTAACCAATCAAACTTGTTGATTTTCTCGGGATTGGTTGAGAAGGCCCCGATCTACACTTCCACCAAGAGAAATTTGATTCCCCCCACTAATCCCTAGCGGATCTTGTTACTCTTGGGTGTTTGAGCACCCTAGACGGTTGAGGGCACCGTGGAGCCATAGTCCATTGTGGTGAAGCTTCGTGGTGTCGTTGGGAGCCTCCAATTAAGTTGTGGAGATTGCCCCAACCTTGTTTGTAAAGGTTCGGTTGCCGCCTTCAAGGGCACCAATAGTGGAATCACGGCATCTCGCATTGTGTGAGGGCGTGAGGAGAATACGGTGGCCCTAGTGGCTTCTTGAGGAGCATTGTGCCTCCACACCGCTCTAACGGAGACGTACTTCCCCTCAAAAGGAAGGAACTTTGGTAACACATCCTCATCTCCACCGGCTCCGCTCTTGGTTATCTTACCCCTTTACTTGTGCAAGCCTATTTGTGTTATATCCTTTGCTTGCTTGCGTGCTTATGGGTGTCGCATCATATAGGTTGTCCACCTAGTTGCATATCTAGACAACCTACTTTGATGCAAAGTTTAATTTGGTAAAGAAAAGCTAAAAATTGTTAGTTGCCTATTCACCCCCCCCCTCTAGTCAACTATATCGATCCTTTCACCAAGTATCATTCCCTGCCAAGGCGTGGTCTAACAGCTCGACGATAATGGCTTCTAGAGTCAGAGAGAAATGGGAACGCATACTCTGCATAAACACTTCCCATGCACCACACATAAACTGCATAGATTTTCATCCCAGTCACATGTCATGGGGCTATGGCATTTGAGCCAAACTATGCCTAACACTACGTCATAAGCACCTAAATGAAGCACCTGCATTCGTGCCTTGAATGTGTGACCTTGAGCCCACCATTGCGGACTTCAAAGTTGGACTACACTGACTGTCCATTGGCAGAAGTAACTTAGACAGAAGGAACGGAAAGCAGAGACAGAGCAGCTCGATGGGAAAATTTTCCATCCATGAACCATAACTATTGCTGGAATCAATAAGGGTAAGGATCACATAATTGCCTACTAACACCATGATTCGGATGGTCCCATTGTTGAAAGCATTGAGACACTTGTTGAGGAGTGCAATGCGGGCCCGTACGACGGATCATTTGTGCCACTCATGCACACATTGAATAAGAGCAATGTCGAGAAGGCACTCCATGTAAGAATTGTATTCAATGTCAAGTTATTCATGTACTGTTTGTAAATTAAATAGAGTGCTTACTATATATATGTTACAAATTGTGTTCCTGCAATAGAAAACCCCAAGAAGTGTGGTGCTTGGGCAGATGTAGGATGAACGTAATGGTATGATGAGAGTTATTGTCCTTGACGAGACTGACATCTCATCGACCTACTCGACTTCGTCCGAAGATGGATGTGTGATCCTCAACGGGTGGAGAGATCTCTTTGACGTCTATGATGTAGAAGTTGGAGACAAGATCGTCACCATGCTCCACCATGGAGATTTAGGGCTGGGGGAATGTATCCGGTGCACCCATACATGTGGTGTTACCGGTGCACAGGATGTTATAGAACATTTTAAAAAATCTAAAAAAATCTAGTACATTGGCACAACATCAATGTATGTTGTCAAAAAAATTTGTATCAAAATTTGAACATTTCTTGAGATACAAAAATGACAAATTTGACATAAATGTGATATTGGGCCAAATCTAAAGCCCAACTCATGGTATGTACTATTCCGTGTTGAATTTGTCATTTTTTGTTTCTCGAGCTACATTTCAAATTTTGGCTTGAAATTGTTTGTTTCTCGTGCCGCCAGCATATATGTGGTATGAAGATGAACTACTTGATATGATTTTATATGTATGTTGCTTGGTTTCGTGCGGAAAGTTTGGTTGAATTTGAAATAATGTTGAATTGCATGTAGTAGAAACATAAAAGATTGAATTAATAATATAACGTGTAATGTGGCCTTAATATGTGGTCCATATGCACAAAAGAGAAGAGAAAAAGAAGAGAACGAAATATAGGAACTACAATATAAGACCTTGTTAAAATAGTGCACCCTAAAAGTGAAAAAAAAATATACTGCACCTAATGTTTTTAGATAGTCTGTTAGAGCTTTTTAAGCCCCAATTATAATGTGCATATGTCAGGTCGAGCCAGGCCGAAAAAAGCCCGACACTGAAAACTCAGGCCCGAGCCCGGCCCGGCCTGACCGTCGGGCCTAATAAATCGGGCCCGAGCCCAAAAAACCCCGACATGACCCGGTCGTTCCGGCCCGACTACAACTAATTTTTTTATTTTTGCAAACCCGAGCCTAGCCCGATCTGCCCATCAGGCTCAATTTCCAGGCCCGAGCCTGGCCGGATGACACATTCAGGCCCGGCCTAGCCCGAGATTTTCGGGTCGGGCCAGGCTGTCCATGGCCAGTTATAGCCCCAATTACATGGATACAAGTTGACACACAAAACATACACACATCACACTCACACATGCACACCCCATCTATGCATCTACCAAAATCTACAACGCATACATGCAACACGTATTGAAAAGATTCTAAAAGTCATCCGACTAACCTGAAAGGGAAAAAATAACCCTGGGAGAAACAGCCACATCCAACCGACGCAGCCTTAGTGACTTCATGAAGCCAAGTCTCACCGTAACTTACCACCATTTATCAGCCTCCATTAAAGATCTGCCATAACAGATTGACCCATATACTGAACTAATATTTTTTTTAAAGTGCTAAGAAAAATTGAAAAAATGTCTATGAATCATAAATGTCTCGTTTTGTATTCTAGGAAAGTTTCAACCCATTTAGATGTATGATTTGTGATTAAATAGCCTTTTGAGCTCATATAAATAAAAATGTTTATTCAGAAACGATACATCCAAATGGGTTGAAACTTTCACAGAATACAAAACAAAACATTTATGATTTAGTTTTTTTTTCAATTTTTCTGATCACCTTAAAAATTTTAGTTCAAAATATGAGTTCTGATACGTCGGATATTTAATGGATAGCTGATGAAGGGGGGTAAGTTGCGGTAAGACTTGGCTTCATGAACTCACTGAATCTGCGTCCAGATAGAGTTGCTCGTCCATGGGCACGTCTGCAGAATATGTTTTTTGAAGAAAGAAAAAGTTAGATGCCCAACATACTGGAGTAGAATTTTGACGGGAGAAAAAACACGAGTAGAATTTTGGCGGGAAAACGGCCGCCGATGGGAAACAGCCGCTCAAACGCCCCTCCTTGGCTTCTCGACGAAGCCTCGCTAGTCCAAAATGCGAAAATTGGTCCGTGGACTAGAGCACAATGGACCGTAGTCACTGACGCGTGGCCCCGAGAGCTCTCTCCCGGCTGTGCAGCCGGTGGAAGAAACACACGCCAGTTTGCTCCTGCACCACCCGGAAAGTGGTCGGCGTGCACCCAGCCCATGTGAGCCGGGACCTAGAATCTTCTCCTCTCTCCACCCCAAGGGAGAAAATTCCCCACTTCAGTTTGCGCACCCAGCGTCGCCCGATGCCTCTCCGCCGCCGCCTCCTAGGTCTGTCCGCCGGCCTCCGCCGCTCGCTCGCCACAGCCGCCATGCACCCCCCGTGGGCCATGATCAACCGCTCGGCGGAGTTCGTCGGAGCGGCGAGCGCGGACGTGCGCCTCGCCTCGCCACCGCACGTCTCCGAGCTATGCGTCCCGGAGCGCCTCGTCAAGACCAGGGGCAGCCCCGGCCCCGGCAGCGACGTCGTTCAGTCGCTCGCCGGCGGCGTCTCTGCCGCGAGCGGCGACGGCCTCCTCCTCCTCTCCTGCGGTCCTGCCTAGACCTGCGCTTCACCGCCCCCGGCGCCGCTCGGGTGCGCCAGCATCCCTACGGCCTCGACCCCACCCACGTCCCCAGCGTCACGCGCTTCGTCTGCAACCCTCTCACCCGCGAGCTGCGCCGCCTCCCGGACTCCGGCTCCGACCCTGTGGCCGACGTCCTGTGCTGCCCCAACATAGGCCTCCTCACCCAAGCCGATCGCGGGCACGGGCCGCCTGACAAGTTCGCCGTCGCCGACCTGCAGGAGGGGAACCACATGCTCCGGTTTCTCTCGGAAACAGGGGAGTGGGAGAACGTCGCGCTCTCGCCGTGCCTGGTCCCACTTGCGCGGCGAATGGACATAGACCACGAGGCGCTGGCATTCGGCGGCCGCCTGTGGTGGGTCGACTTGGCCTGGGGCGCAATCTCCGCAGACCCGTTCAGCGACCGGCCGGAGCTCTCCTTCGTCGAGCTGCCGAGGGGCAGCGTGCTGCCGGCTGGCGTGCAGGACGAAGCGTTTCGCCGAGGAAGCCCGCTGCGTGACGCTCAGGGCAGGGTGTGGTGGGAGCAGGCGCCCGTCAGTTACCGGCGCATGGGTGTCAGCGAAGGGCGGCTGCGATACGTGGAGGTCTCTCAAGGGGAGCCGTTCTTTCTCAGCTCCTTCGTGCTCGACGACGAAGGCAGCGGCTGGACGCTGGAGCACCGGGTGGTGCTCAACAGGCTCTGGGGGAGCACCATGGGACTACCTTTACAGGAGAGGGGGTCGACACGCATTGTCCTTGTTGACCCGCTTAATGCCAATGTCGTTTACCTCACGGCTCACAGGATAGCCGTCGTCGCCGTGGACATGGACAGGCAGGAGGTGATCGGATGTTATCCCTATAGAAGCGACCTCTGTATGCCATGTGTCCTTCCACCGTGGCTTCGATCGACCCGAATCCCTTCTGCAGGTATTCACCCACTCGTTTTAGTTGCTAGGTTACATATTTCTCAGGTTTAGTTTCACTTTTTGATGTGCAATTCATGAGATCACTTTCCCCCAGTTGTCCAACAGCATAATATTTTTGTCTGTACATAACCAGATCACTCGAAAATGACTAATACTAGCGATTAGTAGCAATTGTTTCTACACTGTGTTTGTTAAAAATTGGATCTCAAATAAACGTTTTCTGGATGCATGAAAGACCCTTGGGTCTTGCTTTTTATGGAAATCCCAAAGAAAATTGTTATGGGTGATTTGTATGACAAGAGCCAATGCATTGATCTAGTGGCACTTCGGGGTGGGACCTGAAGCTTCAATCTCAAATCTCTTCTTGTCTTGAAACTTCCAACCTTTGGTCATCTCTCTACATGTTATCCTGGCCAGAAAGAGTTTTTCTTAAACCATATCTATGATAGTATCAGTGATTTGGCTTTTGAACAGTTTTTTTTTGCAAGTTTTGGATTCTTTCTAGCTTATAAGTTCAAGTAACCTTATCCTGGTCAGTGCTGGTGCATATTCTTAGTTATGAAGCTGTCCATATTTTCTGAGAACTGTTTCATAAAATGACATGATATATTCGACCTGATTAGGGTCCTCCTTTTCGATAAAAAGAGTTATCTTCAGGCTTTGATAGTAATTTATGCTGCATGTTTTACATTTAATTTCTGTCTCTGCAATTTCATTTTAGAAGGATTTAATGATGCTGTATCCATTTTAACCATGCCTCTACACTACTCAAGTGTTAAATAAATATATTCATCAAACTATGTGTTGTGGCTTATGGGCACACTCTGATCAATTCTTGTTAACCTGCTCTAAGTATCATTTTTTTCTAGCTAAATTTCTTGTTTGCAATGCACATAAAACTATACCGTTATAAATTATGTTGTCTTAGTATTGTTGTTGTTGTCTTAGTGTTACTGTTCTTCAAATTCTTGGGCATTGATCAAATGAAACTTTTTCAGGCAAGAAGTACGTTGAGAAAAACAAGACTCTGGCAGATGTTCTAGTTCGTTCAGACAGACACTAGAAGTGATGAGGTACCAATAGGCATTTAGCGAATCTCTATTTATTTTCCTTCAGCTGAAGCTTCATTATTGATAGTTAGTTGTATCTCATCCAGCCGCAACTTTAGAATTCTGCATTCATATGTATCTCTTACGCAGTTCATGCAGCTTATGGATCTGGAAAACGAAGACGTGCATATATTGCCGATTACTACTACTATTTTGAACTAATTTTCTCTGTTTGTCTAACGTATTGTTATCCTTCATACTACTGCCTGTTTGTCGTTGGTTGAGTTATACTTGGTTTTTAGTGGGATTAGTAATATTTGTTAGGTATGGAGACTAGTAACATATTTTACTCTGTAGAATGATTATTTTGTCGAAGTGTGCTACCCGAACTTGTTCTTCCATTCATATTTTTGGCAGCGACTTGTGCTAGCTGCCAAAAGGTGTCATTTGGTGTCTCAGCATGGAACTTTGATCCTGGTGTATTAGTGTTTCTGAACTAGCAGCCATGATCTTGTTCATCATGGTGAGCACTGTACAAGGGCCTGAAGGATTTCGAGCCCCGTCATCAGGATGACCGTTGTCTTTTCTTTCCCTGAAATATTTTCATCAACCATTTAAAGACCGGAACTGAAGCTTGATAACTATTAACAATTGGTCGATGTGTAATTTTCTGGTGCAACCAAAGGTCGGATAGAAAATAAAAATGTCGCCAGACTGACTTTCTATTTAAGTTTCGGAAATGCACATGGATGGACCATCGTAGCATTTTTGTTTACCCAAGATTGCTTCTCAGAGGAAAGTAAAAGCTGGGATACCAGCAGAAGCTGGACAGCCCTCATTCACGTTACTCATTGTTCGGGCAATAAAAGATATCTAAAAGAAGTTGTCCGAACAACATTTCACTGAACTGTGTTAATTAGTAAATACAGTTTCCATGTAATCTTAACCCCCATGTTACTCATACAAAAGGAAAAGCATGTGGTGCCTGTATCTAATATTCCTTAATTTTATCCTCAGGTTTCTTAAAACTAAGGCGGTGGTGCTCTAATCAACCAGGAGGCTCATGGTGGTAGCTTAGTATGCTGGGGGGAAATCTGGAGAAGCCTGTGCTTTTGGAGTGCTGATCAACTCACTGTATCATGGATCGTAGGAAACGTGGTACTTTTGTCAGACTTTCAGATCGTTCCAGTATCTGCTGTAAAGACCAGTAAGATAGCTCATTCGTCAAAAATTGGTGCTTCTGCGATGTTTGCTCTGATGAGAAACCTTATTTAGGGACCTCTGCTTCTGCCATAGGTGCTGAACTGACTATTTGATGGAACGGTTCAGTATTCGCTGCCCTAAGCTATGTATAGTTTTGTGCCAATCGGTCGTGCATTGAACTTGTTAAGTGAGAAGGAGGAAATGAGATTGCTTTTTGTGCCTTGATGGCTCTTAATTCAGAAGTATGAAATGAGTTCGCCATGTGCGCATCTTCACCTGCCTATGTGTTGTGCTACACTTTTGCTGTATTCGTTTTTTTCTTAGTAATTGTTACTTATTTTGTTACACTTTTGCTGTATTCGGTTTTTTTTCTTAGTAATTGTTACTTGTTTTGCTACACTTTTGCTGTATTCGGTTTTTTTCTTAGTAATTGTTACTTGATTTGCTACACTTTTGCTGTATTCGGTTTTTTTCTTAATAATTGTTACTTATTTTGCTACACTTTTGCTGTATTCGATTTTTTCTTAATAATTGTTGCTTTAAAAAAATATTATGATAACTTTTATCTTGAAGGGGAGGAGCAAGAAATAGTGACGCCATCTTAAACTTGATTCTTTTTGGAGACAATTCAAAACTTGAATGGGTGTGTCAAACTAGGCTGGATAGCATTGCACATGGGCTCCTGGTTTCAGGGAGGCCCAGGCCTAGAACATTTCGGCGGGAAAATGGCGCCGTTGAGCTCAGCCGTTCAAACACTCGGAGCGGTCTGTGTAGCCATCCAAACACGAAATCAGTTTTTTTTTTTTTTTTGAGGGCATGCGATCAGCCATATGTGTGTCTTGTAAGAAGAAGAAAAGAGTTTATGTAAGGCCCAACACCAATCCCTTCGAATTTTGGCGGGAAAAAGGTGACGTCATAGGCATGCCTCGGCTTCTCCGAGAAGCCTTTACAGGCGTACGGCCATTCCTAATACGGAAATCGGTGCATAGACCACACCCCAATAGACCGTCACACTGACCCATGGGCCCGAGAGACATCTTCCAGTCGAGTACCGGGTGGAATGACCACAGGCTGGTTTCCTCCCGCGCCCCCCCGGTCCATGTGAACCCTCTGCTCTGCTCTCTCCCACGGCGCACCGAGTCCACACTCCACACAAGCCAGGAAAGAAATTCCCCACCGCGATGCCTCTCCGCCGCCGCCTCCTAGGTCTATCTGCCGCCGTCTCCGGCAGTCTCCGCCGCTCGCTCGCGACGGCCGCCGCGCACCCCCCGTGGGTCATGCTCAACCGCGTGGCGGAGGTCGTCGGAGCGCCGAGCGCGGCCGCGCGCCTCGCCGAGCCGCCGCACGTCTCCGAACTGCGCCTCCCGGAGCACGTCATCGAGGCCTTCCCCGCCCCCGACAGAGACGTCCTGCAAATGCGCTCCGGCGCCATCTCCGGCGCGAGCGGCGACGGCCTCCTCTTCCTCTCCGTCCTAAACGCGCGCTTCACCCCTCCCGCCGCCGGCGAGCAGGGCGCCGGTCGTGCGAGCACGCACCCCGCCGTCTTCGACCCCGCCCACGCGCCCCGCGTCACACGCCTCGTCTGCAACCCTCTCACCCGCGAGCTCTCCCGCCTCCCGGACTTCGTCTCCGACCCCAAGTACGATTTCATGCTCGCCACCCAGATGTACATGGGCGTGGTCACCCAAGCAGACCGCGGGCAGGGGGCACCGGACAGGTTCGTCGCTGCCTTGCTGAACGGGGAGGAGATGCTCCGTTTCCGTTCGGAAGCAGGGGAGTGGGAGGCCGTGACGCTCTCGCCGTGCTTTTTCCCACTTCCGCGGCCGCGGCGAGTGACGCTGGACCAGGAGACGCTGGCATTCGGCGGCCGCCTGTGGTGGGTCGACTTGTCCTGGGGCGCACTCTCTGCCGACCCATTCAGCGACCGACCGGAGCTCTCCTTCGTCGAGCTGCCGAGGGGCAGCGTGCTGCCTGAAGGCGCGCAGGACCAAGCGAGGATGCACACACCCTTCAGGTACCGGCGCTTGGGTGTCAGCCAAGGGCGGCTGCGCTACGTCGAGGTCTCTCGGGAGGAACCGTTCCTTCTCAGCTCCTTCGTGCTCGACGACGAGGCCAGCGGCTGGATGCTGGAGCACCGGGTGGTGCTCAACAAACTCTGGGCGAGCCACATGTCCCTACCCTTACAGCAGGGGGCGACGACACGCATTGTCCTCATTGACCCACTTAATGCCAACGTCGTTTACCTCGCAGTTGACACGCTAGCCGTCGTCGCCGTGGACATGGACAGGGAAGAGGTGATTGGGAGTTATCCGTACACCGACGTCGCCTGCATACCATGTGTTCTTCCACCCTGGCTCGGATCAAGCCGGATCCCTTCTGCAGGAGGTGACTCGCTTGTTTAGTTTGCTAGATTACATACTTTTCAGCGCAATATACATAATACTTTTGTCTACATAACCTGATCACTCAATAATGACTAATACACGTCATTAGTAACAATTGTTTCTTCACTGTGTTTGTTAACAATTGGATGTCAAATGTTGTTTTTATGGTCGAACGACCCTTGGGTTCAGTTTCTTATAGAAAGCCCAAAGAAGACTGTTATTGTTCGTTTGTATGAGAAATGGCAATGCATTGATCTAATCGCACTTGTATTATATTCGCATTTGGTAATAGAATGGTGGAGGTACTTGGGGGTGGGGTCTCAAGTTTCAATCCCAATTTTTCCCTAGACTTACAACACCTGGTCATATCTACGTACATTTTATCCTGGTCAGAAAGAGTTTTGTGTCAGTGATTTGGTTTTGAACAGAAATTTAGCAACTTTTGGTTGCTTTATAGCTTACAAGTTCGAATAATCTTATCTGGTCATTGCTGGTGCAGACTCTCAATTACGACGTTGTCCATATTTTCTGAGAACTGTCGCGTAAAAAGGACCTGATTAGAGTCCTCCTTTTTCAAAAAGAGAGTTACCTGCAGGCTTTGAATATGCAATTCACACTGCATGTTCTACATTTAATTTCTGTGCCTCTATAATTCGACTATTGAAGGATTTTATGATGTTATATCCATTTTAATCACGCCTTCTCTAAAAAAAATAATAATAATAAATAAATAATCACGCCTATACAACCAAGTGTTATCGTCAAAATAAATATATTCATCAAATTATGTTGTGGCTTATGGGCACACTCTGATCGATACTTGTTAACCTGCTCTAAGTATCATTTTTTTTCCTAGCTCAACTTTTTATATGCAATGCACATAATATCTACACTGTTATATATTATATTGTCTTAGTGTTGTTGTTTTCAAATTCTTGTGCGTTGACCAAATGAACCTTTTTCAGGAAGGAAGTTCGTTCGGAAAAACAAGACTCCGGTAGATGTCGTAGCTTATTCCGACAGCTACTACAAAAGATGAAGGTACCAATTTAGACATTCAGTGAATCTATATTTACTTTCCTTCAGTTGATGCTTCATTGCTGACTGTTAGTTGTATCTCATTCAGTCACAAGTTTGGGATGCTGCATTCTTTTGACACGTATCTCTTACTCAATTCATGTAGTTTATGGATTCGGAAAACATTGATGTGTGTTTATTGCTGATGATTACTACTATTTTGAATTGATTTATCCTGTTGTCCAACTTATTGTTACCCCTAATACCGTCATGTCATTGGTTGGGTTATAATTGGTGTTTTAGTGAAATTGGTAATATTTGCTAGGAATGAAGACTTGTGACATATTTACTCTTAGAATGGCTACTCCATTCACATTCTTGTGGTAGTAACTTGCGCTAGCTGCCAAAAAATGTCATTTTGTGTCTCAGCATGGAACTTTGATCCCGGTGTATGCATTAGTGTTTCTGAACTAGCAGACATGTAACTTGGATCCCAGTGTATATGTGGTATTGTAGATATAAATATTTTTCTCCATAAATTTGGTCAAAGCTTGACTTTTCAAAGTATCTACTGTATATGAACTACATTATGCAAAGGAGGGAGTGCTATTTTGAATTTCTCTGTTCGTCAACGTTCCTTAATACCGGCTTGTCGTTGGTGTTTTAGCTGAACTAGTAATATTTTTTGAATTCTTGAACTAGTATAATATTTACTGGGAACCAAGGCTAGTAACATACTCTCTTTGTTGAATGCCTATTACGTTCAAGTGTGCTACCTGAACTTGTTGTTCCCTTCATATTCTTGTGGTACCAATTGCCCTGGCTGCGAAATTTATCAGTTGGTGTGTCAGCATGGACCTTTTATCCAGGAATATTGGTGTTTTTTGAACTCGTACTCTAGTAGGCATGAAGGATGTAGTCTTGTTCATCATGGTGATCCATGTATACGTGCCTGAAGCATATATTCCCTTGTCATGAGGACGACCATTATTCCTTCGCCTGAATTATTAGAGTAAATTGCAAAAAACCACCACAATTAGGGACCTTGATTGAAAAACCACCACCTTTTGTTTTTTTTGCAAAAATCCACCGCCATCGTACTGACAGTTTGCAAAAAACACTGATGGGTTGATTACAGCAGTTTAAGTGAAAACCTGACGGATGGGTCCCACTGTCAGGTGCCACGTGGAAGGGGCAATTGATGGAACAGACGGACGTTAAGTGACCGGTCAATGGCTCCTCTGCCTCCTTGGCATTTTGCCAAACACGTAGCGGGCGCACCAGAGTTGCAGCCCAGTGCATCCCGCCGGCCGCCCTCCTCGTCGGCAGCCGCCGCCCCGGCGCGCCACCACCTGCTTGGCCCGCTGTGACATGCTTCGCTCTGTGCTGGCACTTGCAGCGCAAAATCAGGCTTTCGAGCGCGTCTGCATCGCCATCGAGAGCACTCCGCCGTCGACCACACCCAGCCTCCAAACGAACTGTTGCAGCGGCTTCGGGATTCCATTGGGCTGCGTTGTGGATCTTCGAGCAAGTACACGTGAATGAGGAAATACATGTCCCTGCAAACTTTGCTTCGGAAGCACCTGAATTGATTCCGGCCAGATGCGTACATACACGAAGCGGACGCCGCCTAATCCGGCGAGGCCGAGCTTCAGCGAGCCCTCGAACATGACCGCTCCGTCGAGTACGATCTCCTGCGCGCCGCGCCCCATCCCGCTTCGGCAAGGCCGAGCTCCAGCGCGCCCGCGCCCCTGCCCGCTCGGCGCGGCCGAGCTCGATTTGATCGGGAGGTCGAGCGCCAGACCTCGCCGTCGCCTCCAGCAGCTTCGCATCAACACCCCGGTGCCGCATGGCATCTTTATGACGAGCCCTGCAGCCTCCTACTACCTCCCGTCGTCGTCCTGCTCCGGCAGCAGCCGCCGCGTCCCAAGCCATCGTCCTCGAGCTCCCCTGCCACCTCCGCGTCGACTACAAGCTCCTGGTGAGCTCCTCCTTCCCCTTCTCCCGCTCTCCTGTGTCTCTTGGCAAGCACTAGTGGCTGGGACGACGCCGGCGAGGGCACCAATGCGTCCGTGTCGTGAATGAGTGTGTTTGTGTTGACCAGAGGAGGAAGAGGGGTGGCAGTGAGGATGACGGTGGGCCCTACGTCAGCTTAATATTTGAGTCAAACGGTGTGAGTTGTTTCCATGCCACGTCATCATTTATAAAGGGACCCAGCTGTCAGTTTCCTGATAAAAAGCTCTAATCAACCCAACAGTGTTTTTTGCAAACTGTCAGTACAATGGTGGTGGGTTTTTGAAAAAAGATCGAAAGGTGGTGGTTTTCTGAATTACGGTCCCCAATTGTGGTGGTTTTTTGTAATTTACTCGAATTATTATCATCGACCAATTAGACCTGAAACTGAATCTTGATAACTGCTAACAAATCGATCGTTTTTTGATTTTCTTTTGCAACCAAGACTTGGATAGAAAATAAACATGTTGCCAGACTCACTATATTGTTACAGTTTTGGAAATGCAGATAGCTGTACTACAGTAGCATTTTTTTTTGTTTAATCAAGATTTTTTTTCTTGCTGGAAAGTAAAGATGGGATACTAGCAGATGCTGGGCACACACCCATACTCGAAAGCCGAACCACATAGCGCGCAAGCAACAAAAGATATCTAAAAAAAGTTATGCGAACAGCAGTTCATTCAGTAGTTTCCTTTTGCTGTTTATCCAAATCACCCATTTTGACATATTTATTCAAACCGATTACCCTACTAATTGCAGTCTCCCTATAATTTACCTCAGGTTTTTCTTAAAACTAACAGATGCTGGTGCTCGAATCAAGTAGGAAGCTGATGGTGGTAGTAGCTTACTGATGCTGGGGGAATCTGGAGAAGCCTGAGTTTTTTGGAGCGCCGATCAAGATCAACTCACCACCGTACCTCGTTTGCACAGCATACGTGCTGTAAACACTAAACACTAGCAAGACGATTCATTCCTAGCAGAGCACGTGTTTACTCTGATGGGTGAGGAGGAATCTTGTCTAGGGATTTCTGCTTCCGCCTAAACTATGCATGATTTGGTGCCAAATGATGGTGCATTGCTCTTGTTAAGTGACAAGGATGAAGTAAGGGCTGCTTGGCCTGATGCCAGTACTTGCTATGCTAGTTATTAGGTGAGTCTGAATTCAGTAGGATATATCACCATGACCTGTTTTCTGTGTGCGAGATGTGCATCTTTGCAAGCATATCTTGGTGCCTGCGCTGTGCTGCAGCTTAGCCGTATTCGGTTCTTTCTTTTTGTTATAACTACTTTTTTTTAGAGTGTACGGTAGTTACTGGATTTACGACTGTAGCACGTGTGGAGGAAGAAATGAGCGACGCCATCTTCTGTTCTCGAAGCTTGATTTTTTTTCCTTTTTTTTGAACAACGAAGCTTGAATGGGCTGACCCGTATAGCATTGCACATGGGCTCCTGATTTTAGGGAGGCCCAGGCCCGGAGCGTTTCGGCGGGAAAATGGTGCCGTTGAGCTCAGCCGATGGGCAGCGGCTGTTCAAACTCACACGCTCGAAACGGCCCTCCTCCTCGGCCTCCACAAAACGTCGCAGGCTGTACGGCCATACCGAATACGGAAATCAGTTCGTGGACCGCATTGCAGTGGACCGATCTGGCTGACGCCTGGGCCCCGGTAGAGCTCTGCCCGTGGAACGACCGCACGGTGCTTGTCGCCATTGCTGCCATCCCCTGGTATTTGTGGTGTGAACTAGCCATTCCCCACTTCAGAGTTCAGAGTTCAGACCACAACCGGCGCAGCGCCATGTCTCTCCGGCGCCTCCTAGGCCTCTCCGCCGCCGCCGCAGCCGTCCCCGGACGCCCCCGCCGCTCCCTCGCCACGGCCGCCGCGCACCCTCCGTGGGCCATCGTCAAGCGCTGGGCGGCGGCGGCCGACGGGTCGGCGCCGGGCGCGCTCGTGCACCTCGACCACCTGCCGTACCTCTCCGGCCTAGCTGTCCCGAAGCACCTCCTCACGGCCAGGGCCATCCCCGCCGCGGACAGCTACGTCACCCAGTTAGTCACCGGCTCCGTCCGCGCCGCGAGCGCCGACGGCCTCCTCCTCCTCTCCTACTTGGACGAGCGCGTGGTCGTCCCCGTCCTCGCCAAACAGGGCAGCGGGAGGGGAGAGCCAACCGAGCACGCCATCAGCGTCACGCATCTCGTCTGCAACCCTGTCACCGGTCAGCTCTCCCGCCTCCCGCCCGCCATCTCCTACGACCCTCCTGTCAGAAAGCTCATGTGCGGCAAGAACACGGGCCTACTCACCCGAGCCGGTCGCGGCCACGACGGGCACGGGCCGCCCGACAGGTTCGCCGTCGCCGCGCTGCACGAGGACCTGATGGCCCGGTTTCTCTCGGAAACAGGCGAGTGGGAATCTGTGCCGGTCTCGACGTGCCAGCTCCCGCCCGCGCGGCAGATGGTGCTGGACCGGGAGGTGGTGGCCTTCGGCGGCCGCCTGTGGTGGCTGGACGCGACCTGCGGCGCCATCTCCGCCGACCCGTTCAGCGACCGCCCGGAGCTCTGCTTCGTCGAGCTGCCGAGAGGCAGTGTGCTGCCGGCCGCCGCCCCACGGGACTGTCCGCAATCGAAGCACCGGCGCCTGTGTGTCAGCCAAGGGCGGCTGCGGTACATCGAGGTCTCCCAAGAGGAGCCGTTTGTGCTCAGCTGCTTTGTGCTCGACAACAATGGCACCGGCTCGACCTCAGCCGCTACGAGGCTCACCGGTACGGCCACCCATGGCTACCCTTGAAGGGGGAGAATACGCCACAAGTTGGATTTCTTGACCCATTTAACGCCAATGTTGTCTACATGTCGGCCTGCATCACCACTCTTGAGAATACCCCACGAGTCGTCTTCGTCGTGGACATGAAGGAGGACCTTCCGTTTCTGAGTGCTGCTTATAGATTGGGCGACCCCTCCTTCGTACCTTGTGTTCTTCCGTCGTGGCTTGGATCGAGCCAGATCCCTTCTGCAGGTTGTGACCCGCTCCTACTCTGTTTTACTTTCATCTTTACATGTGCAAGTGCAATGCAGGTGTTGCTAAGCACTGTAGATTATCTTCGAGGAATTTGTTTTCTGCATCTTAGGGGTAGGATTTGTTGATTCTTATGTTGGAATCGTCCAATATACATGATATTTTTGTCTCCCATAGCTAAATAACCACTCAAACATTAGTAATATATACCATGTGCTTGGTAACTGTTGGTATCACAAAGAAAAGTTTGAAAGGGGATTAGTTTGATTGTGGAGTGGTGATGTGTATGAGAAATGGCCCGTACGTAGATCTTTAACTAACCACTAGGATATCCTAGAATAAATTGCAGCCATGGATTAGTACGTATCGGTCTTACCCAAAAGCACAACTTATAATTCCACGTTTGTTCCTTTTCTGTTTTTAATCAGGTTTTAAATGGTGCTAGATTCAAACTACTTAGGACCTCCAGTTCTCAGACATTCATTAAGTTAGAACTTCCAACCTTTGGTCATTTTTAACCTGTTGGCCCTAGTCATAAAGAATTTTTCTGAAAACATATTCACAGTAGTTTCAGTATTTAGCTTCTGAACAGAAAATTTGCAACTACTTTGTTTGCTTTCATGGTAATCACTATAGCTGACAAGTTCGAATAATCTTATCCTGGTTACTATTGGTGTTCATGACATTAATCATCTCTTCAATCATGACTGGGAGGTTGGCCTTCCATTGTCCAAAATGCTCATCAATCATGGGAGAAATCTGATAGGCCTTGGCCAGTGACTTTGAATTAATTAAATCAATGAATGACTAATTTCTATCCCAAAACAACATTCTCCTTCTTTGGTACTTCTACAAGCTAGAATGCTCTTATCTAGAACGTGATTATAGTTTTATGCTGTTTGTGACTTTCCAGTATACAATGCATGTTCTACATTTCATTACCATCTCTCAGTATTTAAAAATGGATTTAAATATGTCGAGTCCGCTAACCACTCATGTAAACTATTCAAGTGTTAACTTGCCGAATAATTAGATCCTGTACAGTAATTATTTGTGCTATGGGCCTATGGCTTATGGGTACACTGTGCTGAATAATTCATAACCTACCCTGACTATCAGGTTTTTTTTGCTAGCTCAACTCATGTATGCGATGCACATAAATTTATTGTGTTAATGTTGTTGTTATTCAAATTCTTGCACATTGATCAAATGAACCTTTTTCAGGCAAGAAAGGTGTTAAGAAGAACAAGAGTTTGGCAGATGTTCTGGTTCGTGCAGACAATCTGCAGAAGAGATGAAGGTACCAATTACCAGTGAAGAGCCACAATCTATCGATGTCACTATCCATACCCTAGCTGGCGACACGGGGGTAGAAACCCTAGCGCCGCCACAGTCCCCGCCCCCTCCCCCACCTGTCTCGCCGCCGCCAGAGGGCGCCCGCCGGCGAAGCCCGGGCCGGCCCCGAGGAAGGCGGCGGCGGGCGCTATCCTCGCCGCTTTGGCGTCGAGAGGAGATCCGCGGCGCCATCCGAGTCTGGATCTGTGCGCTGGCTGCGTGTTTCGCCCGACGGCTGCGCGTCGATGGGGCTGGGCACGACCACGGCTGCGGGATGCCCGGGATGGTGGCGGCGGGACCGCTCCCTTCGGTGGTGTCCGGATCTCGAGGCGGCGGCTCGCTGGTGCGGACGGCGCTCCCGGCGGCGGGGAGTGTTCGTCGGTGAGGTAGGCCGGTTCCCCTCGGCTGCGCGGGCAGCGAGGTCCCGGTGGGCGCAGGTCTTGGCGCATAGAGGCCCCGGGCTCCCCGCGTCAGATCGGAGGCGATCCTGATCCGCTTGTGATGCATGACCTCCGGCCGGCCTGGATCTCCGGCGTACTAGCGCCTGCGGATGTGGTGCCTGGCTCGGAGGTGGCGGCAGGTGCTTGGCCGGGGGAAACCCTTGGCCGCCGGTGGCGGTCACGGCGTCGATGGCGTCCCGGACGCCATTCCCTCCTTGGTGGCGGCGCCGAGGCTAAACATCCCCTGCCTCCCCCCTTCCCCTGCGCCCGGGTGAAAACCCTAGCCCCGGTGGCTAAGCGGCGGCGGCGCCACAGCGTCGTCACCTTCTTGAAGGCGCCGACTTGGGCATGGGGATGCTGGGTGTGTATTGCGAGCTTGTCTGGTTCCTGGTGGCGGCCCTTCCGGCCGTGTCTCCGATGGGGACCTCGCCCTTCCTCACCCTGTACATGCCGTGGTGGAGCGGTACTTTATCTCACTCATTGATGGCGGCGAGGATCGGCGGCATGGCGCCGTGGAGGCTCGCTGCCCGATGCGCGGAGATGGACTCGCGCAGGAGGAGGTTGCTGTCTGGCGTCATGGTGACGTCGACGGCAGAGTGGCCAGACAAGGTAGAAGCCTCAATATGATCTGAAGACGGACCTGCGGAAGATGGTGGCGACGACACACGAGTGCGTCTGACCGGATTGTGCCCCAGACCCGGTATGTGGCTTGGCTGGGGCTTCCGAATATGTTTCGGTATCCGGCTTTTTGATGTTAGGCTTAGGTGAGTGGTTTGGGTAGTGGCCCAGCTAGCACCCCTTCATCATTTTGGATAGGAGTAGTGGCATGTGTTGCCAAGATGGTGGATTCAGGCTTATTGTTGTAATAATACTTTGTAAGGTTCTCGAGAATAATCAATAAAGTGGCCGTATGCATCTCCCAGATGCAGAGGCCGGGGGTCATCCTCCTTTTCTAAAAAACCAATTACCAGTGAATGAATCTCCTCTTCTGTTGCTTTCTTTTAGCCAATGCTTCTTTATTCATCCAGTGTCAGTTGTATTTGATCAGTTCACATGTATAATTAGGATGCTGCATTCTTGTTACAAGTATCTCTTACTCAATCCATGTAGTTTATGGATTGAGAAAACAACGGCTGCATATTTTTGCCAATTACTAATACCATTTCAGCCAGTTTTCTCTGTGCCGTCCAACATATTGTTCTACTTAATACCAGCTTCTGGTTGGCTGAGCTCTAGTTGGGGTTTTAGTGCGACTAGCAATATTTTGCGGACTCAAGTCAAGATAATTAACATATTCACTCCGTAGAATGATTATTATTGAAAACGTGCTACCTGAACATGGTAGAATTAGGATGCAGCACGCCGATGGATTACTAATCGTACCAGAGTCAGATGCTGGAGTGTCGTGTGTGCAGTATTTTCGTTCTTTCATTCATGTTCTTGTGGCAGCAACTTGCTGTTCCCCAAAATTACTTGTTATTGTGTCAGAATTGGCCTCCCAACCTTCCATCCAGGTGTATTAGTAGTCCTAATAGCCGGCACAAAGGAACTTTTCAATCTGGGACTAGCAATATTTTGGGGACTCAAGTCAAGATTATTTACATATTCACTCCGTAGAATGATTTTTATTGAAGGCGTGCTGCCTGAACTTGTTCTTTCATTCATATTCTTGTGGCAGCAACTTGCTGCTGCCAAAAAGTACTATGGTTGTTGTGTTTCTGAACTAGCCAGCACAAAGGATGTCTAGAACCTGAAGGATACCTAGCCTTGCCATGGTATCTGCTGTCTTTCCTTTTCATGAAATGTTATCACCAACTGATTCAGGGGTGAAACTTAAGCTTGATATCTCTAGACATTTGGTCATGGTGTAATTTCTGCTGTAATCAAGACTTGAGCAGAAATAGAAAAATGGTATCCTGATGATAACTCAGGTGTTTTATTTTAGTTTTGGGAATAGAGATTGATGGACTACGGTAGCTTTTATGTTTACTCAAGAATTTCCTTTGACTGTGTTTCCATTTCGCCCAATCTCTTCACCTGTTTACTCAAAAATGTCCCTAATTTTTCCTCTTCCTTTTCAGGTTTCATTAAACTAACAGCAGCTGTTGTTGCTACAATAAATTAGGAAGCTGATGGTGTGGCATCTTACTGGGCTGTCATTTTGGGAACCGGAGAAGTCCGGGTCTGCTAAGAGTTTGCCGATCAACTCACCGTATCTCGTCTTGGTGGTGATCTGGGAGTTCTTTCAGACTTCGGGTTCGTGGTAGAACATTCCAGTAGAACTGCAAAATTAGTTCAGCATGCAACGACTATCATAAAACGTCATCGTGTATGCTTTGTTTAGTAGCAAGACATTGCATCCGTAGGAAAAGATTGATGCTTCTACATGCTAACTCTTATATATTTATGGATCTCTTATCTCACCAGCGCTGCATTGAGCTTTGTTCAAATGGATCCGTATTTGCCGCCATATCTTATACTGTATATATTTTCATGCCAATTGATGGTATATCATTCTTGTGAAGCGAGGATTAATAATCAGTTTGCTATTTGTGACTCCATGAGCGAATCCTGTAGGACATGTCACTTTGGACTTGATTTGTAAGTGCACACTTTCAGCACCGAAGAGCTTGAGCTGCAAGTGTAACCGGCACACGCTGGTGCACCTGCCAAAGAACATGAAGAATAACTGGCGCACGCTGGTGCACGGGGCATCTCCACCAAGCCGGTGCCGCAGAAGCCCAGGCAAGATACTGCCTGCAATATCTGTACAGAGGTTGAAGGAGTATTCAGTAGAGGCATTCTTGATGCTTGCATGATGATAACATCCCATTATGTTCATCCGTCGCTCATATATAGTACTTCTGGCCTTCTGCGGCAACCTTTCCCACTGCATGGTCGAACTCGCTGCGATTCAGACAACCGAGCATCCGTGAATTCTTGAAGATTGTATGACAGCACATTGTTGATGTGTTATTCATTTTTTTTTCAGGAGAGTTATGTTGATTCTTTACAACCTTTCAAACCAATACAATAACAATAGAATTCACACCTGACCTATACATCAAAGATGCACACAGCCAACTGATCATAAACCAAAGAGCGCCAAGACAAACCTGTAGCTTAACAAATAACAGGAAAGCAAAATATCTCAAACATTTATCAAGCGGTCAACGGACAACAGCTTAAACCCATGCTTAAGTTGGATCACACAGTAGCATTCTTCATGTTCACGGAAGAGCTGAAGCATTAGCCCTGGAAGACTTCAACAGGAGGTAAGTTGATTCTCATTACTAGATTACTGTGTCTTCCATGCATGGCAGTTTGCAGCTAGCAGTGTCCAAACATAGTTTTTTTTTTTGGAGATGAACTTATAGTTATTACGCGCAAAACTTGCAGTTGATTTTTAGACACAAGGCAACCTTCAGATGCTTTAATGAAATCAGGGGTAGAATATTGGTAGCATGCTTAACAAGAACAGAGACAGGTCCTTAACAAGACATCCCCTCATTCATCAAACTCAAAACCCAAAACAAAAGCCAACACCAAAACAGCAATCTGAACTTCCATGATTGAGTGGCCTGCTTGAGATCTATGCTTCACCATCGCCATGTCCAGCTTCACTTGATGTTTGAGCCTCAACGCCTATCCCTGCTAAGTGAAGAACCAGATTTTCAAGTACAATTCACTAGGATGAAACCATGCATCTTAAGGCCTAATACACATTCACTACTTTATTTTATCCCACTAGAACTGAGATATATTCCCAAATCACAACTACATGTAAAAATTAGTAATATACCTGGTGGACTGTAGAAGCTAAGGTAGGGATAGAGTGCCCATGTAATATCTTCTTGCTGACACAGCTCGCTGGAGAGCTCCTTCAAGCTTAGTGACTCGAGATCAATCATATTTTTCGATAAAGGGCGCTTTTATTATCTCAAAATGTAGCATCAAAGTGATACAAAGCATTAAGAGTATCACCGGTCTCTGCATAACTAGGATGCACACAGCCAAACACCAGTAGTCTGATAAACAGAAAGATAAAAGACCGACAATTCGGCAACAGTAGAGTCCATAGACCGACACTATGCCTATGTCGAAAGAGATGGTCGACCGAGCCGGAGATTATGCTGCCATCCATGTTGGGTAAAAACCTCCGTAGCCACCTGCTCCAACAGCGTACACACCGCCTTGAATAGCGGTTGGTACTCCGCTCGTTGTAGCGTACACCACGTACGAAGCGAGTGCGTACAACGGAAAATAATCTGCAAAGGAGAAACAGTTTTGTCATTAAAAACAACACTATTTCTACATAGCCAAAGCGACCATAGTAAGGCATACGCTCCCACCCTTATTAGTGTTTTGTATGCATTTGAAATACCATCCAGCCAATGACCAAAAATATTGGCAACATTTGTGGGCGGATACAAATTTGACGCTATTTGGATGGCTGACCACGTAGAACGCGCAAACTTACAGTGAAAAAAGAGGTGTTTAATTGTCTCGTCATGAGTACAAAAACAACACTTCTTACTTCCCTACCAGTTGCGTCGTGTGAGGTTGTCTTTTGTTAGCACAACTCCCCTATGGAGATACCACATGAATATTTTGACTTTAAGTGGTACTTTCGCTTTCCAATTTTTTTGTTATTACTCACCGGTACCTCAGAATGCGTGAGTGCACGATACCTAGAGTCTACTGTGAAAGACCCTGATGTAGTAAGGTTCCAGTGAAACACATCACGACCTTGTGTCAGGATAATCGAATCCAGACGGGACAATAGATTATTCCATGACATAAGTCGGGTGCCAATCAAATCCCACCTGAACGAAATATTTGGCGGGGATGAGCTGAGCACTTGTGCAATAGTATTATTCTTTTTTTTTCGCGAATACGAAAAGCTTGCGTATCATTCCATTGATAGAAGAAGAAGAATGAGTACAGGGGGTACAGCACATGACACAAATGCATGCAGGCGTGAACATGGTGCCCGAAGCAGAGAGACAAGGGATGCTCAGCCCAAACACAAGAAAACATCACAGCTAAACCAACCAAACCCGAGCCAAGAGCGGCACTACCAAACCCACGAGAACTCCGACATCATCCGAGCCAAGACCGGGGACACCGCGAGCGAGCAAGATAGTGCCTTCAAGAAGGAGAACGACGCCGAGGCTCCGTCACTATCCGGTCCGGGAGAACCGGACCTAGGGTTTCCCCTGAGCTCGAAGAGGGGCACAGCTGAAGAAGGCCTTGGCAGCGCCTCCATGGAGGAAAACGACACCCGCGGGCGCCATCGCTGCCAGCACCGGCGAGCCGAGCAGGGATCTCTCCCTGGCCTGAAGCTGAGCGATCCCATAGCCGCTGAATCTGAAATCGTAGATGGGGAGCCAACGCTGTTCGTCGGGCTGCACCTGCCGTCGGAGGGTGGCACCACCACCGCACCCAGGAGCATCGGAGATGGCAAAAGGAGGGGGCTTTGAGGCGTACATGGTAGGCCGGACGAAGAGGCGAACCAAGCGGGGGTCTTGCCACGACGGCTTTCAGCAACGCCGGCGAGCAAGGGCTGGAAGCACGCAGGCCGAGCTGCCGTGGCCTTGACCGTCGAGATTTCGGCGGGCCAGGTAAGCTGGAAGGGGCGCAGCTACCCAGCCGCCGGGCCAGAGCATCCCGGTGGAGGACGCCGGCGGCAAAGGGCACCGGAGAGACGCGAGCCTGTAGCCGTCGGGGCCGGAACAACACCAGCAAAGACCCGTTGCGAAGGGCCTCGAGTCAACCCCAACCGTGTACACCACGCTTCCACCACGCGAGATCCACCACCGTGGCACGGGGAGGGGGAGGGCCGCCGGAGACGAGGGGGCTGCCTGCACGAGGGAGCAGGCCGCGAACGCCCCGCAACCGGCCGCTGCCACCAACTAGAAGGTCGAGCAGCAGTGGGAGGGTAGCCCGAGAACCGCCGGAAGGAGACCGGGTCACGCAGAGGAGGGGGGGCGAGGATGGCGGGCGAGGGGCGCGACCGGTGGGGATGGGGCTGCCGCCCGGGCGGGCCGGATCCACCGCTGTCGTCGACCAGCAGGAGGGGGGGCGGCGCTGCTGCGTGGCGAAGAGGGGAGGCGGGGGCGTCGATCGCGGCGTTAGGGGGCACGGGGGCCAGATCCGCCCGCCGCCGCCTTCCTGGGGTCTGCCGCCGCCCGGCCAGCCTCGCGGGGCGGCGATGCGGGGAGGCTGCCGGCGGGGGCACCTAGTGGCGGCGGCTAGGGTTCCCCCCGTGTCGCCAGAGGAGGGTGACGCGGGAGGGGGGAGGAGGTGGAGAGGCAAATCGGGTTAGCCTTATTTTCTGGACGTCCGCAATAGTATTATTCTTATCGCATGCAATGTTGTATAAGGCTGGGTATTGTTCTCGGAGGCTAGCATTGCCTAGCAAATGTCTTCCCAAAAACGAATCTCTGACCCGTTCTTTATCGCGAAAGACCCAAAACGAAAGAGATGTTTCTTTGCCGCCATTAGGCTGGCCCAAAAGTGTGAGTCTCCAGGTTTCCAATATACCTGAGACACTGCCTTTTGGCCTATATACTTATTGCGCAGCATGGTTTGCCAAACACCATCCTCAGTAAGAAGTTTGAACAACCATTTACTAAGTAGGGCCTCATTATTGACCTGCAGGTCATGAATACCGAGGCCGCCCTGGTCTTTCGGCCTAAAAACCACACTCCATTTGGCCAACATATATTTTTTCTTTTCACCATCTCCTTGCCAAAAGAACCTGGACCTAAAATAATCCAATCTTTGCAAGACCCCCTTTGGGAGCTGGAAGAACGAAAGCATATAGAGGACCATATTTGTGAGGACAGAGTTTATTAAAACCAATCATCCTCCAACCGAGAGCAACTTGCCTTTCCAGTTGCTCAAGCGTTTCTCTAGTCGCTCCTCTACATGCTTCCACTCCGCAATGGTGAGACGCCGATAATGAATTGGTATTCCCAAATATTTAATCGGGAATTGTCCATGTGCACAACCAAAAATGTTAGCATAATCGGCCGCTGCATCAACGGCTTCTCCAAAGCAAAACAATTCACTTTTATGGAAGTTAATCTTAAGATCCGACATTTGCTCAAACGCTGACAACAAAAGTTTCAGGTTTCTAGCCTTGTCTAGGTCATGTTCCATAAAAAGAATTGTGTCATCGGCATATTGCAGAATAGAGAGACCACCATCCACTAGATGTGGCACTACTCCTGTAATCTGTCTGTCCTGCTTGGCGCGCTCAATCAGAATAGCCAACATGTCAGCCACAATGTTAAATAACATTAAGGATATGGCATCACCCTGTCATAGTCCTTTTTTTGTCTGAAAGTAATGGCCGACATCATACAGGTGCCAAGATCCGTGATTGCAAAAATGATGAGAGTGCCCTCGATGGAGCCAACCAACTCCGTCGTTACCTCGGGATCGCCAACGGGGAGAATGATCTCGAGGTTGAAGCGGCTCCGTCGTGGACGCAAATCCATCAAGATCCACCTCCATCCACCAGACGGAGAGGTTGAAGTTGTACAGCTCTGTGAGCCCAAGCCGACCGTCGTCCGATGCCATGAGGATAGGGGCGATGGAGCAACCCATTGAACACGGCACATGAATGTCTGATAGGCAGGACTCAGCCAAGTCATACCTCAGAATACCATTGTTATGGTCCCGCGAAATGGGGAAATAGAGCGCGTCTCCGACGAGAACACTAGGCATCATGGTGAAGCTGATTTCAATCTCAACAAGAGCCTTGCTTCGGTACACCCCCCCGCGCTTAACGTATAAGGGCATTTTGGGCATACAGTGCTTAACGTATCCCGCGCCGTATGCGGCGTACCCATACAGGTAGAGCCGAGCGCACGGCTCGAGCCGATACGGCTGGCTCGCAACTACCCTCTCGCCGTCGCGCGAAAAAAAAACCCACGACCTGCGCTGATCAGGCGGCCCATTCCAACGTCGCCCCGCCCCGCCGATCGCCGCCCTTACCCGCCGATAGCCGCCTTTCCCCGCCGATCTAGACGTGATCACGCTGCCAATTCCAACGTCCTCCCGTTCGGTCGATCGCCGCCTTCTCCCCGTCTTCACCCGGGATCTGGCCGGCGCGGACAGATCTTCGAGTCGCCTGCCGTACGTGATGTCGCCTCCGTGCAGGTCGTCGCGGTGACGTGGCCTACGTGGACGCCGTCGCCGCCCGCAACTCCGTGATCAACCTCTCCGGCAACGTCCTCGCCGTCCGCAGCCACGCCAGCGGGTCAAGTGCACGTGCATGCCATGTAAGCCTTCTAGTTCGTCAAAAAAATTGAATCTGTAAATAATTATGTGCAATCTCTTGTTAAATAAGAATTTCTCATCTGTATGATCGTAGTACATTTAATTTGTTTTAAAATTGATAGATCAAATTTTATTATAATATTGCAGTGTAGGTTGAGAGATCATTTAATGGATAAAGAAACTGGATTTACGGATCTGTTTTTGGACACGAGTGAGTGGGATGGTAGCGATAGTGTTGATCGTACGAATGGTAATGATAGTAAAGATGATGATGATGGCAGCAACAATGAATCCTGGTCGTCGTACGATAATTTACCTGAGGAGGATTTTGAAAAGAAGGAGGAGGGTGCTTGTAGTGAAAACGTAAGTGTCTTATACATTCTTTTTGTCGGATGAAGAACCATATGGTACTTACACGTGCATATGATTTTTTAATGTGCAGGAGGATATTGACGTTCACAACGAGGAAAATCATGGTGTTGAATCTTTCGGGGATAACATAAGCCAGGTTCGGTCCATAATTTAAGATGTCATTGAATAATAAATAGTTGGTAATGACAACTTACACTTGCTTACATGGAATATTGTAGGCTAACTTTGATGGTTGGAGTGGTGAAGATGGAGATGAGCATGAGGATGGAGCTAATATGGACATTGAGGAAGCTGAAATCCAGCAACGCGCTGGAGACACAGTTGAAGGTTATGGGTATGACATTTGCATCACAATGGGAGGCTCACATGTTCTATAATAACTACGCCAAAGACCGTGGATTCGTATCAGAAAAGATAAGGTGAAACGAGGAAAAGGACTTTCAACCACTGTTCGGTATAGGAGATACGCTTGCTCGAGGGCAGGAAAGCGTCGCAGTAAATTTTTAAACCCGAGGGCCGTACTCGCAGGCTAAGACCAGAGACTTCGTTGCAGTGTGGCGCACATTTTGTCGTGAAGTTGGACAAAGGACGTGGAGTTTGGTTCGTGGCAGCTTTTATGGATGATCACAACCATTTGTTGGCTAGACCAGATGAGGTGGTATTTCTGCGGTCACATCGAGTGATGGGAGATCACCGGATAGCTGAGATCTTGGCGATGGAAGGAGCTGGGATCAGAAAGCATATCATCGTTGACAACTTCATTAGCAGGTATGGCTCGTATGATAAGTGTGGGTTTCGAGACGAGCGTGTACAACCTATGTTGCCGAGAAAAAATGAAGTTGATTGCGAAGGGTGATGCTAACACGGCAGTTGGGATTATGAGGAGCAGAAAAGAGAAGGATCCAGAGTTTTTCTTTGAGTACGTGCTTTCGATAAGGAGGGTCGCTTGAAGAGCATGTTCAGTGCGATGCACAGTCGCGGCGGGACTATCAACTGTATGGAGATGTCACGGTGTTCGACAACACATATAAGATGAACAGATACGGTATGCCGTTCATCCCCTTTGTTGGTGTAAACAATCACCGTTGCACCACAGTTTTTGGTTGTGCCATTGTGTCGGATGAGACCGAAGCGACATATGTGTGGCTGCTCCAGACATTCCTGAAGGCCAATTGTCAGAAAAAGCCAAGGTCAATCATCACAGATGGAGACGCTGCAATGATACGAGCTATTCGGTTGGTTTTGGTTGATGTGTTGCACCGTCTCTGCTCATGGCACGTGGAAAAAAACATGCAGAAGCACCTTAATTACAAATCGCTAAGTGAGTTCAGGGCACTGTTGTACTACTCCACCTCTCCAGCCAACTTTGAGGCGAGATGGCACGCTGTTCGTAAATGGAAGACTGATAAAACAGAAGAGTGGTTGAGTAGGATGTACAGGAAGAGGACTCTGTGGGCAGCATCATATCTGTCAGATGGTTTTTTTCTGGGTATGCGCAGTAATCAGAGGAGTGAAAGTCTTAACTCTTGTCTTCACCTGCACTTGGACGGCGGTATGACTATTGTTGACCTAGTTGTGCATTATGAGAATTGCATAGTCCGACTACGTGAGAACGAGGCGCATGATGACTGTGTTTGAAATCAGTCATTGCCACCATCAGTCACAGAATATAAGGATATTGAGAAGCATGCCGCCAAAGTATTCACTCATTCCAATTTTTATATTCTTCAACAAGATCTGAAGAAGATGGGAGAGCTTGAAATTTTTGAGACGCTAGTGGGAGTTGACTGCCACACCTTCATCGTGACATGGAGGAATAATCGGAAATTTCAGTTCAACGTGAATTATCGAGCTGAAAACTCTGAGAATATGATAGAATGCAGTTGTGGACGAATGCTTCGGAAAGGATTGCCTTGCAAACACATTCTGTATGTGTTGGTTCATCTAAAAATATCTAAAATACCTAAGTGTTGCATCCTTAAGAGGATGTCGAAAGTTGCGAGAGGTGGGCTGCCTGCACAGCGAAAGAGTGACTTGTTTGGCTGGGGTTGGACAGGGGCAGAGCAGCGTGCTCGCTATAGTCAACTCAGCATAACAGGAGCTGAAGCTTTTCATGTTGCTTCAAATGATCCATTTGTCTATGATGAGTTGATGCAGTGTCTGCAGAACATAATAGCGAAGAAAAGGTCCCTGTGATGATGCCGTTGGTAGTACAAGAAATGTGCATGAGGAGCCACGTCAGCGGGAACAACATGTTGATGTCATAGGTGATCCCGTGAAAGTTTCCACGAAGGGCGCCCCTAAACAGAGCAAGACAGGGCGGGCAAAGAAAGATCCAAATGTTACAAAAAATGGAAGACCAATATCATTTTCTGAGAAAAAACCCGGTCCTCTTTGTGGCATTTGTAAGAGAGAGGGCCATAGACGACAAACGTGCCCTGAGAATGAAAAGTAAGTTTTCCATAATTTTAATTATTTTCTGGTTCTCTCTTCACAATTGTCTGATGAGTTCTTTACAATTTGTTATGTAGGAACCGGGCATAAAGATGAAGTATTCATAATCAATTGAAGCCAGTGGCAATTTCAATTTATTTGTTTAAGAATAAGATATATGGCACTTTGAGTTTATTCTCTAAACCACCTTGTTCGATGAAAGTCATTACCACTTTCAGTTTATTTGTTTAAGAATAATAGACATGGCACTTTGAGATAATATTTATGCCACCTTGTTCAATGTTATGAGACATGCGATTTATATTTTTATGTGTGAAACATCTTATATTTGTATGAATGTGTTACTGCTGTCATGGCTTAGTCAAGTTATGAACATTTTTAAATTTTAATGTATGTATGTGACCATTTAAAAAAAAACCCAGCCGTGGCGGGCGCGCGCGACGACAGTAGACTACAACGCCTTCCGCCACGAGCGTGGAGGCCACGGCGCACAGCAGGCATTCATTAATATTCTGTTGCGAGCTTGTGAGAAGGCGAAGACGCGGGTATGTTAACCGGTCGGCGCGTCTCTCCGCGGGCGAGGTGGGACTAAACCTACTCGGCAGAACGCGCATGAATAGGATCGGCCCGACGCGCCAACGCACGCCGCTTATGGGCCGACAGACGCCATATTCCCCTCGATCGTTGCATGTGCCCGCTGGCTGGGCGGACGAGACGTCGCGCGCTGTCGGTCGGCCGGTGCTGCGCCAGCAGACCAGCAGCGTGGCGCACTGCCAATGGCGCCAGCCCGCACTAGCTGGAGTGCGCGGGCCCGCAACTGCCTCGGCGGGCGTCGACCGCACGGCCTGGAATATTCGTCAGATCCAGCGCCGCTGCTGCCACCAGAATCGACGTGGGATATTGTGCAGGTTTTATCCACACCGCACCAACTCAGGACGGCGGGCATATTTTTTAATAAAAAATGACCGCCGCGAGTAGGAACAAAAACAACACTACATTTAGGGGCAAATTTCTACAGCAAAGTGTGGCGGCTAAAACAAGCGCCACACCTTAGGCACAGCACACCTTTGGCGTGGCTAGCTAAGTCATGAACCAAACATGCCCGTAATATGGCAGAGGCAAACTGATACATTTTAGGACAGAAAAATATTATTTGCCCACACGCATTTAAATGTGTAGTGTCTCACGAAAGCAATAAATAAAACGTGGAAAATTGTCGAAATCTATCCCAGTGCCATGTCGCATTACAATCGATCAAAGTATCCAAGAACGGTAGGGAAACCTTCTATGGGACAAAAACCCTACCAATGCTAATAACTACTCCTTCTCCATGATTTTAACAATTTTCATCTTCACTTTGTCTAATCTGTTGACCTCGGAAAAAATGATTTCGCGACAACACGTGGCCTTGACTCATTAATCTCTTGCTGGTCAAATTCATGTGTCCAGCGATCTCCGTCCCAGTATTTTATGCACCACATCATAAAAAGTCCACAAGACACTCTGCAATAAACATGTGTGATCAGCTTAGGATATAGCATGCTGTGCCGGCATCATGTACTCATTTAACTTACCCATCTTGTTGTGCCGGCATTTTATACTCATTAATTGGCCACGATGAGACATCTGGAAATTTTTTTGATTCAATAATAGAGTTGGCCTCCATAGCATCCTTAGATATTTCAGATCTCTGAAAGAAAGTAACAAACCAGAATTTAACGTATGACTCAATAATTTTCTGAATGCGAGTGTGAAAATTTTAGCGCACCAGGGTGCCAATCATATTGCTAATTCTTTGGCTAATTGCCTTTAGAATTTGAGTCAAGAACTTGAAACTCCTCCTTGACGGTGTGCATCACTATGGTTATCCAATGATTATCATTAACGTGCATAGGAAAATACACCTATATAGTAATCAAATGATGTTAGCGCAATTAAATAGCAATGAATAACAAAAACAAATAAATATGAAAGAAATACCTTATCCCGTTTGAAATACTCATCCATTACTCTTGCGATGACTTTTGCTTTCTTTGTAACTTGTTCTGATTCTAAATCATTAATTGACTTGGTCTTTCCCCTAGCCCTACCCAACATAAATTTTGGGAACCACGTTGTTGATATGAAACGGTCAGAGAAATCACGGTGTTGTAGGTGTTTACAATATGCATTGATTATCTGCATACATAAACAAAAAAATTCTATCAACTTGTGAAGTTGAAATGAGAGTCTTGTTAAAACCAAAGTCATACTTACAGCGCTATTCAACCATTTAAACTTCAGGACATCGTGAAGCATAGCTGGCGTGCATATGTCCCCATCTGGTGGCGGCATATCGACCACGGTTCGGTGTGCATGCTTCTTAGTCGATGCGAGAGTCTCAACAAAAACTCTGGCTGCCTCTATGTGATCCGGAGTCATATTAAGAGTACTTGCCAGAATTGAAGATGGTGACGATGCAAACAGATCTAAAACAATGCAGCTACAGTTGTTAAAAATAATAAAAAATTTACGTAACGCATGAATGAATTATAAAGTAGTACTTGACTTACTTTTTTTAACACGTTTCTTGCGGGTAATGAGAAGGTCGTACGGGGATTGACAATATTTCGACGGATTTCGTTTGCATTTACCTTCATTGTCCTGACTGCCTTCACCATTACCTATGTTGCTCTTTGCCGGGAAACTCTCAGACATGTCTTTAGACTTTGTTGGTGACAAACCACCCATAGACTCATCAGAAATATCAACATTCTGCGGGGTTCGGGACATAGACGGAAACTCTTTTGTACGTACAGTTGATGGCGAACATGGGGATTTTTCATTATCGTATAATGAAAGGATCAGTAGCGCCACCTTTACCGGTGTCGTCGCCGGAGCACCCGTGTCATCAACGGGCACGTCCGTATCATTGAAACACGTGAAAGATGTTACTAGCTCCACGTCGGTAGGTGAATCAATATCTGGCCAATATTTTGATGACTTGTACTGGCCATTCTCCATCCCAACTCCTTGACGACATTAACAAATTCATCATTGTTGTCCCTCTTATTGGGTTTGTACAGCACACCTTCCGTGTTCAACTTTTCCATTACCATCTACAAACACAAATGAAACACGATCAGCATTTGAACAACTAACATGTTTAATATAACTTCTACATTACCTGTGCACATCTTTCGGTATATTGAGAACCTCCTTGTGAAGCAGCTTTATGTATGTCATCACACGGTCCATACTGTTAGTCGTGTTCGATGAAACCCCTGACGTGCTTGGCTTTCTACTCCTGCCACCACCTTCCGCTTAGGTTTCTTCTTTTCTTCATCTGGGATAGTCCCTTCACGTGCTACCTTAGCACGTCTGTACTCTTGGCTAACGCAATTTTCAAGCTGTACAACAAAAAATAAATAAATAAAATAACAACTATAGTTAATTACTATTTGCAACCAATAAGGACTATACTTATTGACTTACATTGCCGGTGCCACGCCGTGCATGTTGTCATAGTCGCTCTCTTTTTCCGTTCCGCTTCGGCCGTTAACCATTAGTGGGTATTCACGAGACAAAGGATCAAATGTATCCACACCAATTGGCTCAACTTTTTCCCAGTATATATACTACATGATAGTAAACACAACAAGTCGGACACATAGATCACATAAAAATATATGTACATACAACTATTACAAATTTCTTGTACCTGAAGAAGAGACAAGTTCCCGATAGGCCACTTGAATTTTTCAAGATCTTGACCGATTTTTAATAGCATCCATGCACACCCTCAACGTAAAATCGCTCCAATTGTATGACTTGATAGCGTTCACGTCCTCCACCATTTTGTAATAACGATAAGGAACAAACTTGGTGGATTGTGGTGCTAAGACTGTACCCATAAGAACCAGTACGACCCTTCTCACAAAATCATCATCATATGACCGAGTGTCAACAATATTTTTATCAACTCATCGATGAGGATTAGGCCTGTTCTTTTGTCTAGAAACTGATTCGAACAATTTTTTGGCATCTAGTTGTACTGTTGCTATCATGCTACTGACATCATCACCCTCGTTACGTAGCCGAATATGTCGTAAACATCTTCATTAAGCACACCGATGCCGTCTGTATTTGGTCGAATAATAAATCGCTTTCTAGTACTATCATATGTTGTAATCATAAATTCCAATAAATTTTTCCTCATTTTCACGGAAGGAATTCTCAACATACAGTCCAAACTTGTGCCACGTAGCATCATGCGCTGTCTGGGTGTGAATTTTTCCACCAATTCACACCACTTCTCAACCGAGCAGTACACATCTCCCAATTCTTGCATTCTAAATAAGATGCCAGTTATCTAACTAGTTAGGAGATTCAAAGAAAATTACATATGGTTTAATACCATACCTTCCGGCGTCTAGACGAGCACCGGCAGCCCCCGTTGCCAAACCCCACCCGGTGTGGGTTAGCCGTGGCAGCGCACGCCCTCTGCCCACACGAGCGCGCTGGCCGACGGCCCGTCCTAGGGTTTAGGGTGCCGGCGAATTTGCCGAGACGGCACGGCCGGGCCTGAGATCCAAGTCGCGCGGGTAGATGGCCGCCGTCAGGCCGGCACGGAAGGGAGTTTGGACGGCCACGGCGGTGCGACCGTCGGATCGGGGACGGGTGAGGATGCGCGTGGAGGCGGCGGGGGTAGGCGGTCTTGGGGCGAGGTAATGGCGGCTTGGTTTCCATGCCATGCACGCACGTACGGTGTCATCGACGTGGTCACGCCATAGTGGGCCACTTCGCCCGTCCCGTCAAACTACCGCCGGCTGGCCCACGATGCATTTATTAAAAACATGCATTGTAGTTTAATACCACATCGCTAAGCCGGTAGCCGTTGACTCCTTTATATAGTTTTCTTTCAGTCAATGCACAAACATCTCAGTTCGTGGGACTCTATTTGGAGGATATGCAGGATCGATGTGAGTCTTCACCTGCTCAGAGCTTGTGAAAGTTCACATGGATCATGCATATTCTTCAAAAAGAGAGCCATTATCTTCGATGTTTTTTTAACCTCAGATATTATTCATGCATTTTTTTAATGCAACCATTTTAACGTCAGCCGGTGGACCCCAAACTTTTTGGACACGCACCCATCGCCAGGTCCATCATGCGTGCAAGTTTTCATAATTTTTCGGCACCGTATGAATTTCCTATGTTTTTCTTCGTGAATCGCACCGAAAACACTGACCGGGCGTGACGCAACGTGCGATGGTGTCGAATTCGTTCAACTTTGCGTGGGGCCCTAAGATGGGCATGCCCACTGCCTCCCAAACTTGGGTTACGTTTACGTGCATGCCACTCGCACCACCAACACAACCGGCACTGATCTGATATGGCCCATGTCAGCCCCGTACTGCGTTCTCTTTTCTGACTCAGCCGGTGGACCCCAAACTTTTTGGACACGCACCTATCGCCAGGTCCATCATGCGTGCAAGTTTTCATAATTTTCCGGCACCGTATGAATTTCCTATGTTTTTCTTCGTGAATCGCACCGAAAACACTGACCGGGCGTGACGCAACGCGCGTATGGTGTCCGAATTCGTTCAACTTTTGCGTGGGGCCCTAAGATGGGCATGCACACTGCCTCCCAAACTTGGGTTACGTTTCGTGCATGCCACCTCGTACCACCAACACAACCGGCACTGATCTGATATGGCCCATGTCAGCCCCGTACTGCGTTCTCTTTTCTGACTCAGCCGGTGGACCCCAAACTTTTTGGACACGCACCCATCGCCAGGTCCATCATGCGTGCAAGTTTTCATAATTTTCCGGCACCGTATGAATTTCCTATGTTTTTCTTCGTGAATCGCACCGAAAACACCGACCGGACGTGGACGCAACGCGCGATGGTGTCCGAATTGCTCAACTTTGCGTGGGGCCCTAAGATGGGCATGCCCACTGCCTCCCAAACTTGGGTTACGTTTCGTGCATGCCACTCGCACCACCAACACAACCGCACCGATCCGATATGGCCCATGTCAGCCCCGTACTGCGTTCTCTTTTCTGACTCAGCCGGTGGACCCCAAACTTTTTGGACACGCACCCATCGCCAGGTCCATCATGCGTGCAAGTTTTCATAATTTTCCGGCACCGTATGAATTTCCTATGTTTTTCTTCGTGAATCGCACCGAAAACACTGACCGGACGTGACGCAACGTGCGTATGGTGTCCGAATTCGTTCAACTTTTGCGTGAGGCCCTAAGATGGGCATGCCCACTGCCTCCCAAACTTGGGTTACGTTTCGTGCATGCCACCTCGTACCACCAACACAACCGGCACTGATCTGATATGGCCCATGTCAGCCCCGTACTGCGTTCTCTTTTCTGACTCAGCCGGTGGACCCCAAACTTTTTGGACACGCACCCATCGCCAGGTCCATCATGCGTGCAAGTTTTCATAATTTTCCGACACCGTATGAATTTCCTATGTTTTTCTTCGTGAATTGCACCGAAAACACTGACCGGACGTGACGCAACGTGCGTATGGTGTCCGAATTCGTTCAACTTTTGCGTGGGGCCCTAAGATAGGCATGCCCACTGCCTCCCAAACTTGGGTTACGTTTCTTGCATGCCACCTCGTACCACCAACACAACCGGCACTGATCTGATAGGAAGAACTCAATATTGTTTTACTAATTAATTTTAAAGAACTCATTATTATTATTCATTATAAAGTATAATGAATAACCCATTATTATTATTCATTATAAAGTATAATATCTGACCATAATATTCATTATAAAGTATAATAAAGAACTCATTATTTTTTGTGGCTTTTTTTTACTTTATGAATTTTCAATAATTTATTCGGTGAAAACACCACATACCACACCCCCGGACGTGACGCAACATGTTTCTCGTAACGTTGAAATGCATGTTTCCGTTTATTTTTGGAAGTTGCACGACTAACATCAAATTAAACATACGGTTTTTTTAAAAAAAAGTGCACGGAGGGACAAAATGAAAAAAAATAAGATAGCTAGTTAATAAAGTGATTTGACTTTACATAGCTGCCCGGGCAGCAGCCGCCCGGGCAGGTATGTAACGTCAAATCTCTTTAGTATTAGCTATTTTATATCTAAGAAAGAGCATGAACGCGGCTATATAAGCCGGTCGTGGCGTCCCTCGGCGCGCGAGGTGGGACTAAAAAAGCGCCCCTCCCACCTCCCCCCGCGCCGTGACTCATGGAAGGCAAAAAAAATTAGTGATGCAAAAAAAAAACAGTCCAACGTGGTTGCAGGCTGCAACTGTGCGTAATCGGTCCGGCCCGATCAAGCCGGACAGCGAAAGGGCCGGCCTTTCGGCCCAGCTACGGCCTGCAGCACAGATCAATCGGGCAGTGCGGGGACGGGCGGAATCGAGGAGTTCGAAAGGGAGGTGGGAGGCAAGTATATAAGGCGGTGTGGCGTCGTTCAAGGGCGAGGTGGGACTAAACTTTAGTCCTCACCCCGCCGACCCTGCCCTCAAGACCACAAGACACTTAATGGGCGGCCCAGAGCGCCGTCGCGCCACTTACAGTACTAAACTTTGCATGTATTTTAAATATTGTTTAGACATTAATTAACATTACATAAATATTAAAATGTAATTACTAATTGACACAAATAACTGATTAAAATATTCATTACAAAAAACTCATTATCAATTAATTATCAAAAACTCATTATTGTTTTACCTTTTACTTATAAAATACTCATTACTTTTTCATATAAATTTAAGTAAACAACTCATTATTATTATAATTAATATAGTTAACAATTCTATATTACGTATGGATTTTTATTAATTATAGAATTTCTTTATACTATAAGCCACGATAAATAATTAAAAACTTAATAATATTTTTATAAAACAAAACAATAGTCTTGATCTGTCTTGCGCGACGGCTCAACGACTGTCTTGCGCGACGGCGCCCTGGGCGGCCCATTAAGTGTCTTGTGGTCTTGGGTTAGGTCGGCGGGGTGAGGACTAACGTTTAGTCCCACTCGCCTCACGAACGCCGCCGCCACCGGCTTATATACCAAGCTCCGACCACCTATTCGAACTCCCCTGATTCCCACCCCGCCCCGCCACTGTCCCGTTGGCCTGTGCTGCAGGCTGTATCTGGGCCGAAAGGCCGGCCCTTTCGCCACCCGGCTTGATCGGGCCGGACCGATTAAGCGCAGTTGCGGCGTGCAAGCACAGGTGGACTTTTTTTTTGCATCACTATTTTTTTCTGCCTTCAATAAATTTTTTTATAGTGTTCCACCGTCATCACTAGGATGCATGCCATGTTTTAAATATTTTTTATCGCTTTATGAATATTTTTTGGTGTTCAAATACGTTCAATTCTTAGATTGAATGTCAGGGTGACCATACCAACTAAATTTTTTTTCGTCATCCTTGAAATTAACTCAAATTTTTCCATACTGTTCCACCACCATCGAGACGATGCATGACAAGTTTTCTGGGTTTTTTACTTTATGAATTTTCTATAAATTTTTACTTTATGAATTTTCTATAATTTTCTTGCAAAAGTTGAGGTCATTCGAATATGTGAAAAATTGGCCTCCTACTCCCCGAAGCGTTCGGGCAGGACCGAAGGCCCGTTTGATAGCAGTTTTTTTCCGACAGTCTTCAAATGTACCCACATTTTTTTATAGTGTTCCATCATCATCAGTAGGATGAATGAAAAGTTTTCTATCTTTTTTATCGCTTCAAGAATTTTTTATAATTTTTATGTTTTTGCTGTGCATGCATGACCCATGCATGCGTTTTGCGACTGATTTTTCTACAATTTGTGTGTCGAGTATCGCCTCGCACCGCTCAAATTCATGTTTCCGCTTATTTTTCAAGTTGCATGACTAACATCAAATTAAACATCCGGATTTTTTTTAGATAAACCATTCGGAGTTCATTCATAATTCAAAATATTTTACATAACCCTAAACATAACCGAGCACTTCTCTTACATAACTTAGACCGAAATTTAAATAAAACTAGGCTACTCGTCGTCGCTGCCGCCGGTGAGGTCGACGACCGGTGCCATACTGCCTGCCTCTCCTTCGCCGTCGTCGCCGCCATTGTCGCCGTGCCGCCGCCGCCGCTAAAATCCCACTAGTTGTCTTCCCGCGCCGCTGCTCCTGCACCGCCGCTATGGCCGCCACCGCCTCGTTCCTCACAGAGTGGCCGCCGCCGCCTCCTCTGCTGACCGGGCCAGCACCGCAAGTAGCCCCGGCGTGTCGTCGGGTCTCCGTCTTTGCGCGAGGGCGGCTCGCGCCGGCGGATGTTGACCAGCACCGGGCAGGGGCGCCGCCTGTCGGGGCGGTGGGGCGGCTGGAGGTGGGCGTGGCGGCGACGACGGGAAGTGCCGGCCTCGCCGGTAATGTCGCCGACGATGCGTCCGGCCGCCGCGTCCCTGAACGCGCCGAGGACGATGTCGAAGTTCTTCCCGCGCCAGAACCTGCGCCGGGCCCTCCGGTTGTACCGGCCGCCCGGGAACTCGCGGAGCTGCTCCCTCGTCGGCGGCTGTCCCATGGTGGGGATGCCGTTCGCCCCGATCCGCCATGGCCCCGGCACCTTGGCTGCCGGCGGCACCAACATGTCGTACCGGGCCATAAGCTCCGTGTCGGCGATGGTGAGGCTCAGCGGCCAGACGCCGGTCGGCCACGCGCCCTCGTCGGAGTCGCTGGAAGACATTGCCGGCGAGGAGAGGGAGATGGGCGGGCGAGGAGAGGAAGAGAGATGGGCGGGCGAGGGAAATGGCACGGCGTGGCGCGCTTTTATAGAAGGCGGGAGGGAGGTGGGCGGGCGAGCCGTCGGTGGCGCGCGCCCCGAGGGAGAGGCGGCGGTGGCGGCACGCGACACAATGTGCGTGTGAAGGCGCGTGGCGTGGCAGGCGAGGCGGCGGAGAAGCGCGCGCGCGGCAGCGAGGAAGCGGAGGCCTTGGCAGCGAAGCGGCGTGGGAAGGCGCGGCGGTCGACGCGTCGGTGGCGCTCTGGCGCGGGCGGGCGGTCGACGCGATGGCTGCAACCGACCGGTCGCGTCTATCGCCGCCCGAGGCGGAAGGCTGGCGGCAGCGCCCGTCGCCGCGACGCCTTCAGCGATGGCTCCCAGCGGCGATCGGCGCCGCATGCACGCCGCCATTACTGCAATGCAGTTATCACATGACGATACGCCGCCCGCGCCACGCCCACATCGACGCCCCACCGGTCAACGCCGACTTAAAAAACACGCCTCGGGGCTCCCAACTGCTCGGCTCGCTCGCTCCCTCACGATCGCTAAGCCGCCGGCTCGCCCCGCAGCCGCGCATACACAAAGCGCGGGGGTATCGCCCGACGCCGCGGGGCAATATTTTTACATAAGACGATCGTGCCCCTGGCAGCGAAGGGGTATGGGTGAATCTCAGCCCTTGATGTGTTTAAGGGGGGGTGTACCGAAGCAGAAGTGTCTCAACAAAACCAACATCCAGAGTGACCGGGGAGCTCCAGTTACCCGTCTCCGACGAGTACACGGAGGCCGTAGCGACCCTCGCTTCCTCGTCAAGGCTGACGAAAACCACGAGAGATGGACCCGGATGGCAGTCGCCGTGCCTGCACCCGTCCGCGGCACAGAGCACCGAGGCGGAGCTGCTCGTCCCCGACATTTCGGGGCGGCGCAGCACCGTCTGGCTGCCCGTCACGGGCTCCCAGATGACTAAGAGCGGCATGTTCGCATCCTTGTCGAAGTACCGGAGGAGGACGCGGCCGTGGCGGCAGTCCTCCACGGAGTAACGACTTTGCAGTAGATCGGGCTCGCGTGGGAGGAAGTCCGTGGTGGGGACGAACTCGGTGTACGGGCACAGCCAGGTGTGGAGGAAGCTGAGCATGGGAGGCGTTCGGTGGGAAGTCCCGGTAGCGGCCACGGAAGCCGCGGCTGGCGAGGAGGCGGCGCAAGGGCTTGCAGGCGAGGGAGGCGCGCAGGAGGTTCCCGGGCTCGTCCGGCGGGAGGCGGATGAGGATCTCCTCCACGAGATCCTCCATCTCGCCCAGTTCCCGCACAAGCTTCGCCGGCATCGTTTGTGGCCGGTGATCTGGGATCGGGAGGCCAAATGGGCTGCTAGGGTTGTGGTGGTTTTTGGGTGTTAGGGATTCGAGAAGCGGACGAACGGAACGAGCGAGGAAATTTTGGCGGTTCTTCATATTTTAAATATTTTTTGAGAGAAGTGCATATTTCAACCCTGAACTCTTGCTCTAGTCTAATTTACAACCCCGAACTTTAATACCGTCTAAATTACAACCCCAAGTCTCAAAACCGGTCAGGATTCAACCCTCCCCTCCTTGTTGACCGGTTTTGACTGGTCAATGGGTCCAATCAGCATGCCATGTCAAATTTTTTCTCAAAATTTCAAGAAAAAGTAAATAAAAATTTGTATGATCAGGAAAAAATCAAGGAAAAATATAGAAAAAGCAAAATTCTGAAAAAAAATTGTTTGCGAAAAAGCTAGGGATTTTTTTTTGTTTTTTATGGAAATATTTTTTCCAGGAATTTGAGTTTTTTTTTTCTGGAAAGTTGTTTTTCTATTTTCCCTTTTTTCGGAAATTTGATTTCTTACTTCTTTTCCTGGATTTTCTTCGATTTTACAGAACGTTTCGTTGAAAATTTTACATTTTTTGATGATGTGGCATGCTGACTGGACCTATTGACTGGCCAAAACCGATCAACCAGATCAAAACCGGTCAACAGAGAGGTAAGGGCTGAATCCTAGCCGGTTTTGAGAGTTGGGGGTTGTAATTTAAACGGTATTGGAGTTTGGGGGTTGTAAATTAGACTAGGGCAAAGAACACCGCATGATCAAACCCATCACAAAGCACCTCTTCCCATGGAAAAAAATCAATCTAGTTGGCCTATAACTAAACCAAAGATTCGAAGAAGAAATACGAGACTATAAATAATCATGCATATAAGAGATCAAAAGAAGACTCAAATAATATTCATGAATACAGATGTGATTATAAACTCAAAGTTCATCGGATCCCAACAAACACACCGCAAAAAAGAGTTACATCAAATAGATCTCCAAGAGACCATTGTATTTAGAATCAAAAGAGAGAGAGAGAGAGGAAGCCATCTAGCTATTGACTACGGACCCATAGGTCTATGATGAACTACTCACGCATCATAGGAGAGGCGCCAATGAGGATGATGAAAACCTCTGTGATGGTGTCTAGATTGGATCTCGTGGTTCTGGACTTGATGCGGCTGGAATTGTGTTTCGTCGACTCCCCTAGGGTTTCTGGAATATTTGGGTATTTATATGGCGAAGAGGCGGTGCGGGAGGTCACCGAGGGGGGCACAACCCCCTGGGCACGCCTGGGCTCCTGGGCACTCCCTGGTGGGTTGTGCCCACCTCGGGCCTCCTCTCTGGTACTTCTTTGACACATCTTGTGTCTTCTGGTCCAAAAAATTCTCCAAAAAGGTTCGCTCTGTTTGGACTCCGTTTGGTACTAATATTCTCCGAAGTAAAAAACAAGCAAAAAACATCAACTGGCACTGGGCGCTATGTCAATAGGTTAGTCCTAAAAAATGATATAAAGTTGCTATAAAATGATTGTAAAACATCCCAAAATGATAACATAACAGCATGGAACAATAAAAAATTATAGATACGTGATGACGTATAAATGTCTGTGCGCTGTTTAGCGCGTGGGCCCATGCCGCCTGGACACGATTAGCATCCCCACCGCTGCGGGGCACACGTCGACACCCTCGCTAGCCACGGGCGGGGCAACCTACGAGCTCAGCCGGACATTGTCGGAGCAACAACCAGCAAGCCCAGCCGGACACCACCACCGCTGCAGGGCATACGCCGGCGCACTCGCTGGCCACGAGCAGCATCCCCCAGCACCAGCGCCGGCCCCCGCGCTGGCCGAGAGCACACTGCCACCTGACGAGGAGGTAGGCGACGGGGTGGGGTGGGGCTGATTGCTTCTTTCAATCTTTGAATGGGGGTGTCTATGAAATTACGGGGACTGTTTGGTAAATCTGTAAAAATCTCCTATCTCACACCGTCAAATTTTAACGGTTATTCCACGTCAGCTTTTGCGGGTCCCACATGTCATAATCATCATTAAATGGGTCAAAATCGGCAACTACTATTGTTTGCAAAAAGTTAGCCTCAGAATTAGTGATTTTTGGCACAAAACTGTAAAATTGTGGTTTCTGCAACCCTAGGCTTCAACGTCGATGTTTTTTTGATATTGTTCGGTGGATATCCACGGTGGGCACTAAGGAGATCCATTTACGTGTGTGCGTTGTTTAGTGCGTGGGCCGAGACCACCGGGACATGAGCAATGTCTCCATTGTTGCGGGGCACACGCCTGCGCCCTCGCTGGCCATGGGCAGGGCATCATCTGAGCTTAGCCGGACACAGCCGGAGCAGCAACCAGCAAGCCCAACCGGACACAACCACCGCTACGGGGTACACGCCGGTGCCCTCACTGGCCACGAAAAGCATCCCCAAGCGTCAGCGCCGGCCCCCACGCCGGCCGCCGGTGCTGGCAGCAAGCACGGTGCCACCTGATGAGGAGGCAGGCGACGGGGTGGTGTGGGGCTGATTGCTTTTTTCAATTTCGAATGCGGGTGTCTTTATGAAATTACAGGGACTGTTTGGTAAATCTGTTAAAATCTCCCGTCTATCACCGTCAAATTTCAACAGTTATGCCATGTCAGCTTTTGCGGGTCCCACGTGTCATAATCATCATTAAATGGGTCAAAACCGCCAAATACTGTTATTTGCAAAAAAAAGCCTTAGAATTAGTGGTTTTTGGCACAAAATTGTAGAATTGTGGTTTCTGCAACCCTAGCCTTCAATGTCGATGTTGTTTGGCTATTGTTCCGTGGATATTCACGATGCACGCTAAGGAGATCCATTTATGTGTGTGCGCTATTTAGCGCGTGGTTCGAGGCTGCAGGTACACGAGCATCATCTCCACTGTTGCGGGGCACACGTCGTCACCCTCGCTGGTCACGAGCGGGGAAACATCTGAGCTCGGTCGGACATAGCCGGAGCAGCAACCAGCAAGCCCAGCCGGAGACCACCACAGTTGGGGGCACACGCAGGCGCCGTCCCTGGCCACGAGCAGCATCCCCAAGCGCTAGCGTCGGCCCCCACGCCGGCTGCCGACGCTGGCCGCGAGCACGCTGCCACCTGACGAGGAGGCAGGCGACGGGGTGGGGGTGGGGCTGATTGCTTTTTTTCAATTTTGAATGAGGGTGTCGTTATGTAGGGATTGTTTGGTAAATCTATAAAAATCTCCCGTCTAACACCATCAAATTTCAACAGTTATGCCACCTCTTCTTTTACGGGTCCCACATGTCATAATCATCATTAAATGGGTCAAAACCGCCAAATACTGTTATATGCAAAACAAATAGCCTCAGAATGAGTGGTTTTCGGCACAAAACTTAGATTTGTGGTTTTTGCCACCCTAGCCTTCAATGTCGATGTTTCTTGGATATTGTTTGGCGGATATTCATGTTGCGCTCTAAGGAGAACCATTTACGTCTGTGCGCTATTTAGCGCGTGAGCCGAGGTCGCAAGGACATGAGCATCATCCCCACCACTGTGGGGCACACGTCGGCGCCCTCGCTGGCCACGGGCGGGGCAACATCTGAGCTCAGCCGGACATAGCCGGAGCATCAACCAGCAAGCTAGCCGGACACCACCACCGCTGCGGGGCACACGCCCGTGCCCTCGCTGGCCACGAGCAGCATCCCCAAGCGCCAGCGCGGCCCCCACAGCTGCCGCAGGCACTGGCCACGAGCACGCTGCCACCTGACGAGGAGGCAGGCGACGGGGTGGGGGTGGGGTTGATTGCTTTTTTCAATTTTGAATGAGGGTGTCTTTATGAAATTACAGGGACTATTTGGTAAATCTGTAAAAATCTCCGTCTAACACCGTCAAATTTCAACAGTTATGCCACGTCAGCTTTTGCGGGTTCCACATGTCATAATCATAATTAAATGCGTCAAAACCACCAACTACTATTATTTGCAAAAAATTAGCCACATAATTAGTGTTTTTTGGCACAAAACTGTAGAATTATGGTTTCTGCAACCTTAGCCTTCAATGTCGATATTTTTTGGATATTGTTCGGTGGATATTCACGGTGCGCACTAAGGAGATCCATTTACGTGTGTGCGCTGTTTAGCGCGTGGGCCGAGGCCGCCAGGACATGAGCAGCATCTCCACCGCCGCGGGGCACATGCCGGCACCCTTGCTGGCCATGGGCGGGGCAGCATCTGAGCTCAGCCGGACACAGCCGGAGCAGCAACTAGCTAGCCTAGCCGGACACCACCACCGCTACGGGGCAGACGCCGTCGCCCTCATTGGCCATGAACGACATCCTCAAGCGCCAGCCCCGGCCCCCATGCCAGCCGTCGGCGCTGGCCGCGAGCACGCTGCCACCTGACGAGAAGGCAGGCGACGAGGTGGGGGTGGGGCTGATTGCTTTTTTAAATTTTGAATGAGGGTGTCTTTATGAAATTACAGGGACTAGTCGGTAAATCTGTAAAATCTCCCGTCTAACACCGTCGAATTGCCACGTCAGCTTTTGCGGGTCCCACATGTCATAATTATCATTAAATGGGTCAAAACCGTCAACTACTGTTATTTGCAAAAATATTAGCCTCAGAACTAGTGATTTTTGGCACAAAACTGTAAAATTGTGGTTCCTGCAACTCTTGCCTTCCATGTCGATGTTTTTTTTGATATTGTTCCGTGGATATTCTGAAATAGGGTTTCCCCCGCTTTGTATTCCAAAGCAAACATCAGCGACACAACCAGATAGGTGCTGGGGCGGAAGTAGCACAGGCACACCCAAAAGAAACAAAAGAGAAAAAGAAAAGAAACAAATGCCAACACTGGCGGATCAACAAAAACGAAGAAGCTTCGCGACTGCTGCGCCCGCCGGGATCCTCCTCTAAGAACCTATACTCCGAAGCGCCGGTACCAATCAACACCTCCAAGAAGGGACACAACGATGACGACGTTGCTGCCAAGGGTTTCCCCCGGTACTCGACGAGGAGAGAGGAAGGGTACCTCCGACGCCCTCCAGGAAGGTTTGGTGGCACCCTCAGGTACCACCGCATCGGAGTCGGCTCGGCCGACAGGGATTTCTCCCGATCCCAAACCTTCACCTCGGGCGATCCGGAGCACGCCACCAACCAAACCACCACTCTACGCCAAAACGGTCGTGAAGCTTCCGTGCCATCTCACCACGGCACCGCGAAAGGGGCCTGCTCAACGAAGAAGAGGAGCAGGGACTCAGAACAACAACATTGTCGGCACGCGGGAGGGCCCAACCTCCACCGTCGACGACGGTAACCAACCGGACATGACAGCTGGAGCATACCGGTCCCGTGGGCCCACAGGTCCGGCCGGGTTTGCAGATGCCCGTAAGGCTCCCTCCTTCACGCTGCAGAAGGCATGCCGTCGGCGCCACCACTGCGAGTCCAAGCCGCTCCTCCTCCGCGCCACACAGAGGACGTCGAAGCCATGCCACTGGCCAGCCCGCTAGGACCCAGATGGGGCCGGGAGGGCCCAGATCTGGGCAGGGGGCGCGCCGCCGGCCACCGCACGTCACCACGCCGCCCTGCCGCCAAGGGCAGCACTGCCACCTCGCCCACCACCGGCAACCACCGCCGGGTCGCCGGGCCGCCGCCCAGCCGAGCAGCATCGCCGCTGTCACCTGCCCTGGGAATGGTACGAGCGCGCAGGGACAGAAGGGCCCGCCGCCACCGGCACCACCCGGGCCAGCGCCGGGGGCATCCGCCGGCGGCGGCGGGGAAGATCCAACAGGGGAGGGGGGAGGCGAGAAGAAGGGGATGGGCGCGCCGCCTCGGCCACTTCCCGGGAGGCGGCACAGGGCGGAACGGGAAGGAAGGCGGAAAAGGGGCGGAGAGGGCGGGCGCTACCGGCGGCGGCGGCGGCGCGGAGGGGCTAGGCGCCGCGACGGCGGTGGAAACCCTAAGCGGGAGGGAGCATGTCGGGGGCCTAGCGGGGGTGCATACAGTCCTACAAGCCCTTGTCTGACGTCTTTGTTCCTCTGTAATCTTCCGTGGATATTCACGGTGCGCACTAAGGAGATCCATTTGTGTGTGCACCCTGTTTAGCGCGCGCCCAGAGGAGGATAACACTGACGCACCACTCCTAGTAGAGATATCTGATGGATCACTGGCACGGTACGTACGTACACGACACGCCCGGTTCCTATCCCTTGTGCAAACATCAAACATGTCGATTTTCTTGTGGAAAACAATGCGGACAATCCTAAAGCATATATCAAGGTAGACGTACAAAGGACCTAGACCAATCAGATATGACCGTTGATCTGCGCAACGCCGTTTGTTACTCCATATATGCATGCATGTAGTAAAATCAAATGTATGGGCGGCAGATTTGCTAGCATTTCACAGCCAAAAAGATACGGAGGATCACGCGAGTTACCACTTACCACTACTCGTCAGGCGGCAACCATGGACTGCTGCTCCCACCACGTGTTTGCATTTGCCTTCATTACTTTCTGGATCATCGGCGGCTCGGCTATCGTCGTTTTCGCGCTTGTATCATTAGCCTACACGGAAGCCGGCGGCACCACGTTCGAGTACATCTTCCTCTCCATCTTCCTCGTCGCCTGGATAGCCTTCGGCGCCAATTTCTACCGCCTCGAGTTCTGCCCGCTCATGTCGTTGTCGGAGCTGGGGTGCCGGTGCCTGGCCAAGCTTCTCGGCGCGCTACAGTGGTGCCGCCGCGGGGTCAGCCGGCTTCTCTGCCTACCGTGCCGGTGGGGACGCGCCGCACGCGGCAAGCTATGGCGCTGGAGCGGCGGCGTTTCCGTTGATCTGCCGCAGTTCGTGATGCAAAGAGGAAGTGTTCCCGAGCCGCCGCCGGCGCGCGAGCTCACCGCGGACGACATTCCGGCGTGCGAGCAGGAGGAGGCCGCAGAGCGGCCGGGCGCCGCGTCAGAGTGTGCGGTGTGCCTCGGCGAGATGGAGAATGGAGACATGGTTAAGCGGCTGCCGGCGTGCTTGCACATGTTCCACCAGCACTGCATCGACGTGTGGTTGCGCGGCCACTCGACGTGCCCGGTCTGCCGGTTTGACGTTTTCGCCCCGTTGCCGTCTCAGTTTGCATGACATCTTCCTTGTTCGTGCAAATGTCGTCCCGATTGCCACCACTTTTTTTTTCCGGGTGAACAAGAGACCACCATTTTTTTCTATACAGTAGATTGATGCCTCAATGGTGATTACATCCCAATATGTTCATCTGTCGCTCATATATAGTACTTCCTCACCACAGCACTTATTTTGGAACATAGAAAGTACTTTTGGCTTTCTGGGGGCAAGCTTTCCCACTGCATGGTCGAACTCACCGCGGAAATTAGGCAACCGTGAATCTTTATATGCACAGAACCAACTCATTATAAAGCAAAGAGCACCATGACAAACCTGTAGATTAACAAATAAGAGGAAAACAAAATATCTCAAACATTTATCAAATGGTCAACGTGAAATATCTTAAAACCCTTGAGCATAGTAGCATTCATCATGTTCAAGGAATAGCCTGCTCCATTGCCTAACCAATAAAAAAGAGCATCTAAATTCTAAAGCATAAGCTCTGGAAGACTTCAACATGGTAGGCAAGTTGATTCTCATTGGTAGATTACTGTGTGCCAGTGCATGGCAGTTTGCAGCTAGCACTGTCTAAATATAATTTTTTTAAGACAAATTTGTGTCTAATGAACAGATTTCTGTTTTCGTATTTGATTCAAGGTCATTTTTTCTACCCATTCGCGCTTTGACACGTGTCACTGAGCACTCAGTCCAGACTGCAAACAAAACGTCTGTTTTCTTCCTTGGTTTAGGTCGAATTTGTTAGCCAGCCTCTTTGGCCACGTCTCTAACAGGTCCCCTTGCAAACCCGTTAATACACACGAAGACGACCCAAAAAACCACCACCCGGGGCAAGCAGCTGGATCTGAGGCTGCTATCCCTCAAAAAAAAAAAATCTGAGGCGATCCAGCGACCGCCTGGAGCCCCCCAGTAAGGTATCAACTCAGGTAAGCCCCTCCCCCTGCCCCCTACATACTGAATTTTTTTTTTCGAAACGGAGGCAAAAGTTTTGCCTCATCGATTAATTAAGAAGAAGAGAATTGCCCAGTTAATTTAAGGAAAACCGGGCGAAAACCTACACAAATAGAGCACAGACTAACTACTCACATGGCAAAAAATCCCCCAACCACACAGTCGGCCCTTGCCAAACTCTTCGAATGTACAGCATCCACAAACCCTGACACTACTACTACGCCAAGTGAATCCCAACAAGAACACCACAACACAAGACATCATGCACCTCCCAATCCAAGAGGACAAGCCGAGAGATCGAAGATCATCCATCAAGCAACCAGAGACGCCTTGCCTATGACGCCACTCTTGCCTTTGCCCATCTTCTTTTGTTTGCCCCTTATTGGCGTTCCCGTCAGGAGGCAAGCAATCGACCTGCCCAAACCAGGTCTAGCAACCTCCACGCTAGCGAGCAAGTCACAAAGTTCCTTTGCAAAGAGAGTATTTGGATTTGGAGTTGGAGTAGGTGCCAACACACTTGGCTCAATGGCCATGCCACTCACGGGCATCACCTGCTTGATGGTCGCAGATGAGGGAAGGGCAGCAACATCTGAAACTCAGCGCCGATGACTAACGTCGGCGCCCAATGGACTTAGGCGGCGAGATCGCACCGTCCAAATCACTACTCTCCCCGGCATCAACTATCTGGCTCGACTCCAGGGGTGATGTTGGTGGCAAGGCCACACTCGAGATCTCGAGAGGGTCTACCTGCAGTTGCTCGACACACAAAGGCAAAACCGGGCCCCCACACAACTCCCGAAGCTCGGGCATGATCTGTAACACCGGAGTCACAACCACATCATTGTCAAGTCCCTCAGAGGCTAATGGCGGTGAGCTGGCCCTAGCACGAGGGGAGAAACGACCATGAAGCCCGTCTCCCTTCTCAGCGTCGAAGCTGCCATCGGGCACAACCAAAGGGTGCAACACATGAGTAGTCTGCAACACAGGCGGCGTCAGGGAGAGCCCGCCCAGTGCAGCCTCAGCTCGCTCCATGAAGCTCTCCATCCGCAACATCCAACCTTTCATGGAGTCAACGACATCACGCAGAGGCTGGACTGTTTTCTCAAGCTGAAAGGAAGCCATACCAAGGAGCTCAGAGCGCAGCAGCTCGGCCTGCCTCTCCAAAGTGGGCTGCATCGAGATATCCGCTGGGGCCATTGAGCCAGCAGGAGCAGAAACGATCGATGCCCAAGAATCACGACAAGATGTCTTTGAGAGGGGCGGGGCTTCTTTTTGGACCTTGTATGGAGATGGAGCTTGTTGGTGCTCGACGGGGAGGCGGGGCAATGGCGACACAGTAGTTCTTCCCAAGGAGCCGAGGGGATGCCAGGCATTGCAGCACTCACGCGCTCGATGACCGTTCTCAAGGCATCGATAACATCTAAAAGGATCTCGACAATCCGCTGCACGGTGTCCAGGAAAGAGACATCTGCAACATCTACCATGAAGCCAAGCAGGGATGGGACGGGGAGCCAAAGCAGGGGCTTGTGACGCCTGAAAATTGTAAATTGTGCATGAAAAAACTGAATTTGTGATAGATAGAAACATATCGATTGATAAAAAACACAGACAAACACGTGTGGGAATGCTAGTATTAATTCCTACACTAGTGTTTATCAGTAAGTGCCTGCTCATGATTAACTCAGCAAGTTTTTCAGTTAGTATTTTCATTTTGTATTGTTTATTCTTCAGTATCTGAGTTCTAGTTTCAGTTTTCTTCATTCCTCGTTTTGTCAATTTAATACCTAAGAGAAACTAGGTATGATGCCTATATTCATGATCACACCTAGATATTCTCATAACTGTACACACCTAGGTATGATCATGTATATAGGCATCACGTCCGCGACAAGTAGACCGAAATGATTCTGCATCTACTACTATTACTTCACACATCGACCGCTATCCAGCATGCATCTAGAGTATTAAGTTCATAAGAACAGAGTACTGCTTTAAGTAAGATGACATGATGTAGAGGGATAAACTCATGCAATATGATATAAACCCCATCTTGTTATCCTCGATGGCAACAATACAATACGTGTCGTTTCCCTTTCTGTCACTGGGATCGAGCACCGCAAGATTGAACCCAAAGCTAAGCACTTCTCCCATTGCAAGAAAGATCAATCTAGTAGGCCAAACCAAACTGATAATTCGAAGAGACTTGCAAAGATAAACAATCATACATAAAAGAATTCAGAGAAGATTCAAATATTGTTCATAGATAATCTTGATCATAAACCCACAATTCATCGGTCTCGATAAACATACCGCAAAAGAAGAGTTACATCAAATAGATCTCCAAGAGAATCGAGGAGAACTTTGTATTGAGATCCAAAGAGAGAGAAGAAGCCATCTAGCTAATAACTATGGACCCGAAGGTCTGAGGTAAACTACTCGTACATCATCGGAGAGGCTATGGTGTTGATGTAGAAGCCCTCCGTCATCAATGCCCCCTCCGGCAGGACGCCGGAAAAGGACCCAAGATGGGATATCACGGGTACAGAAGGTTGCGGCGGTGGAACTAGGTTTTCGTGGATGCTTCTGATGGTTTGGGGGTACGTAGGTATATATAGGAGGAAGAAGTACATCGGTGGAGCAACATGGGCCCCACGAGGGTGGAGGGCGCGCCTGGGGGGAGGGGGGTAGGTGCGCCCCCTGCCTCGTGCTCTCCTCGTTGATTACTTTGCGTGGACTCCAAGTCCTCTAGATCACGTTCGTTCCAAAAATCTCGTTCCCGAAGGTTTCATTCCGTTTGGACTCCTTTTGATATTCTTTTTCTGCGAAACACTGAAATAGAAAAAAAACAGCAATTTGGGCTGGGCCTCCGGTTAATAGGTTAGTCCCAAAAATAATATAAAAGTGTATTATAAAGCCCATTAAACATCCAAAACAGAATATATAATAGCATGGAACAATAAAAAATTATAGATACGTTGGAGACGTATCAAGCATCCCCAAGCTTAATTCCTGCTCGTCCTCGAGTAGGTAAATGATAAAAACAGAATTTTTGATGTGGAATGCTTCTTAGCATAATTTTCAATGTAATTCTCTTAATTGTGGTATGAATGTTCAGATCCGAAAGATTCAAGACAAAAGTTTATGACATAAAACTAATAATACTTCAAGCATACTAACTAAGCAATTATGTCTTCTCAAAATAACATGGCCAAAGAAAGTTATCCCTACAAAATCATATAGTCTGGCTATGCTCTATCTTCATCACACAAAGTATTTAATCATGCACAACCCCGATGACAAGCCAAGCAATTGTTTCATACTTTTGGTGTTCTCAAACTTTTTCAATCTTCACGCAATACATGAGCGTGAGCCATGGACATAGCACAATATGTGGAATAGAATGGTGGTTGTGGAGAAGACAAAAGGATAATATAGTCTCACATCAACTAGGCGTATCAACGGGTTATGGAGATGCCCATTAAGAGATATCAATGTGAGTGAGTAGGGGTTGCCATGCAACGGATGCACTAGAGCTCTAAGTATATGAAAGCTCAACAAAAGAAACTAAGTGGGTGTGCATCCAACTCCCTTGCTCACGAAGACCTAGGGCATTTTGAGGAAGCCCATCATTGGAATATACAAGCCAAGTTCTATAATAAAAAATTCCCACTAGCATATGAAAGTGATAACATAGGAGACTCTCTATCATGAAGATTATGGTGCTACTTTGAAGCACAAGTGTGGTAAAAGGATAGTAGCATTGTCCCTTCTCTCTTTTCTCTCACATTTTTTTGTTTGGCCTTTTCTCTCTTTTTATGGCCTTTTTTATTTAGTCAGGAGTCTCATCCCGACTTGTGGGGGAATTATAGTCTCCATCATCCTTTCCTCACTTGGGACAATGCTCTAATAATGATGATCATCACACTTTTATTTACTTTACAACTCAAGAATTACAACTCAAAAATTAGAACAAAATATGACTCTATGTAAATGCCTCCGGCGGTGTACCGGGATATGCAATGAATCAAGAGTGACGTGTATGAAAGAATTATGAACGATGGCTTTGCCACAAATATGATTTCAACTACATGATCATCCAAAGCAATATGACAATGATGAAGCGTGTCATAGTAAACGGAACGGTGGTAAGTTGCATGGCAATATATCTCGGAATGGCTATGGAAATGCCATGATACACTACTAGGGAAAAGGCTAGCAGCAGCGCGGGTTTTAGGTGTATCAGTAGCGCGGGGAGTGGCGCTACTAATAAGGCGCTACAGCTAACACATAGCAGTAGCGCGTGCTCACCAGCGCTACTGCTACACAAGTGTAGCAGCAACGCGCTTAGTGGAAGCTCACTACTGCTAGTAGCTCTAGCGCGCTTTGCCTGGACGCGCTACTGCTATCGTGGCGCTGCTGCTAACTTTTATACACTCGCTACTGCTAATTTTAGTAGTTTTTTGTTTTTTCCGGCATATTTGTTTTATATTTGAACAGGCTTTATAGAAGAATCTTTAGCACATACAAATGTCATCATGATGCACATACAAATGCCTGCGAGACCACAAATGTAATCATAGCATATACATACAAATGGTCTCATCATAATCATCATCCAACACAAAGTGGTATCTTGTCATCATCTCGAAAATAGCGATACATGCAAGTCTCGAATACTTGCAACTACAACAACATAATCCATCTAAACAAAGGTATACGCAAGAAGAGCTATCACTATGAGTGAGAGAAGAACTATGCAGTACATGAGGTGGCGGTTACGAGTCCTCTCTCGCGCTAGCGTGAACCTCAAGTAACTAGCTTCTCCTTCTTGTCTGCTTTTGAAGCCTTTATGCATGGCGACCATGAACCCATTCACTTGCGCCTGACACTCATGCCACTCGTTGTACACCCCCGGAACCTTCCCTTTGTACACGACATAGCAATTCCATCTCGCCATCAAGAAACTAGGTACCTGTTAGAGATGCATGTTCATGAAGAGGATGTACAATCATATATATGCAACAAAATATACTAGAGCAACAGCGAAAAAGAAAGGTTAGCAACTAGATGCAACATACAGTATGCAAATTAATTAACTACAGGTACGCAGGTCATCGTACGCAAACTAACAAAGTAGCGTTACGCAAGTTTGGCAGGGACCGTGGACATCACAAAGTTTCATCGCTACAAAAAGTATACAAGTTCAACCGGCACATATGATCATCATCGGCATCATAAATCACTAGAAGTTCCATCCTTCCATATCATCGAGGATGGACCCTAGCTTCTTGAACGGCGTGAGGTCTAGACGTTGCATGCCTATGCGAGTTCAGACGTCAGCTCGCGATATAGGGCCGTGGTGGAACATCCCCTTCTCATCGACGACTTCTTTCATGATGATCGTCGCAATGTCGCTTTGGATGCGAAAGAAGTCATCTCTAAGTTTATAATCCGCTTCTCCATGAGATTCCAGCCACTTGTGGATATGATCATCATTTCAGCTTCTCATGCGAAGCTTTTGGTGATCCGTGTTGAACTGAATCATGAGATGGACGATGTAGAATCCATCCTTCTTGCTTGGTTTTGGGACATGGATGCAGGAGAAGTTAGTTTTATGCGCAAAACCCATCTTCTTGTTCCTTTGTTTCCTGGTCTGCACATGGCCACCTCTAAAGCTGAAGCCTTGGAGAGCATCATCTAGAATATTCATTATGTGGGTGTAGTCTTTTTTCTCGTAGTCTCTGGAAGGGTCAAAATACACGGCGTGGGAGACTTGCGGGTAAAGAATGATAAGGACGGCGCGCCCGTTGCTGCGGGGAAAAGACACCTCAAATTGTTCCCCATATGAGAGAGAAGGAATGATTGAAATGTACGAAAGGGTTGTCCGGAACTGACTTACTTTGGATGATAAGGCACGAGGACAATTTCCCGGTCCTTATTCTGTACCATGAAGTTTTGGAGGTACTCCCTAGCAGTTTCATGCTCAAAGTCGCCGAGACTCAAGAAAGACTCGTGCATGTAGTACAGATCCGCCACACAGATTTGCGAGACTTCTTCACTCTTCATGACGGAGCTCATATGTAGCGCAAAAAGGCGGACGATTGTAAATCGAGCCGCCTTTGTCGTAAACATCTCAAAGATATGGTCAAACCGCAGGAAGAACACCTCCGCGGGCCGTGTCTCGACGTAGCACTTCCCTCGTGCACACGAGCGCGTATGTCGGATATCCTGGATCCTTTGAGGCTAGTAGGATTTTCTCAGTCGACAGCACATGGTCGTGCAGTCTCCTGAGATCCCCTGATAGTGCCTCCAGCGGTTTCGGCGGTAGCATCAGCTCGCCCGTGAGATGTAACATGACTGCACCTTTCACGGGTACACGCTCTTCAGAATGCATCGTCTGGCTGCTATGTGCTCTGGCTTGTTTGGAGGCAGCTATCTTCCCTTATCTCTTCCTCTCCTTTTTCTTGGGCACCTTCCCCACCGGTATCTTCCCCACCGGTCTCGGCGCTGCCATCGGTGCCGGCGCCGTCGGTGTCGATGTCGGTGTTAGTACCATCATCGAGGCCAACCTGCAAACCTTGCTTAGCAGTCAAATAGTCGAGGTACTCTTGTTCACCCTCATAATCCATCTCGTCTGCATCTTGGTCAGAAGGCCCAGTTTCTTTGTTGTTCGACATGTTTCCTATGATTAAGTGTCCTCATTTATTTCTAAAAGTATGAATAAATGAGAAATGACATAAAAAAGAAATCTATGTGCCAGCACTCTATATGCCAACTATGTAGCACAAATCATACCTTTATTCACGGAAATTTGGCATGACCTTTGCTAAAAATGGACATATCGGCTTTGAAATTCACCGGAACAGAAATGAATCAACATTTAACATAGGCCACTCGGATCATTTTCCAAACATGACATGTCCAAAACATGACATATCCACATATCACATGTCCAGTTCAAATTTGCATATAAATTCAGCTAATTTTGAAACCTAGCTAAATTCATAACTAAATAGATAACCTAATTAACCTACTGCCCTAACTAAAACCTAAGTAAATTAACCGAAGAACCCTAGCAGAGAGAGGGGGGTTTACGGAGGGTGCAGGGGCGAGGAGGCAGGCCCGACGACGGCCGAGGTTGGGGGGGAGGAAGCAGAGGAGGGAGGCGAGGCCGACGGGTTGGGGCGAGGGCGGGTCGGCGTCGGGGCGGGTCGAGGCGCAGTGTGCTGACGGGGAAGAGAGAGTGGGCATTTGGGGGGAAAAGGCGGGATGAAGCAGGGAGAGTGAGAATTTTGGGTTAAGTGGACGTAGCAGTAGCGCGTTTGCACAAAACGGGCTGCTACTACCTTCAGTAGTTGTAGCGGTTTATACGTAATGCGCTACTACTACGTTCAGTAGCTGTAGCGGTTTAGACAAAACGCGCTGCTACTACCTTCGCTACTGCCAGTTTTCCTTTTTCTTTTCCTTTATTTTCTCCCACTTTTATTTCCCGAGAGCAGTGAGCGAAGGGAGGCGATATATATTGCATCATTTGACGGTTAAATATGTATGCAAAATAGGAACATATATATTACATCATTGGACCCATGCATAATAATGGCTAAGTGTGTATACAAAATAGGAATATATATATATATATATATATATATATATATATATATATATATATATATATATATATATATATATATATATATATATATATATATATATATATATATATACATCATTTGACCGATAACATACGGTTCCTCAATATTTGACGTTTTCGTTTTGAGTCAGCTTCTTTCCCTTCTTGTTCGTCGAAGAATAATTGAGCCCCTCATTGTGACTTTGCCTTTTCCATGAAGTACGATTTTTCTTAGGTAATGTAGTATTGATTCTTCTTTTGACATATACTTCATCATCATCGTCATCTTCCCTCATTGGGTTGCTGTACTGATCATAGTCTTCCTCGTTGGCGACTCCATCCGTTCCAATGATGTTCCTTTTGCCTCTCCTCGCGACAACACGACTGGGATTGCGTGGTTCAGTTATGAAGAAGCATTGTGTCACGTGCTTAGCGTGTACCCATGGCTCGTTTTTTGCGATAGCATTCACGGTAGCACTCTTGGCGTCGGGTATAGTCATGGTAGTGAAAATCCGGTTTTCTCTTTCGACATTCTTAGCCCATCTGACACGGAACATCTTCGTGTTGTGCAATCCAGAGTAGTCAAGCTCCCAGATCTCCTCGACCCTTCCATAAAATCGTTCAATTGCGCCGTTGTCACTGTCGGTCATGCATTCCACATCACCCCTGAGTTCTGATCATCGCTGTCCATATCTTTGGCCTCCGTGTAGAACGTGTATCCGTTGATATCATATGCCTGATAGGTTACGAGGTTGGGCGAGGGGCCATGTGCTAAGGCGTATATGAGCAATCCTTCCTTAGAGCCCTCCTCCGGGGGATTAGCAATAATATGCTCTTTGAACCAATGCAGGAAAGTGGAGTTGTGCTCTCTTGTAACCGGCGTTAAATCCTGCATACCCCGGTCACGATACTTCTTTGCGATAATTTCTTTGTGCGAGGCCACGAAAAGATCTACCTCGTCTAGGTGTTGTAGCACTACCAAGTTTGCTCTGTCAAAGTCGCTGCGTCGATCTGAGTATGCCACATGCAGTTCCCTGCGACCGTTGCAGTGACCATCTCCTTCGAGCCTCCCATCGTTCTTGTTAACGGGCCAACCAACACTAACACCAAAGCGGCTGGTCTGCGCCATATAGAAAATTCTCACAGAAAGAGATGCACTCTTGTGTCAAATAGCCCTGGACGATGCTTCCATCCGGACGGGACATGTTACGAACGAATCCTTTGATGATCCCATTCATCCTCTCAAATGGCATCATGTTGTGTAGGAATGACGGCCCCAGGTCTATTATGTCATCCACAATATGGACACACAGATGCACCATCACGTCAAAGAACGTGGGTGAGAAGTACATCTCAAGCTCATTCAGTATCACAACGATCTCTTACTGTAGCCTTCGGAGCTGCCTCACACTGATCGACTTTCGAGAGATGACGTAGAAAAAGTTGCAGAGACCAATAAGCGTGTCACGGACGTGCTTGTCCATTATCCCTCTAAGGGCAACAGGTAGTATCTGCGTCATCATCACATGACAGTCATGAGACTTCATCCCGCTGAACCTTTTCTTGTCTGTGTCTAGATATCTGCTTATCTTGCTGCAGTAACCGGAACTAACTTTGACTCCGGTAAGGCACTTAAAGAATTGATTAATCACAGCCTGACTTAAGGTGAAGCAAGAAGGTGGGCAATAATCCTCTTTCTTTATTTTCTTGCCCTTCTTCTCCCGTGCCTCTGTCTCCGTCTCTGTCTCGTCTGACATTTTATAGGGCGGCATGTGCAGATCTTCCCTGATTTTCAAATCTTTTAAGTCTTTTCTTGCCTTCGGCCCATCCTTGGTCTTATCCGGCATGTTCATTAGTGTTGCGAGCAAGCTCTCAAGGACATTCTTATAGATATGCATTTGATCAAGGCAATGAGGTGTATCGAGTTTGTGCCAGTACTCCAAGTCCCAGAACACAGACCTCGTCTTCCATACCTTCAGCAGCGGCTCCGGCGCCTTTCTCATCGTCTTTCCCGGTGCGGGGCACTCCTTCCAGTTTTTCAACAACTCATCGATTTCGGCACCGCTCCGCTTACGTGGAGGTCCTTGATGCTCAGTGTGACCATTGAATAAATCTCCACGGTTTCTCCACGGGTCGTCCTGTTCAAGCCATCTTGATGCCCCATGTACACGATTTTCCTGACCGCCATCTTTCCTTGGCGTTAGCTGCTTTGAGACATCGTATCATCCATGCACGCGTGCATCCGCAATATCCATGGCACACCGGCATGCCGCATATCCGTAATCGAGATAGTCGTGCCTTTGTCGTGATCAGCGCTGCTCTCATGTTGAAATACTCGCCTTTCTTTGGCGCCCCATGTCTTGGCGGTGTTTTCCATAACGTGTCTAACTCCTCTTGAAGTAGGCCCAGATACAAATTAATATTATTTCCTGGTTGTTTCGGCCCTTGAATAAGCATGCTCATGTGAATGTACTTCGATTTCATGCACAACCATGGGGGGGGGGGGGAGGTTGTACATCCGTACAAACACGGGCCATGTGCTATGGTTGGTGTTCTGGTTGCCAAACGGATTCATGCCATCGGTACACGCGCCGAGCACGATGTTCCTTGCATCACATTCAAAATACCGATAGAAGCTATTCAACGCTCTCCACTGGCTTCCATCCTTCACGTGTCTCAGCTTCTGATCATCTCCATCATCGGGCTTCTTCCTCTCCGCGTGCCAGCACATTAGCTTTGCTTCCTTGGGATCTACAAAATACCTCTGGAGACGGGGAGTAGTCGGTAAGTACCATACAACTTTCTGGGGACATTTCTTCCCGGCCTTCTTGTATCGAGAAGCATTGCACACCGGACAGCTTGTTTTTTCCGCGTGCTCCTTCCGATAAATTATGCAATCTTTGATGGATGCATGGTATCTAACGTGTGGCAGATCAAGAGGGAACACGATCTTCTTGGCCTCATCAACACTAGTAGGACATAGATTACCCGTGGGAAGAACATCCTTTAGGTACTTGAGATGCTCATCGAGGCTAGTGTTGGTCCATTTGTTTTTAGCCTTCGTCTTCGGGAGTTGGAGCGTGAAACTCAAGCGGGTCACCTCAGGATTGCAACCATCATACAATGGAGTGTTCGAGTCTACCACCAGTTGCTCCAGCTTAGCCTCCTCTCTAGAAGCAGCTCTCTCAAGATTCGTCTCCTGCGAAGCAATGCTTGAACATGAGGGTCCCGCATGATTGAACTTAGTACCGACGAACTTTACTGCGTGGAGTCCATGTCGTTCTCTCCGCCGCCATGTCTGGCCCCTTCTCCTCCGCCATGTCCATCCCCTTCTCCGCCGCCATGTCCGGCCTCTTCCCCGCCGCCATTATCAATCATCTCTTTGTCTTGCCCTGTGTCATCATTGCCTGCCCCGTCGGCATCCTCAACATCGTCATCCTCATCTTCAATTATCCACCGAGTATAGCCATCCATGAAACCAGTCATGAGCAGGTGCGCTTCGACACGACCATCGTCATGGGGGTCGAGCCAAACTATTCCTTTGCATTTTCGACACGGACATAAAACCTCTGTCAGGTTATTTTCTTTCATGTCCTGCACCGCCGACCGCAACCACCTATCCACCATCGTTCCACTGACCATCATGAACGTATGCACGGTAATAATAAAACAAATTGATTATAAAAATGCGTGCATGCATCAAAGTCATACAAAAATTCGGCATGACCTTCCCTAAAAATAGGAAATATATGGATCTAGAGTTTGCCCGGAATTCTCCGAAACGGAAATAAATCGACATTTCGGCAAAACATAGGCAACTCAAAAGCACAATTTGGTGTCAATTCATGCCACACACACAATTTCCATAAACATATCACACACACATAAACATATTTCCATTTTGCAAAAGCATGAAATTTTAATCACCTCTATCTCGAGATCGAGCACACGGTGGAAATGATGTTGTAGGGAGATCAAAAGTGCACAAAGCTCTTCTTGACAAAGATAGATCTAGTTAGAGGGCAAATAGGTCACTTAACTAAATCCTACATCTACCTAGCTACCTAATTTGGGAGGAGACAACTTCAACTAGTGGAGGGGGAAGGAAAAAGAGAAAGGAGATGCATTAATGGAGGTGGTGTAGTTAGGTAGGAGTAATGAAGAGAGAGAAAGGTAGATAGAAGAGGGAGAGTAATGGGGGAGAAGTATTGAGGAAGAAGAAGAGTGAGAGTGGGAGCATGTGGGAGGTAGGGGAAAGGGAAGAGAGGAGGGGGAGGGGGAAGGACGGGTGGGGAAAAGGTGGTGGGTTGGTGCGGATTAGCAGTAGCGCGGGAGTTAAAACGCACTGCTGCTAAGGAAGTAGCAGCAGGGCGCTTTGGGCAACGGCGCTACTGCTAACTGGGACCAAAAAGTGTGCCAATTTGAAATTTAGCAGCAGCGACCTCAGAAAAAGCGCGCTACTACTACATCCATAGCAGTAGCACGGCTCGCGGCACCACGCTGCTGCTAAATGGAGCTTGGCGGACACCGGCGGTCGATATTTGTAGCAGCACGGTTTACACCGAGCGCGCTATTGCTAAAAAGTTGTCAGTAGCGAGTTTCCCGCACACTCGCTACTACTAATTAGCAGCAGCGCTCCTTTTTGAGCCGCGCTGCTGCTAAGATTCTGTGTATAGGCTTTTCCCTAGTAGTGATACGTAGATATGGTGGCTGTTTTGAGGAAGGTATATGGTGGATGATACCGGCGAAAAGTGTGCGGTATTAGAGAGGCTAGCAATGGTGGAAGGAAGGAAGTGCGTATAATCCATGGACTCAACATTAGTCATAAAGAACTCATATACTTGTTGCAAAAATCTACAAGTTATCAAAGAAAAGTATTACACACATGCTCCTAGGGGGATATATTGGTAGGAAAATACCATCGCTCCTCCCCGACCGCCACTCATAAGGAAGACAATCAATAAATAAATCATGCTCCGACTTCATCACATAACGGTTCACCATACGTGCATGCTACGGGAATCACAAACTTTAACACAAGTATTCCTCAAATTCACAACTACTCAACTAGCATGACTCTAATATCACCATCTTCATATCTCAAAACAATTATCAAGCATCAAACTTCTCATAGTATTCATCACACTCATAAGATTTGTTCTTACTAATCTTGGATGCCTATCATAATTAAAGCAAATTACCATGCTGTTTTGTAGGACTCTCAAAATAATAAAAGTGAAGCATGAGAGAACAATAGTTTCTATAAAACAAATCCACCACCGTGCTCTAAAAGATATAAGTGAAGCACTAGAGCAAAAACTATATAGCTCAAAAGATATAAGTGAAGCACATAGAGTATTCTAATAATTTCTGAATCATGTGTGTCTCTCTCAAAAGGTGTGTACAGCAAGGATGATTGTGTCAAACTAAAAAAAAGACTCAAATCATACAAGACTCTCCAAGCAAAACACATATCATGTGGTGAATAAAAATATAGCTCCAAGTAAAGTTACCGATGGATGAAGACGAAAGAGGGGATGCCTACCGGGGCATCCCCAAGATTTGGCTTTTTGGTGTCTTTATATTATCTTGGGGTGCCATGGGCATCCCTAAGCTTAGGATCCTGCCATTCCTTGTCCCATAATCAATCAAATCTTTTACCCAAAACTTGAAAATTTTACAACACAAAACTCAACAGAAAATCTCGTGAGCTCCGTTAGCGAAAGAAAACAAAATACCACTTCAAGGTACTATAATGAACTAATTCTTTATTTATATTGGTGTTAAACCTACTGTATTACAACTTCTGTATGGTTATAAACTATTTTACTAGCCATAGATTCATCAAAATAAGCAAACAACACACGAAAAACAGAATCTGTCAAAAACAGAAAAACAGAACAGTCTATAGTAATCTGTAACTAACGCAATCTTCTGAAACTCAAAAAATTCTGCCAAAATAGGACGACCTAAATAATTTGTTTACTTATCTTCTGCAATTTTAATAAATATTTTATCACGTTCTGGTGATTTTTAACAATTGTTTCCGTGGACAGATAGTTTCTGGAATTTTCTGCAAGATCAAATAACTATTATCCAAGAAGTTCCTATAGGTTTAACTTGGAACAAACACTAAATAAAAAACAAAAACAAATCTAACCAGAGGCTAGATAAAAGATTTATTCCTAAACAGAAGCAAAAAGCAAAAAAAAAACTAAAATAATATTGGGTTGCCTCCCAACAAGTGCTATCGTTTAACGCCCCTAGCTAGGCATAAAAGCAAGGATAGATCTAGGTATTGCCATCTTTGGAAGGCAATCCATAAGTGGATCTCATAATAGATTCATAAGGTAATTTTATTTTATTTCTAGGGAATTGTTCCATGCCTTTCCTTAGTGGAAATTGGAATCTAATATTCCCTTCCTTCATATCAATAATTGCACCAATCGTTCTAAGGAAAGGTCTACCAAGAATAATAGGACATGAAGGATTGCAATATATATTAAGAACAATAAAATCTATTGGCACATAGTTCCTATTTTCAACAATAAGAACATCATTAATTCTTCTCATAGGTTTCTTAATAGTGGAATCCGCAAGGTGCAAGTTTAAAGAGCAATCATCAAATTCGCGGAAACCTAACAAATCGCACAAAGTTTTCGGAATCGTGGAAACACTAGCACCCAAATCACACAAAGCATAGCATTCATGATCTTTAATTTTAATTTTAATAGTAGGTTCCCACTCATCATAAAGTTTTTTAGGGATAGAAACTTCCAACTCAAGTTTTTCTTCATAAGATTGCATTAAAGCATCAACAATATGTTTGGTAAAAGCTTTATTTTGACTATAAGCATGAGGAGAATTTAGCACGGATTGCAACAAGGAAATACAATCTATCAAAGAGCAATTATCATAATTAAATTCCTTGAAATCCAAAATAGTGGGTTCATTGATATCTAAAGTTTTGACTTCTTCAATCCCACTTTTACCAATTTTATCATCAAGATCTAAAAAATCCAAATTTTTGGGGCGCCTTCTAGGTAAAGGTAACTCATCTCCAGTCCCATAACTATCAATAATCATATTGCAAAACAAAGATTTAATAGGGGACACATCAATAACTTTTAGATCTTCATCTTTATTCTCATAAAAATTAGAAGAACACGCTTTCACAAAGCAATCTTTCTTAGCACGCATCCTATCGGTTCTTTCTTTGAACTCATCAATGGAAATTCTCATGGCTTTGAGAGACTCATTGATACCATTCTTAGGTGGAATAGATCTAAGTTTCAAAGAATCAACATCAAGAGAAATTCTATCAACGTTCCTAGCCAATTCATCAACTTTAAGCAATTTTTCTTCAAGCAAAGCATTGAAATTCTTTTGTGAATTCATAAACTCCTTAACACTAGTCTCAAATTCAGAGGGAATCTTATTAAAATTTCCATAAGAATTGTTGTAGGAATTACCATAATTATTAGAGGAATTACTAGGGAACGGCCTAGGATTATAGTTTCCTCTATACGCATTGTTACCAAAATTATTCCTACCAACAAAGTTCACATCCATAGATTCATTATTATTCTCAATCCAAGTAGACAAAGGCATATCACTAGGATCAGAAGAAACACTTTTAGTAGCAAATAATTTCATGAGTTCATCCATCTTTCCACTCAACACATTAATTTCTTCTATCGCATGCACTTTTTTATTTTTAGATCTTTCGGTGTGCCATTGAGAATAATTAACCATAATATTATCTAGGAGTTTAGTAGCTTCTCCTAAAGTGATTTCCATAAAAGTGCCTCCCGCGGCCGAATATAAAAGGTTTCTAGAAGCAAAATTCAATCTGGCATAATTTTTTTGTATAATCATCCAAAGATTCGAGCCATGTGTAGGGCAATTACGTATCATTAATTTCATCCTCTCCCAAGCTTGTGCAACATGTTCATGATCAAGTTGCTTAAAATTCATGATATCGTTTCTAAGAGAGATGATTTTAGCGGGAGGAAAATACTTAGAGATAAAAGCATCTTTGCACTTATTCCATGAATCAATACTATTTTTAGGCAAAGACGAAAACCAAATTTTAGCACGATCTCTAAGCAAAAAAGGAAATAGCTTCAATTTAACAATATCATTGTCCACATCTTTCTTCTTTTGCATATCACACTAATCAACGAAGCTATTTAGATGGGTAGCGGCATCTTCACTAGGAAGGCCGGCGAATTGATCTTTCATGAAAAGATTCAACAAAGCAACATTAATTTCACAAGATTCAGCTTTGGTAAGAGGAGCAATCGGAGTGCTAAGAAAATCATTGTTGTTGGTATTGGTAAAGTCACACAATTTAGTATTGTCTTGAGCCATCGTGACAAGCAAACGATCCAACACACGAGCAAACAAGAAGCAAGTGAAAAAGAGGCGAACGGAAAAGAGAGGGAGAATAAAACGGCAAGGGTGAAGTGGGGGAGAGGAAAACGAGAGGCAAATGGCAAATAATGTAATGCGAAGGATAAGAGTATGTGATGGGTACTTGGTGAAGGAAATATGCCCTAGAGGCAATAACAAAGTTATTATTTATTTCCTTATATCATGATAAATGTTTATTTTTCATGCTAGAATTGTATTAACCGGAAACATGATACATGTGTGAATACATAGACAAACAGAGTGTCACTAGTATGCCTCTACTTGACTAGCTCGTTGATCAAAGATGGTTATGTTTCCTAGCCATAGACAAAGAGTTGTCATTTGATTAACGGGATCACATCATTAGGAGAATGATGTGATTGACTTGACCCATTCCGTTAGCTTAGCACTTGATCGTTTAGTATGTTGCTATTGCTTTCTTCATGACTTATACATGTTCCTATGACTATGAGATTATGCAACTCCCGTTTACCGGAGGAACACTTTGTGTGCTACCAAACGTCACCACGTAACTGGGTGATTATAAAGGTGCTCTACAGGTGTTTCCGAAGGTACTTGTTGGGTTGGCGTATTTCGAGATCAGGATTTGTCACTCCGATTGTCGGAGAGGTATCTCTGGGCCCACTCGGTAATGCACATCACTTAAGCCTTGCAAGCATTGCAACTAATGAGTTAGTTGCGGGATGATGTATTATGGAACGAATAAAGAGACTTGCCTGTAACGATATTGAACTAGGTATTGAGATACCGACGATCAAATCTCGGGCAAGTAACATACCGATGACAAAGGGAACAACGTATGTTGTTATGCGGTTTGACCGATAAAGATCTTCGTAGAATATGTGGGAGCCAATATGAGCATCCAGGATCCGCTATTGGTTATTGACCGGAGACATGTATCGGTCATGTCTACATAGTTCTCGAACCCGTAGGGTCCGCACGCTTAAAGTTCGATGACGGTTATATTATGAGTTTATGTGTTTTTATGTACCAAAGGTAGTTCGGAGTCCCGGATGTGATCACGGACATGACGAGGAGTCTTGAAATGGTCGAGACGTAAAGATCGATATATTGGACGACTATATTTGGATACCGGAATGGTTCCAGGTGAGATCAGGATAATACCGGAGCACCGGGAGGTTATCGGAACCCCCCGGGAGGTATATGGGCCTTAATGGGCTTTAGTGGAAAGGAGGGGAAAGGATAAAGGGAGGGGGCGTGCCCCCCCCCCCCAAGCCCAATCCGAATTGGGAGGGGGGCCGGCCCCCTTTCCTTCCTCCCTCCTTCCTCTTCCTTCCCTACCCCTCTCCAAATAGGAAAAGGAGGAGTCCTACTCCCGGTGGGAGTAGGACTCCCCCCTTGGGCGCGCCTCCTCCCCTTGGCTGGCCCTCTCCTCCCCCCTTTATATACGGAGGAGAGGGGCACCCCATAGACACAACAATTGATCTCTTGGATCTTTTAGCCGTGTGCGGTGCCCCTCTCCACCATAGTCCACCTTGATAATATCATAGCGGTGCTTAGGCGAAGCCCTGCGTCGGTAGAACATCATCATCGTCACCACGCCGTCGTGCTGACAGAACCCTCCCTCAAAGCTTGGCTGGATCGGAGTTCGAGGGACGTCATCGAGTTGAACGTGTGCAGAACTCGGAGGTGCCATGCGTTCGGTACTTGATCGGTCGGATCGTGAAGACGTACAACTACATCAACCGCGTTGTGTTAACACTTCCTCTTTCGGTCTATGAGGGTACGTGGACACACTCTCCCCTCTCGTTGCTATAGATCACCATGATCTTGCGTGTGCGTAGGATTTTTTTTGAAATTACTACGTTCCCCAATAGTGGCATCCGAGCCTGGTTTTATGTGTTGATGTTATATGCACGAGTAGAACACAAGTGAGTTGTGGGCGATACAAGTCATACTGCTTACTAGCATGTCACACTTTGGTTCAGCGGTATTGTTGGATGAAACGGCCCTGACCGACATTACGCGTACGCTTATGCGAGACTGGTTCTACCGACGTGCTTTGCACAAAGGTGGCTGGCGGGTGTCAGTTTCTCCAACTTTAGTTGAACCGAGTGTGGCTACGCCCGGTCCTTGAGAAGGTTAAAACAACACTAACTTGACGAACTATCGTTGTGGTTTTGATGCGTAGGTAAGAACGGTTCTTGCTCAGCCCGTAGCAGCCACGTAAAACTTGCAACAAAAAAGTAGAGGACGTCTAACTTGTTTTTGCAGGGCATGTTGTGATGTGATATGGTCAAGGCATGATGCTATATTTTATTGTATGAGATGATCATGTTTTGTAACCGAGTTACCGGCAACTGGCAGGAGCCATATGGTTGTCGCTTTATTGTATGCAATGCAATCGCCCTGTAATTGCTTTACTTTATAACTAAGCGGTAACGATAGTCGTAGAAGCAATAGTTGGAGAGACGACAACGATGCTACGATGGAGATCAAGGTGTTGCGCCGGTGACGATGGTGATCATGACGGTGCTTCGGAGATGGAGATCACAAGCACAAGATGATGATGGCCATATCATATCACTTATATTGATTGCATGTGATGTTTATCTTTTATGCATCTTGTTTTGCTTTGATTGACGGTAGCATTATAAGATGACCTCTCACTAAATTTCAAGATAAAAGTGTTCTCCCTGAATATGCACCCTTGCCAAAGTTCGTCGTGCCCAGACACCACATGATGATCGTGTGTGCTAAGATCTACGTCCATCTACAACGGGTGCAAGCCATTTTTGCTCACGCAGAATACTGAGGTTAAACTTGACGAGCCTAGCATATGCAGATATGGCCTCGGAACACTAAGACTGGAAGGTCGAGCGTGAATCTTATAGTAGATATGATCAACATAGTGATGTTCACCATTGAAAACTACACCATTTCACGTGATGATCGGTTATGGTTTAGTTGATTTGGATCACGTGATCACTTAGATGATTAGAGGGATGTCTATCTAAGTGGAGTTCTTAAGTAATATGATTAATTGAACTTAAATTTATCATGAACTTAGTACCTGATAGTATTTTGCATGTCTATGTTTGTTGTAGATAGATGGCTCGTGCTGTTGGTCCGTTGAATTTTAATGCATTCCTTGAGAAAGGAAAGTTGAAAGATGATGGTAACAATTACACGGACTGGGTCCATAACTTGAGGATTATCCTCATTGCTGCACAGAAGAATTATGTCCTGGAAGCACTGCTAGTGCCAAACCTGCTGCAGGAGACCAGATGTTATGAACATCTGGCAGAGCAAAGCTGATGACTACTCGATAGTTCAGTGTGCCATGCTTTACGGATTAGAACCGGGACTTCAACGACGTTTTGAACGTCATGGAGCATATGAGATTTTCCAGGAGTTGAAGTTATTATTTCAAGCAAATGCCCGGATTGAGAGATATGAAGTCTCCAATAAGTTCTATAGCTGCAAGATGGAGGAGAATAGTTCTGTCAGTGAGCATATACTCAGAATGTCTGGGTATAACAATCACTTGATTCAACTGGGAGTTAATCTTCCAGATGATAGCGTCATTGACAGAATTCTTCAATCACTGCCGCCACGCTACAAGAGCTTCGTGATGAACTATAACATGCAAGGGATGGATAAGGTGATTCCCAAGCTCTTCGCAATGCTAAAGGCTGTGGAGGTAGAAATCAAGAAGGAGCATCAAGTGTTGATGGGCAACAAGACCACCAACACCAAGAAAAAGGGCAAAGGGAAGAAGAAGGGGAACTTCAAGAAGAATAGCAAACAAGTTTCTGCTCAAGAGAAGAAACCCAAGCCTGGACCTAAGCCTGAGACTGAGTGCTTCTACTGCAAGCAGACTGGTCAATGGAAGCGGAACTGCCCCAAGTATTTGGCAGATAAGAAGGATGGCAAGGTGAACAAAGGTATATGTGATATACATGTTATTGATCTGTACCTTACGAGCTCACAAGAGCACTGGGTATTTGATACTGGTTCATTGCTAATATTTGCAACTCAAAACAGGGACTACGTAATTGCTTAACACTGGCTAAGGACGAGGTGACGATGCGCGTGGGAAATGGTTCCAAAGTCGATGTGATCGCCGTCGGCATGCTACCTCTACATCTACCTTCAGGGTTAGTTCTATACCTAAATAATTGTTATTTGGTGCCAGCGTTGAGCATGAACATTATATCTGGATCTTGTCTGATGCGAAACAATTATTCATTTAAATCTGAGAATAATGGTTGTGTCGGTGTGGAACGACACCTATGGGATCACAAGAATCCCTACTACGGTTGCCGGGGCACGGGGTTGCGAGAAGAGCATGGCTAGTAGACAACACAAGGATCGTTTACCCAGGTTTGGGCCGCGAGGATACGTAAAACCCTAGTCCTGCTTTTGGTGGGTGTATTTCAGAGAGTTCTTGAGCTCTCGAAATAGCTGTGGTCAGTGCGTGGTTCGAAAGAGTCGAATCCCTCTCCAGTATGCCATGGGCCTCCTTTTATAGTCGAAAGGGGCTGCCACAGTGGCACATAGGAGGTGTAAAGGCGTACAGTGCCCTGAGCTTATCGCTCGTATTATAGGACAAGACACATTTATTGCGTACCTTAGGTGTCCCCTTGCTTTATTGGGGACGGGGGCGAGGCCCGTCCCGTCCGTCGCCGCTCCTCCTCGCTTTGACACGCGCCCTGGCCAGCGGTGCGTGCGGCGCCATGTAGGCTGGCAGGCAGCTGAGGTGGCGCGGTGGTGGAGCCTTCACGAAGATCTGCATGCCGCCACGCAGGCGCTCGATGAGTTGGCCCAGGAGCTGCATGTTGCCACGCAGGTGCCCGCCCAGCTGGTTGGGCTGGCAGCTGCATGTGAACGGCAGTGGGAGCTTGGTTGGCGCGGGCCAGGTTGTGGCCCCGCTGGCGTCCTTGGTGGGGCCTTGCCGGGTGGCCCGGCAAGGGTCTTGCCGTGGCGCGCTGTCGTCCCCGGCAAGGGCCTTGCCGGGGGTCTCGTGTCCTTCCTCGGCAAGGATCTTGCCGAGGATCGTCGTCTTCTAATCCTCATCTGATCTTGAATATGCCTCCACAAAGATCTGCATGCCACCACAGAGGTGCCTTCCCGTGCCCTGGCCCCACATAGATGATGGCGTTGGGGACCGTGGGCTAAAGGGCGGCTCGCTCTGTTGGTGTGGGGCGAGCTGCCCCGACAAGGGTCTTGCCGGGGCTGCTGAGGCTGCCCCGGCAAGGGTCTTGCCGGGGGAACCTACTTCGTCCCTCTTCTTTTTGTGGTCTTGGCCTTGGCGTTGCTCTGATTACCTTTGGCTTTGGTCTCACCTTGGCTCACCTCCCGTGTTCTACTCAGTGTGGCCACGGACGCGGCTCCGACTGCCCGTGCACAGGTTAAGGGGTACAAAACCCACCCCTCTTTTTGTACACCGACAGGAGACCCCGGGCCTGGGCCACACATAAGCGTGACACGTTGTTGGGCCAGGCCCAAAACAGTGCGCGGGCAGGTGGGGCGGTTTTTTACCGTGGTAAGACTCTTTGCGCGCTTCGCTTCCCACGACGCGCGCGCGAGGCGCGGCGTGGAGGGGTGTGCGTGACGTGGGCGGCTTGCGTGGGGCGGTTTCCGCATGCATGCGTCACATCGCAGTAAAGAGGCGGCTCGCGCCTTCCCCGTAAAAAGAGGGAGTCGTGGAGGTGCGGCTCATTTACTGAATGGGGCCGGGCCGCGGTCTTCAAGGCGTCCACTCCCCATGATCACGAGGTGGGGAGATGTCGCCTCACCCGTCCCCTCAGTTCTGCACTTCCGCCACGCGTCCTTCATGCGCTTGGGGTGGCAAGCGGTGGAGGCGGGAAACCGGTCCGTCGCGGGTTGGGGCAGCGGGTCGGTCCTGATTCCCTGCGCCTCTGGTGGCTGGATTGGCCGAGCGGGGCGGCCGAGCCCCGACCCCGCCCCTTTATAAAGAGGGGGAAGGGGGGATGGCGTCCCGAATTCTCCTGTCATCTATCTCTTCTTGCTTATGCTTCTTCCTTCCACTCGCCATGGAGAAAGGGAACCCGGGTCCCTCGACGGTGGCGGCGAGAGTCACGCTCGACAGTGCACCCCTCCTCCTCCTAAGCCCATGGTGGTGGAACCGGCCGCGAGGGGAAGGGGGAGGGGGCGAGGCTGGGCAGAGGTCGTAGTGCTCGGGGAAGAGGAGGACGGGGCGGCGCGCCGGCTTCGCCCCCGCCAATGGTGCCTTTCACGATGGAAGGCCATGTCAGAGACCAGCCTTGCGAGTTCTTCATTAGGCTGCGCCGGCCTCCGCGTCGTCGTCTCCATCTTCCTGCCCCGTTCGCTCGAGAGATGGAGCGTGACCGGCCTCAATCCCTCAGATTGCATATGAGGGGTTGTGGGAATGGGGGCACGCGGGTCGACGTTGACTTCCCGACTCCTCAGGTCATGTACCTCCGTCGTGGGTGGAAGACGTTCGCTCGCATCCACAGCCTGACAGCGGGGCACGTCCTCTACTTCAAATTAATGGAGGATGGCCTGCTCTCCGTCAAGGTCTTCGGAGAGTTCGGGACTCGCCTGAAGTGTTGCATGGAGAGCTCCTCCGATGGAGATTCTGACGATGGAAGCTCTTCCTCGAGCGAAAGATATGAGGAGGACAACAAGGCAGATGGCGGGGATGAGTCCGACTAGGCGTCGAATGCCCCGCGCCTGGGTGGGTGCAGCAGCAGCAGCATCTGCACCTGGCCGCTCCTCCGGCAGAGGTTTGCCGGGGGCGGGGCTAGCTCCTTGAACTTCTCGGGGCCGTCTCCTTGGGCGGCTGGCGTCGGGAGGCTACGGAAGAGGAAGAGGGCGGGCGGCAAGGCCGTCAACTCGGAGTACGCGGGCACCAACACCTTCATCACGTATTGTCGGTCCTGCCGCCTCGTCTTCCAGCTCGTTTCCCGGCACCGTCATCACTGGCCCACCCATGGGCGGCCACCGAGGTGTTCTCTTGGTGCTTCCTGCTGCTCGTGGCTCGCCTAGGCGCCCCTTTTGCCCTTTCGCCTCCTTGACCTGCCTCCTGAGGAGAGGGACAAGAAAGGGATTACGGGCATCTTATCTCTTTTTTAGTTTGTAAGCCTGCGGGCCTTCATTAAATTTAGAACTTGTAATCCCCTTGCTCATGTTTTTCATCTTGCACGAACTGTACCTGTATGGGATGTTTTTAATTTAAAAGGGATGCTTGCCGGGTTTTTCGTTCATGGGTAAATCCCGTGACAAGGAGCGAATCCTTGTTATTGTTTAAGATAAACGTTTTTCGCACGGCAACAGGCCTTGCCGTCCCCCACTCCACTCGACCGCTCTCGCGCTCTTGGCGGAGGCAGGGATGAGGTGGGCTTTAGGCTCCTCGTTCTACCTCCTTGCCGCCGCGGCTGATACATCTCCAACGTATCTATAATTTTTGATTGCTCCATGCTATATTATCTACTGTTTTGTACATTATTAGGCTTTATTATTCACTTTTATATTACTTTTGGGACTAACCTATTAACCGGAGGCCCAGCCTAGAATTGCTGTTATTTTTGCCTATTTCAGAGTTTCGTAGAAAAGGAATATCAAACGGAGCCCAAACAGAATGAAACCTTCGGGAACATGATTTTCAGAATGAATATGATCCAGGAGACTTGGACCCTACGCCAAGAAACAAAAGAGGAAGCCACAAGGTAGGGGGGCGCGCCTACCCCCAGGGCACGCCCTCCACCCTCGTTGGCCCCCAGTTGCTCCACCGACATACTCCTTCTTCCTATATATACCTACGTACCCCAAACGATCAGATACGGAGCCAAAAACCTAATTCCACCGCCGCAACCTTCTGTACCCACGAGATCCCACCTGTTCCGGAGCTCCGCCGGAGAGGGCATCCATCACGGAGGGCTTCTACATCAACACCATAGCCTCTCCGATGAAGTGTGAGTAGTTTACTTCAGACCTTCGGGTCCATAGTTAGTAGCTAGATGGCTTCTTCTCTCTTTTTGGATCTCAATACAATGTTCTCCCCCTCTCTCGTGGAGATCTATTTGATGTAATCTTCTTTTGCGGTGTGTTTGTTGAGACCGATGAATTGTGGGTTTATGATCAAGATTATCTATGAACAATATTTGAATCTTCTCTAAATTCTTTTATGTATGATTGGTTATCTTTGCAAGTCTCTTCGAATTATCAGTTTGGTTTGGCCTACTAGATTGGTTTTTCTTGCAATGGGAGAAGTGCTTAGCTTTGGGTTCAATCTTGTGGTGTCCTTTCCCAGTGACAGTAGGGGCAGCAAGGCATGTATTTTATTGTTGCCATCGAGGATAACAAGATGGGGTTTTTATCATATCGCATGAATTTACCCCTCTACATCATGTCATCTTGCTTAAGGCGTTACTCTGTTTTCATGAACTTAATACTCTAGATGCATGCTGGATAGCGGTCGATGAGTGGAGTAATAGTAGTAGATGCAGGCAGGAGTCGGTCTACTTGTCTCGGACGTGATGCCTATATACATGATCATACCTAGATATTCTCATAACTATGCTCAATTCTGTCAATTGCTCAACAGTAATTCGTTCACCCACGGTAAAATACTTATGCTCTTGAGAGAAGCCAATAGTGAAACCTATGGCCCCCGGGTCTATCTTCATCATATTAATCTTCCAATACATAGTTATTTCCTTTGCTTTTTTACTTTGTTTTTATTTTACTTTGCATCTTTATCACAAAAATACCAAAAATAATATCCTATCATATCTATCAGATCTCACTCTCGTAAGTAACCGTGAAGGGATTGACAACCCCTTATCGCGTTGGTTGTGAGGAGTTATTTGTATTGTGCAGGTGCGAGGGACTCGCGTGTAGCCTCCTACTGGATTGATACCTTGGTTTTCAAAAGCTGAGGGAAATAGTTACGCTACTGTGCTGCATCACCTTTCCTCTTCAAGGGAAAACCAACGCAGTGCTCAAGAGGTAGCAAGAAGGATTTCTGGCGCCGTTGCCGGGGATTCTACGCAAAAGTCAACATACCAAGTACCCATCACAATCCCTTATCTCCCGCATTACATTATTTGCCATTTGCCTCTCGTTTTCCTCTCCCCCACTTCACCCTTGCCGTTTTATTCGCCCTCTCTTTTTCCGTTTGCCTCTTTTTGGCTTGCTTTTTGTTTGCTCGTGTGTTGGATTGCTTGCTTGTCACGATGGCTCAAGATAATACCAAATTATGTGACTTTACCAATACCAACAATAATTATTTCCTTAGCACTCCCGACTGCTCCTCTTACCGATACTCAATCTTGTGAAATCAATGCTGCTTTGTTGAATCTTGTCATGAAAGATCAATTCGCCGGCCTTCCTAGTGAAGATGCCGCTACTCATCTAAATAGCTTCGTTGATTTGTGTGATATGCAACAGAATAAGGATGTTTATAATGATATTGTTAAATTGAAGCTATTTCCTTTTTCGCTTAGAGATCATGCTAAAGCTTGGTTTTCGTCTTTGCCTTAAAATAGTGTTGATTCTTGGAACAAGTGCAAAGATGCTTTTATCTCTAAGTATTTTCCTCCCGCTAAGATCATCTCTTTTAGAAACGATATTATGAATTTTAAGCAACTTGATCATGAACATGTTGCACAAGCTTGGGAGAGGATGAAATTAATGATACGTAATTGCCCTACTCATGGTTTGAATTTGTGGATGATTATACAAATCTTTTATGCCGGATTGAATTTTGCTTCTAGAAATCTTTTAGATTCGGCCGCGGGAGGCACTTTTATGGAAATCACTTTAGGAGAAGCTACTAAACTCCTAGATAATATTATGGTTAATTATTCTCAATGGCACACTAAAAGATCTACTAATAAAAAGGTGCATGCTATAGAAGAAATTAATGTTTTGAGCAGAAAGATGGATGAACTTATGAAATTATTTTCTACTAAGAGTGTTTCTTCTGATCCTAATGATATGCCTTTGTCTACTTTGATTGAGAATATTAACTAATCTATGGATGTGAATTTTGTTGGTAGGAATAATTTTGGTAACAACGCGTATAGAGGAAACTTTAATCCTAGGGCTTGTCCTAGTAATTCCTCCAATAATTATGGAAATTCCTACAACAACTCTTATGGAAATTTTAATAAGATGCCCTCTGAATTTGAGACTAGTGTTAAAGAGTTTATGAATTCTCAAAAGAATTTTAATGCTTTGCTTGAGGAAAAATTGCTTAAAGTTGATGAATTGGCTAGGAACGTTGATAGAATTTCTCTTGATGTTGATTCTTTAAAACTTAGATCTATTCCTCCTAAGCATGATATCAATGAGTCTCTCAAGGCCATGAGAATTTCTATTGATGAGTGCAAAGAAAGAACCGCTAGGATGCGTGCTAAGAAAGATTGCTTTATAAAAGCGTGTTCTTCAAATTTTTATGAAAACAAAGATGAAGATCTAAAAGTTATTGATGTGTCCCCTATTAAATCTTTGTTTTGCAATATGAATGTTGATAATGATGGGACTGAATATGATCCACCTTTACCTAGAAGGCGTTCCAAAAATTCGGAGTTTTTAGATCTTGATGCTAAAATTGATAAAAGCGGGATTGAAGAAATCAAAACCCTAGATGTTGCTAAACCCACTATTTTGGATTTCAAGGAATTTAATTATGAAATCTGCTCTTTGATTGATTGTATTTCCTTGTTGCAATCCGTGCTAAATTCTCCTCATGCTTATAGTCAAAATAAAGCGTTTACTAAACATATCGCTGATGCTTTGATGCAATCTTATGAAGAAAAGCTTGAGTTGGAAGTTTCTATCCCTAGAAAACTTTATGATGAGTGGGAACCAACTATTAAAATTAAGATCAAGGATCATGAGTTTTATGCTTTATGTGATTTGGGTGCTAGTGTCTCCACTATTCCCAAATCTTTGTGTGATTTGCTAGATTTCCGTGGTTTTGATGATTGCTCTTTAAACTTGCACCTTGCGGATTACACTATTAAGAAACCTATGAGAAGAATTAATGATGTTCTTATTGTTGCAAATAGGAATTATTTGCCCGTAGATTTTATCGTTCTTTATATAGATTGCAACCCTTCATGTCCTATTATTCTTGGTAGACCTTTCCGTAGAACGATTGGTGCAATTATTGATATGAAGGAAGGGAATATTAGATTCCAATTTCCATTAAATAAAGGCATGGAACACTTCCCTAGGAATAAAATAAAATTACCATATGAGTCTATCATGAGAGCCACTTATGGATTGCCTACCAAAGATGGCAATACCTAGATCTATCCTTGCTTTTATGCCTAGCTAGGGGCGTTAAGCGATAGCGCTTGTTGGGAGGCAACCCAATTTTATTTTTAGTTTTTTGCTTTTTGCTTCTGTTTAGGAATAAATATTTGTTCTAGCCTCTGGTTAGATGTGTTTTTATGTTTTAATTAGTGTTTGTGCCAAGTTAAACCTATAGGATCTTCTTGGATGATAGTTATTTGATCTTGCAGAAATTTCCAGAAACTTTCTGTTCACGAAAACAATTGTTAAAAATCACCAGAATGTGATAAAATAGTGATTCCAATTGCTGATGATCAATAAACAAATTGCCTAGGTTGTACTATTTTGGCTGAGTTTTTGGAGTTCCCGAAGTTTTGGTTAGTTACAGATTACTACAGACTGTTCTGTTTTTGACAGATTCTGTTTTTCGTGTGTTGTTTGCTTATTTTGATGAATCTATGGCTAATAAAATAGTTTATAAACCATAGAGAAGTTGTAATATAGTAGGTTTAACACCACTATAAATAAATAATGAGTTCATTACAGTATATTGAAGTGGTCTTTTGTTTTATTTTGCTAACGGAGCTCACGAGATTTCTGTTGAGTTTTGTGTTGTGAAGTTTTCAAGTTTTGGGTGAAAGATTTTTGATGGATTATGGAACAAAGAGTGGCAAGAGCCTAAGATTGGGTATTCCCATGGCACCCCCAAGATAATCTAAGGACACCAAAAAGCCAAATCTTGGGGATGCCCCGAAAGGCATCCCCTCTTTCGTCTACTTCCATCGGTAACTTTACTTGGAGCTATATTTTTATTCACCACATGATATGTGTTTTTCTTGGAGCGTCTTGTATGATTTGAGTCTTTGTTTTTTAGTTTTCCACAATCATCCTTGCTGTACACACCTTTTTAGAGAGCCATACATGATTTGGAAATTATTAGAATACTCATTGTGCTTCACTTATATCTTTTGAGTTATATAGTTTTGCTCTAGTGCTTCACTTATATCTTTTAGAGCACGGTGGTGGATTTGTTTTATAGAAACTATTGATCTCTCATGCTTCACTTAGATTATTTTGAGAGTCTTAAAGCATGGTAATTTTCTTAAATAATCATAATATGCTAGGTATTCGAGAATAGTAAAAACTTTCTTATGAGTGTTTTGAATACTAAGAGAAGTTTGATGCTTGATGATTGTTTTGAGATATGGAGGTAATAATATCAAAGTCGTGCTAGTTGAGTAGTTGTGAATTTGAGAAATGCGTGTGTTGAAGTTTGCAAGTCCCGTAGCATGCACGTATGGTAAACTTTATGTAACAAATTTGAAACATGAGGTGTTCTTTGATTGTCCTCCTTATGAGTGGCGGTCGGGGACGAGCGATGGTCTTTTCCTACCAATATATCCCCCTACGAGCATGCGCGTAATGCTTGGTTTTGATGACTTGTAGATTTTTGCAATAAGTATGTGAGTTCTTTATGACTAATGTTGAGTCCATGGATTATATGCACTCTCACCCTTCCATCATTGCTAGCCTCTTCGGTACCGTGCATTGCCCTTTCTCACATTGAGAGTTGGTGCAAACTTCGCCAGTGCATCCAAACCCCGTGATATGATATGCTCTTTCACACATAATCCTCCTTTTATCTTCCTCAAAACATCCACCGTACCTACCTATTATCGCATTTCCATAGCCATTCCGAGATATATTGCCATGCAACTTTCCACCATTCCGTTTATCATGACACATTCATCATTGTCATATTGCTAGCATGATCATGTAGTTGATCACATAGTATTTGTGGCAAAGCCACCATTCATAATTCTTTCATACATGTCACTCTTGGTTCATTGCATATCCCGGTACACCGCCGAAGGCATTCATATAGAGTCATACTTTGTTCTAGTATCGAGTTGTAATCATTGAATTGTAAATAAATAGAAGTGTGATGATCATCATTTAATAGAGCATTGTCCCAAAAAAAAGAGAAAGGCCAAAAAAAGAAGGCCAAAAAAAGGGGCAATGCTACTATCCTTTTTTCCACACTTGTGCTTCAAAGTAGCACCATGTTCTTCATATAGAGAGTCTTTTGAGTTATCACTTTCATATACTAGTGGGAATTTTTCATTATAGAACTTGGTTTGTATATTCCAACGATGGGCCTCCTCAAGTGCCCTAGGCCTTCGTGAGTAAGCAAGTTGGATGCACACCCACTTAGTTTCTTTTGTTGAGCTTTCATACATTTATAGCTCTAGTGCATCCGTTGCCTGGCAACCCTACTCCTTGCATTAACATCAATGATGGTCATCTCCATAGCTCGTTGATTAGCCTTGTTGATGTGAGACTTTCTCCTTTGTTTGTCTTCTCCACATAACCCCCATCATCATATTCTATTCCACCCATAGTGCTATGTCCATGGCTCACGCTCATATATTGCGTGAGAGTTTATAGGTTTGAGATTACTAAAGTATGAAACAATTGCTTGGCTTGTCATCGGGGTTGTGCATGATGAGAGCATTCTTGTGTGACGAAAATGGAACATGACTAAACTATATGATTTTGTAGGGATGAACTTTATTTGGCCATGTTATTTTGAGAAGACATTATTGCTTAGTTAGTATGCTTGAAGTATTATCATTTTTATGTCAATATGAATTTTTGTCTTGAATCTTTCGGATCTGAATATTCATACCACAATTAAGAAGAATTACATTGAAATTATGCCAAGTAGCACTCCGCATCAAAAATTATCTTTTTTATCATTTACCTACTCGAGGACGAGCAGGAATTAAGCTTGGGAATGCTTGATACGTCTCCAACGTATCTATAATTTTTGATTGCTCCATGCTATATTATCTGCTGTTTTGGACATTAATGGGCTTTATTATCTAGTTTTATATTATTTCTGGGACTAACCTATTAACGGGAGGCCCAGCCCAGAATTGCTGTTTTTTTGCCTATTTCAGAGTTTCAAAGAAAAGGAATATCAAACGGAGTCCAAACAGAATGAAACCATTGGGAACGTGATTTTCTCACCGAACATGATCCAGGAGACTTGGACCCTAAGTCAAGGAAGCTTTGAGGAGGCCACGAGGTAGGGGGGCGCGCCTACCCCCCAGGCACGCCCTCCACCCTTGTGGGCCCCCTGTTGCTCCACCGACGTACTTCTTCCTCCTATATATACCTACGTACCCCCAAACGATCAGATACGGAGCCAAAAACCTAATTCCACCGCCGCAACCTTCTGTACCCATGAGATCCCATCTTGGGGCTTGTTCCGGAGCTCCGCCGGAGAGGGCATCCATCACGGAGGGCTTCTACATCAACACCATAGCCTCTCCGATGAAGTGTGAGTAGTTTATTTCAGACCTTCGGGTCCATAGTTAGTAGCTAGATGGCTTCTTCTCTCTTTTTGGATCTCAATAAAATGTTCTCCCCCTCTCTCGTGGAGATCTATTCGATGTAATCTTCTTTTTGCGGTGTGTTTGTTGGGACCGATGAATTGTGTGTTTATGATCAAGATTATCTATGAACAATATTTGAATCTTCTCTTAATTCTTTTTTGTATGATTGGTTATCTTTGCAAGTCTCTTCGAATTATCAGTTTGGTTTGGCCTACTAGATTGGATTTTCTTGCAATGGGAGAAGTGCTTAGCTTTGGGTTCAATCTTGCGGTGTCCTTTCCCCGTGACAGTAGGGGCAGCAAGGCACATATTGTATTGTTGCCATCGAGGATAACAAGATGGGGTTTTTATCATATTGCATGAATTTATCCCTCTACATCATGTCATCTTGCTTAAGGCGTTACTCTATTTTCATGAACTTAATACTCTAGATGCATGCTGGATAGTGGTCGATGAATGGAGTAATAGTAGTAGATGCAGGCAGGAGTCGGTCTACTTGTCTCGGACGTGATGCCTATATACATGATCATACCTAGATATTGTCATAACTATGCTCAATTCATCAATTGCTCAACAAGAATTGCTCACCCACCGTAAAATACTTATGCTCTTGAGAGAAGCCACTAGTGAAACCTATGGCCCCCGGGTCTATCTTCATCATATTAATCTACCAATACTTAGTTATTTCCTTTGCTTTTTTACTTTGTTTTATTTTACTTTGCATATTTATCACAAAAATACCAAAAATATTATCCTATCATATCTATCAGATCTCACTCTCGTAAGTAACCGTGAAGGGATTGACAACCCCTTATCGTGTTGGTTGCGAGGAGTTATTTGTATTGTGCAGGTGCGAGGGACTCGCGCGTAGCCTCCTACTGGATTGATACCTTGGTTATCAAAAACTGAGGGAAAGACTTACGCTACTGTGCTGCATCACCCTTTCCTCTTCAAGGGACAACCAACGCAGTGCTCAAGAGGTAGCACGCACCCGACAATTCTTGGCAGCGCCGGTGTCGTCAGATCCTTCAACGGCAAGCTGATATGTCCATTTTGCATCATGCTTTTATATCGATATTTATTGCATTATGGGCTGTTATTACACGTTATGTCACAATACTTATGCCTATTCTCTCTTATTTTACAAGGTTTACATAAGGAGGAGAATGCCGGCACTGGAATTCGAATGGAAAAGGAGCAAATATTAGAGACCTATTCTGCACAACTCCAAAAGTCCTGAAACTCCAAGAAAGTCATTTTGGAAATAATAAAAATATTGAGCGGAAGAAGTACGCCGAGGGAACCCACTGCCACGAGGGTGGGGTGCGCGCCCTACCCCCCCAGGCGCCCCCTGCCTCGTGGGCCTGCTAACCCTTCGGTGGCCATCTTCGCTATATGAGGTCTTCGTCAAGGAAAAATCATAAGAAACCTTTGGGACGAGACTCCGCCGCCACGAGGCGGAACCTGGCGGAACCAATCTAGGGCTCCGCAGAGCTGTTCTGCGGGGACACTTCCCCGGAGGGGGAAATCATCGCCATCGTCATCACCAACACTACTCTCATCGGGAGAGGGCAATCTCCATCAACATCTTCACCAGCACCATCACCTCTCAAAACCCTAGTTCATCTTTTGTATCCAATTCTTGTCTCCAAGTCCGGGATTGGTACTACTAGGTTGCTAGTAGTGTTGATTACTCCTTGTAGTTGATGCTAGTTGGTTTATTTGGTGGAAGATCATATGTTCAGATCCTTTATGCATATTAATACACCTCTGATTATGTACATGAATATGCTTTGTGAGTAGTTACGTTTGTTCCAGAGGACAAGAGAGAAGTCTTGCTATTAGTAGTCATGTGAATTTGGTACTCGTTCGATATTTTGATGAGATGTATGTTGTCTAGCCTCTAGTGGTGTTATGTGAACGTCGACTACATAACACTTCACCATTATTTTGGCCTAGAGGAAGGCATTGGGAAGTAATAAGTAGATTATGGGTTTCTAGAGTGACAGAAGCTTAAACCCTAGTTTATGCATTGCTTCGTAAGGGGCTGATTTGGATCCATATGTTTCATGCTATGGTTAGGTTTACCTTAATACTTTTGTTGTAGTTGCGGATACTTGCAATAGAGGTTAATCATAAGTGGGATGCTTGCTCAAGTAAGAACAACACCCAAGCACCGTTCCACCCACATATCAAATTATCAAAGTACCGAACGCGAATCATATGAACGTGATGAAAGGTAGCTTGACGATATTCCCATGTGTCCTCGGGAGCGCTTTTCTCTATATAAGAGTTTGTCTAGGCTTGTCCTTTGCTAAGAAAAGGATTGGGACACCTTGCTGCACTTTATTTACTTTTGTTACTTGTTGCTCGCTACAAATTATCTTATCACAAAACTATCTGTTACCACTTATTTCAGTACTTGCAGAGAATACCTTGCTGAGAACCGCTTATCATTTCCTTCTGCTCCTCGTTGGGTTCGACACTCTTACTTATCGAAAGGACTACGATAGATCCCCTATACTTGTGGGTCATCAAGACTCTTTTCTGGCGCCGTTGCTGGGGAGTGAAGCGCCTTTGGTAGGTGGAATTTGGTAAGGAAAAATTTATATAGTGTGCTGAAATTTACTGTCACTTGTTACTATGGAAAGTAATCCTCTGAGGGGCTTGTTCGGGATATCTTCACCCCGACCAGTAGAGCAAAGAATTTCTCCTCAACCTACTGAACCTACTGAAAATGAAAATGTTCCCTTTGAAGTTCCTTCGGGTATGTTAGAAAAACTGCTAGATAATCCTTTTGTAGGAGATGGAACAAAGCATCCTGATGAGCACCTAATCTTTGTGGATGAAGTTTGTGGAATATTTAAGCTTGCAGGTATACCCGATGATATTGTTAAGAAGAAGGTTTTCCCTTTATCTTTGAAGGGAGATGTATCGACATGGTATAGGCTATGTGACGACACGGGATCATGGAACTATAAACGAATGAAATTGGAATTTCATCAGAAGTATTATCCTATGCATCTTGTTCATCGTGATCGCAATTATATATATAATTTCTGGCCTCGTGAAGGAGAAAGAATTGCTCAAGCTTGTGGGAGGCTTAAATCAATGTTATATTCATGCCCCAATTATGAGCTCTCAAGAGAAATAATTCTTCAAAAATTTTATGCTCGACTTTCTCATAATAATCAATCCATGCTCGATACTTCTTATGCTGGTTCTTTTATGATGAAGACTATTGAATTCAGATGGAATTTATTGGATAGAATTAAACGCAACTCTGAAGATTGGGATCTCGACGAAGGTAAGGAGTCAGGTATGACACCTAAGTTTGATTGTGTTAAATCTTTTATGGATACCGATATTTTCCGTAAGTTTAGCACTAAATATGGACTTGACTTCGAGATAGTAGCTTCTTTCTGTGAATCTTTTGCTACTTATGTTGATCTCCCCAAGGAGAAGTGGTTTAAGTATCATCCTCCCATAGAAGTAAAAGTAGCTGCACCTACTAAAGTTGAAGAAAAGACTGTCACTTATAATGATCCTATTGTTCCTACTTCTTATGTTGAGAAACCACCTTTCCCTGTTAGGATAAAGGATCATGCTAAAGCTTCAACTGTGGTTTGTAAAAGCAATATTAGAACTTATACACCTCCTGAGCAAATTAAAGTTGAACCTAATATTTCTATTGTTAAAGATCTCTTGGCTGATAATATTGATGGGCATGTTATTCAATTCTGCGGTGAAACTGCTAGAATTGCCAAACCTTGTGATAAAGATAAACATAGACCTGTGGTAGGCATGCCTCTTATTTCTGTTAATCATTGTTATCATGGCTTATGTGATATGGGTGCTAGTGCTAGTGTTATACCTATTGCCTTATACAACGAAATTAAGCATGATATTGCACCTGCTGAGTTAGAAGATATTGATGTTACAATTAAACTTGCCAATAGAGATACTATATCAGCAATGGGAATTGTTAGAGATGTTGAAGTCTTGTGTGGGAAAACTAAATATCCTGCTGATTTTCTTGTTCTTGGTTCCCCACAAGATAGCTTTTGTCCCATTATTTTTGGTAGACCCTTCTTGAACAATGTTAATGCTAGAATAGACTGCGAAAAGAATGTTGTTACTATTGGCTTGGGTGATATGTCTCATGAGTTTAATTTCTCTAAATTTAGTAGACAACACCGTGAAGAAGAATTGCCTAGTAAGGATGAAATTATTGGTCTTTCTTCTATTGCTGTACCTCCTAGTTATCCTTTAGAACAATATTTGCTAGACCATGAAAATTATATGTTTATTTATGAAAGAAGGGAAATAGATGAAGTATTCTTTAAACAGGAACCTATTCCGAAGCACAATTTGCCTGTTGAAATCCTACGGGATCCTCCTCCACCCAACGGTGATCCTGTGTTCGAGCTTAAACTGTTGTCTGATACTCTTAAATATGCTTATCTTGATGAAAAGAAGATATATCCTGTTATTATTAGTGCTAACCTTTCAGAGCATAAAGAAGAAAGATTATTGAGAACTCTGAAGAAACACCGTGCTGCTATTGGATATACTCTTGATGATCTTAAGGGCATTAGTCCCACTCTATGTCAACATAAAATAAATTTGGAAGAAGATGCCAAACCAGTTCGTGATCATCAACGAAGGCTGAATCCTAAAATGAAGGAGGTGGTAAGAAAAGAAATACTAAAGCTCCTTGAAGCAGGTATAATTTATCCCGTTGCTGATAGTCAGTGGGTAAGTCCTGTCCATTGTGTCCCTAAGAAGGGAGGTATTACTGTTGTTCCTAATGATAAAGATGAATTAATTCCACAAATAATTATTACAGGTTATAGGATGGTAATTGATTTCCGCAAATTAAATAAAGCTACTAAGAAAGATCATTACCCCTTACCTTCTATCGATCAAATGCTAGAAAGATTATGCAAACAAACACATTATTGCTTTCTAGATGGTTATTCCGGTTTCTCTCAAATACCTGTATCAGCTAATGATCAATCTAAGACTACTTTTACCTGCCCTTTTGGTACTTTTGCTTATAGACGTATGCCTTTTGGTTTATGTAATGCACCTGCTACCTTTCAAAGATGCATGATGGCTATATTCTCTGACTTTTGTGAGGTTTTCATGGACGATTTCTCCGTCTATGGATCCTCTTTTGATGATTGTTGAGCAACCTTGATCGAGTTTTGCAGAGATGTGAAGAAACTAATCTTGAATTGGGAAAAGTGCCATTTTATGGTTAATGAAGGTATTTTCTTGGGGCATAAAGTTTCTGAAAGAGGTATTGAAGTTGATAAGGCCAAGGTTGATGCTATTGAAAAGATGCCATGTCCCAAGGACATCAAAGGTATAAGAAGTTTCCTTGGTCACGCCGGATTTTATAGGAGGTTCATTAAGGACTTCTCAAAAATTTCTCGGCCTCTGACTAATTTATTACAAAAAGATATATCATTTGTCTTTGATGATGATTGTGTAGAAGCATTTGAAATACTTAAGAAATCATTGATCTCTGCACCTATTGTTCAGCCACCTGATTGGAAAATACCCTTTGAAATTATGTGTGATCCTAGTGACTATGCTGTAGGTGCTGTTCTAGGGCAAAGAGTTGATAAGAAATTAAATGTTATCCATTATGCTAGTAAGACTCTAGACAATGCTCAAAGAAATTATGCTACTACTGAAAAGGAATTCTTAGCAGTTGTATTTGCTTGTGATAAGTTCAGACCTTATATCGTTGATTCTAAAGTAACTATTCACACTGATCATGCTGCTATTAAATATCTTATGGAGAAGAAAGATGCTAAACCTAGACTTATTAGATGGGTTCTCTTGCTACAAGAATTTGATTTGCATATTGTGGATAGTGTCGGGGAAGCTGGTCGTGTCCCACGAACACCTATGGGAACTAGGTCCCTTGTGGTTCGGAGGGGGGCGGAGGATGCACGAAGAGCGGATCGAAGCGATGCACACGAGCAGATTTACCCAGCTTCGGAGCTCTCCGGAGAGATAACACTCCTACTGCTGCTTGGTGGATTATATTGTGTTCTTGCTAGGGAGCAATGGGAGCTACAAAACCTAGCCTAAATGAGGTCTCCAGTGAGTAGGATGAACTGAGCCGGAGCTGGACCGAACCCTTTCTATGTTGCACTTGGGCCTCCTTTTATAGGCACAAGGGGTCACCACAGGTGGAAAGTAGATAAGGGTAGAATAGTAAAAACAGAGGTTGGTACACCAACTTGTACAGTGATCTATACCTAATTCTGACGGCAAGGGACAAGAGTCATAAATGCCCGTCTCAGTCGCCTGAATAGTGCAACAGGGACCATCAAGTGCGCCTCCGTTCGCCACGATGGTGGCTTGTCAGCGCCGCTTATCGCTGCTCCCCGCTGGCGGCACAGCCTTTCGACACGCGTGCCCGGAATGGCCCCGTGGCGACACGTTGGCGGATGAGCTGGAGCGGAGATGAAGAGAGGTTGCCTGCCGCGGCAAGCACCTTGCGGCGGCTGAATCCTTGTCGCGCTTGGGAGTTTGTCGACCACCAAGCCTTCCCGGCAAGCTCCTCTTGCCGGGGTCTTGTTTCCTTCGTGCCTCGAGTGGCCTTCCCGGCAAGCTCCTCTTGCCGGGGCCTTGATCACTTTGTTCTTGAATGGCTCCAAAGGAGCCGCGGAAGATCTTGACGGTCACCAGACCAGCCCTGCCGCGGGGTGCTGCAACTGCCCGTGCACGAGTTCGGGATACTAGGGTACCCCTACTCTAGTACACCGACAGGAGCCCCCGGGCTTGGGCCACACACGGCGCCAAGCTCTGTTGGGCCAGGACCAAAACAGTGCACGGGCACGCGCGGTCTGGATTACGCCATTACTCGCCCCGGACCCACCACGCCTCCCACGAACGGCACGCACAGGACGTGGCGTCGTGGGGGAGATCGTGGGGCTTTCTTTAATGGGAAAATCGGAATGCCCGCCCCCTCTCCCTCCTTATAAGCAGGGGGTACAGGGGCAGAGCGCCCACTTGCCATTGCTGTCACATCAAAAACCACCGCCGCTTCCCCCTTTCTTCTCGAGCCCAAAGAGAGCGACGCTCCGCCCCCTCCATTTCCACCGGTGCCACCAACGCCGTCGACCTCCTCCACCACCTCCCCCCATGGCTCCGAAGGCCGACAAGGGGAAAGGCGTGAAATCGGCCGAGGCGCAGCGGCTCGCGGCGCTGCGGAAGGAGCGGGCCCTCTTCGATCCCCTGCTTGACAAGAAGGAGCTGCGGGAGCTGTACTACCTTTTCTGGTCGACGGCGACGCGGGCGCACCCGCGCACGAGGGTGATCTCCGCCGCCACGTCCGATAAGGTTTCCATCGGGTACCCCTTTTTCGTGCTTTTCTTCCACTACGGGCTCTGCCCGCCCTTTTCCGAATTCTTCTGTGATGTCATGAACACATATGGCCTCCGTCTCCTTGATTTCACCCCCAACGCCGTCCTCACCATGGCCGTTTTCACACACCTCTGCGAGAACTTTGTCGGGGTCCACCCAAATGTAGCACTTTTCCGCCATTACTTCATGCCCCGCGTAGAGAGAGGAGAGCCGCTTGCCGGAGGAATTGCATGGGTATCCAGGATCGGCAAGAAGGAGGCATATCTTGACGGAGAGCTGCGTAGCAAGTGGGAGGAGTGGAGAGCTGACTGGTGTTGGATCTTAGAGGAGGAACCGCAGCCTTTCACCGCCCTGCGCCGAACCCCCATAGTACGCGGCAACGACTGGAGTAACTTGGCGCCGGAGGATGCCAAGTTGAAGATTGCCGTGACTAGGATCTTGCGCCTCAGACATGCCGGGCTTACCGTAGGAGCAGTTGGCGCGGACTTCCTTCGCCGCCGCATTGCGCCCTTGCAGGAGAGAGGGAGGCCTGCTTGGGAGTTCCAAAACGCGGCGGATATCATGAGGCTGCGCTGGGTCTGAACTGGAACTTCACTGTCTTGGAGCTAGATGGCATGCTGCGGGAGCTGTTTAAGCCTGATGCAGATCACCCCGAGTGGTTCATGTTGCCGAGGGGAGTCGTGCCTTTGTGCAACAACTCGTCGCTTGACCGCATCCGCGATGATGTTGCCAGCGATTCCCATGGAATCGCTCCAACTTGGCAGGAGCCCGCCGACGACGTCGTGCAGCAGTTCTTCGACGACTTGGAAGAAGTGCCGATCCGTGCCGACGAAGCGAAGCGGCTCACCCGCGACACCACCGAAAGCAGGAGATGGCGCGACGCCACAAGGTTGGAGGAGGCGGAAGCTGCTGCTACCTGGCGCGTTTGGGTTCACTGTCGTGGAGGCAGAGACAGCCGAGGCGGCAAGCCTTGCCGACCGAGAGGAATTTGCCGATGAGGAGGAGCAGGCCGAGCCCGACAATGAGCCGAGCGAGCCTGCCGGGGGCGCCTCCCTTCCGCCGTCAAGTAGCTTGCCGCAGGAGGAGCCCGCGGTCCCGCCAAGGAGACGCCTCCGCAAAACTGGAGAAGTGGCGGGGCGGCACGCGAGCCAACAGCCGCCTCGCCGCCCGACGCGCTCCACCGCGGCAAGCACTGTTGCCGCGGGAGCGCCTCATGCCGCCACAGCAACGGGAGCGGGGTCTTCTGGTGCCACGGTCCCTGCACCCGCCGAGCGCCCGAGGGAGTCTACTCCTCCAATTCGTCGCGCTGGAGCGGAATTCGATCTCTCCGCCCTCAGCTCCGAGGAAGAAGAGGAAGAGTAAGATCTTGTCGCTGCTACTTGTAATCCTTCAATTTACTGCTTTATTTTATATCTGACTTGCTCCACTCTGAACCTTCTCCTTCTTCAGGACGCTAGCTTAGAGGGCGTCGAAGAGGGCCAAGACCCCCGTGGTTGTCGTCTCAGATGATTCCCCTGTGGCGACAGGAGGCACGTCTGGGACTCCCTTGCCGGATCCGGCAACCCTTCAACAGAGCAGCCCCCAGCACAGCCCCCAGCGTAAGTGTTTGGTTTATTTCTTATGGTTAGGTGCGCTTGGGTGCTCCTTCGTCACTGATATCTGGCTTGTTGAATTATGTAGGAGCAGAGCAGCCTCATCAGGAGGTCCCGGAGGTCGCTCCCGAGGTTCAGCCTCATCAGGAGGCCCCGGAGGTCACCCCCGAAGTTCTACTTGCTTCAACTACGCCACCAAGGGAGAAATCTCCGCCAAGGGAGCGCTCTCCGGCAAGGGATGCCTCTCCGACAAGGGGAGCTTCTCCGACAAGGGGCAGTGCCGACAACCCTCCGGTGGTGGAGACCGCGGCAACAGATCCCACTGCAGGTAATCTTCTTGCTTGAGAATTTCTCTTAGGTTCTTTTCTTCTATTCTTCTTTTTCGAACATTCGCTTGACTTGTTCTTTCTTTCTCGGATCGTCAGATCCATCTGCCGGAGAGCCGATGGAGACTGAGGCTGCCGACGAGGAGGACGCTCGCGGCAACAATGACGATGCCGCCAACATGGAGGAGGAGGCCGGAGCCGATGGGTCCGCCAGCGAGGAGGCCGCCAAGGCTGCTGGCGCAGAGGCCGAGGAGGGGTCCGGCGATCGCACTGACGGCCCTGGGGCCGCAGGAGAGCCAGGCGCTGTACCGACCGCCGATCCCCCCGCCACCGATGCCGCGCCAGACTCCGAAGAGCCCCAGCCCGGCGCCTATCTGAAGGCCGGCGAAGGTGTCTTCATCAAGCTTCCGTGGGCGTCGAGCTCCAGGGCACCAGTCGAAGGGGAGACCTTCGACGTGGAGCTGCTCGCCTCTGCTGGGCTGTCGTTGGTTGACGCGCCAAGTAGCAGCAGTGGCGAGCCCGAGGAGGAGCAGTTGCTGAAGAGGTTGCTGTCGCTCTACCGCGCCCGACAAGTCAAACTGGAGTCGCGGGAAGCTCTCGTCGCGAGGGCGGGAGCTGACATGGAGAAGCGCGCAGAGGAGCTCCAGCGCGCCAACATGGAAACTCTCCGGGATATAGCAGAGGCGCGGGAGCAGCTTGCTGAGGAGCGCACGGCTTTCATCTTGGAGAAGGTCGAGGTCGAGGAGCAGCAAAGGCTTGCCGGCGAGAAGCTCTCAGCGAAGAGGGTGGTGGCGCAGCGGAAGATCAACCTCGACAGCTATGAGGAAGATCTCGCTTGTGAAAGCAATCAATTGGCGGGCCACTTCAGGAGGCAAAGGACGCCGCCGCAGGTGCCGAGGCCGCCAAGAAGGAATTGGAAACGAGGTGGCCCAGCCGAGGCCACCCTCCGTAAGAGTGCCGAGGAGGTCACCGGGCTGAAGCCGAACGCGAGAAGGACGCCTACACTCTTGGCGAGCTGCGGGTCGTTCGCCGAGAAGATCAAGGAGCTCGACACCGCCAAGGACTCCAAGGCGGATCTGGAGCTGGCCGACCACCACGACGGAGACGCTGAACGGCGCCAAGGAGCGGAAACGGGCCTGCTGGAGAAGATCAAGGCCAACGAGGAACTGCTGTCGAATGCTGTGACCGCCCAGAATAATCTCAGAGATAGCATAATGCACTGGACAGAAGGTCTCGTAGACACTGCCGCCGCCATCCATAACGAGCTGATGGAGCTGGGGATGGTGGATCTTGGGTACTCCACCGACGAGAACCTCCAACCCAGCGTCAAGCTCAGCCTGTTCTTCAAGGGCGTGTTGGCGTGTTTCCAGCGGCTCCGGGAGGAGATCCCAAAGCAACTGGCCGAGGAGTCGCGCCAAGTCTGCGCCGGGGCTCTCCAGAAGGTGCTGATGAAGGTGGCCTTCCGCAACCCAGGCGTCGACTACACCAAAGTCCTCAAGTCCCTGCCTCCATCTGCTGATGTTGAAGTGCTCAAGGCCCTTGTCGCACCCATTGTGGACAGGGTGAGCGGAGTCAAGAGGCTCGATGGCGACCGCGTGGACTAGGCCGCCAAGCTTATCTTTCTCTTGTCGCTGTAGATCATGTTTAGGCGAAAAATCTATTAGATCTGCAACAAGTTATTTCTGTAATATACTCTATCTTAGGCATCAATTGCAATGTTATTCCCTCTACTTGATTTCTTCCCTTGTACGTTTGTGCCCTACGCTTTTAGGGAACTTGTCGGTGCGAACACCTTTGCCGCGAGCGCTGAGTGCGGAACGTCAGCAGCCTGCTGGCGATGCTGCCTCCGACAAGCAACCTTGTCGCAACTAGTTGCAGAATGTTAAGTTGTTGAGCGGACTCGAAACAAAGTAAGGGCGCAAGCTAGTCGCGAGTCGGTTCCTCCGCGCACAGGTTTTCCATACAAAGTACCATCGTTCGAGGAAGATAACTTAAAAATTTAAAAAACTGATTGCTTAAACTTAGCAACTTAGCTTTTCTGTCGTTTGTTTCCCGGCAAGGCGATACTTCCTCGAGCGACACTTGGTGGCCCACACCATTATCTTCTCCTTCCCCCCCGGTTGACTTGTGGGTGGATGAACTCTCCTCTTTTTTGAGAAGAAAGAAGAGAAAATAAAGTTATGGAGCCTAGTGGCTCGTTATCGCTTACCGGGTGTGGATGCTGCACAAAATGTCAGATAATACATGCATAATAATGATGAAAGCATGAAATTGACAAATCGTCGCAACACATGAGCTTTATCGATGCACGGGTCTGCGCCCGCTTTGTACAAAGGATTACATGCAACAGCGGCAAGACTTGTACAAAAGGGTGGTTGCCGAACGGTTCCGCAACCGCGCTTCTATGGGTAAAACTTAGGAAGATGCTCTATGTTCCAGGAGTTGCTCACCGGAATGCCATCTTCAGTCTCTAGGCGGACAGCGCCATGCCTAGTGACTCGTTTCACCCGATAAGGGCCTTCCCACTTCGGCGTCAACTTGTTGGAATTCTTGGCGGATTGAACGCGCCAAGAACAAGGTCGCCTTCCTCAAGCTTCGGCATTAACTGCGGCTATGGTAGCGGCGCAAAGCTTGCTGGTAACGAGCAGCTCGTACAGCAGCCTGAAGACGATCCTCCTCGAGGAGCAGTGCGTCATCTTGTCGCAGCTGCTCTTGCTCAAGCTCATCATAAGCGAGTACTCGAGGTGACCCGTACACGAGTTCCGTGGGGATAACTGCTTCTTCTCCATAGACTAGATCAAAAGGTGTCTGGCCAGTGGCTCGATTTGGCGTCATCCTGATCGACCAAAGAACCACCGGCAGCTCCTCAATCCAGTTTCTTCCGCACTTGTGCAGCCTGTCAAAAGTTCTGGTCTTGAGTCCTCGCAGCACTTCAACATTTGCCCTCTCTGCTTGACCGTTGCTTTTCGGGTGAGCAACAGAAGCAAAGCAGACCTTGGCGCCAAGATCTTGGACGTACTGCATGAAGGTGCGACTCGTGAATTGGGTGCCGTTGTCGGTGATGTTCCGGTTAGGTATCCCAAAACGGCAAACAATTGACCTGAAGAACTTGATCGCCGATCTTTGTCACCTTCCTCACTGCTTCCACTTCCGGCCACTTTGTGAACTTGTCGATTGCGACGTACAAGTACTCAAAGCCCCCGACAGCTCGGGGGAAGGGGCCGAGGATATCGAGCCCCCAGACCGAAAATGGCCAGGACAAAGGGATCGTCTGGAGAGCTTGAGCTGGCTGGTGTATCTGTTTTGAATGGAACTGGCACGCTTCACACTTGGTTACTTGTGTCGTTGCATCCTGGAGGGCTTCTGGCCGGAAGAAACCTTGCCGGAAAGCTTTGCCGGCAAGTGCTCTTGCGCCAATGTGGTGACCACATAGTCCTCCGTGTATCTCTGCCAACAGCTTCTGTCCATCTTCCCGGCAAATACACTTCAATTTCACTCCGTTGAATCTTCTTCTGTACAGGATGTTGTCAACAAACTGATACATACTTGACTGCCGGGCTACTTTTTCTGCTTCTTCTTGCTCTTCGGGAAGTTCTCCTTTCTGAAGGAAATGGACGATCTGCTGTGCCCATGTTGGAGCCTGCGGCTCGACAACAAGGACTAAAGGCATATCTGCCGCTGCGGTAACATCAGCTTCCACGGCGAGAACCTGCGGTTCTGCCGGAGCTTGATGATCCCCGGCAAGCTTGACGGAGCAAAACTTGTCGGGAACGTCTGCTTCAACGGAACAAACCTTTAGGTTTGCCGGAGCAGACTGTTCCTCAGCGATATTTGCGTTGATTTTGGGGACCTTCTTGGCGGTGGCTCCAGGGAGCTCTGCCGGAAAGTAGTCACCGGAAACCAACTTCCTCTTCTTGCTCTGTCTGTTGATGGCGTTACGGTTATTGAGTCAGCTTGAGCACAAAAATTCCTGGTTCCATTGTAACTTAAGTGCGGCACATTTTGAGAGGCCATCGGCAATATCATTCTGAGCTCTTGGAACGTGTTCCATTTGTAGGCCTTCAAAGTGCTCTTCTAGCTTTCTCACTTCATCAACGTAGGCTTCCATCAACGGACTCTGATAATCTTTGTTCACTTGGCGGACGACAAGCTGCGAGTCACCCCTGACGATAAGCTTCTTGATCCCAAGGTCCACTGCAATCCTAAGACCGGCAAGCAAACCTTCATACTCTGCAGTATTGTTTGTCGCTTGTTCCTTGGGAAAGTGCATTTGGACTATGTACTTGAGGTGTTCTCCGGTGGGTGCGATAAGCAGCACGCCGGCACCGGCGCCTTGCAGCGAGAAGGCACCATCAAAGTACATCAGCCACTCTTTACTTACTTCCTTGACGGGGATGCTCGTCTCTGGGATTTCTTCATCTTGCGTTGGCGTCCATTCTGCTATAAACTCTGCCAATGCTCTGCTTTGGATAGTTGAAGTGCTTTCAAACTTAAGGCCAAAGCTTGACAGTTCCAGTGCCCACTCAACAATCCTGCCTGTTGCTTCTGGATTTTGCAATATCCTCTTCAGCGGAAAGCGAGTGACAACTGTTATCTCATGTGCTTGGAAGTAATGGCGAATCTTTCTCGAGGCCATGAGGAGGCCGAAAAGCAACTTCTGCACACCGGAATACCTTGACCTAGCCCCTGCAGAAGGGAGTCGACAAAGTAGACGGGCGCTGCACCATCCTTTTTCGTATCTTGTCGCAATCTCTGTGCAGATCCGTCCTTGTCGGGACAGAGCTTGTGGCGAAGCCCCCGCTTGTCGCTGGATGCATCTCGCCTCGGTTGCGGCTCCTCATCCGCCTCCCTTTCCGCTACTAACGCAGCACTAACCACTTGATTGGTTGCCGCTATGTACAGCAGCAACTTCTCTTGTGGCCTAGGTGCGACAAGTATTGGAGTGGAGGACAGGTACCTCTTTAAGTCCTACAGCGCAGCCTCCTCTTCGGGAGTCCATTTCATTGGACCTGCCTTTTTCAAAATTTTGAAAAATGGCAGGGCGCGCTCAGCTGACTTAGAGATAAACCTGCTGAGAGCAGCCATGCAACCGGCAAGCCTTCTGACATCCTTGACGCGCTTTGGTGCTTCAATCTGCTCAATGGCCTTGATCTTGTCGGGATTGGCTTCAATTCCTCTCTGGGACACGAAGAACCCGAGAAGCTTGCCGGAGGGAACTCCAAACACGCACTTCTCGGGGTTGAGTTTGAGGTTGATCTTGCGCAGATTTGCAAAGGTCTCATCTAAGTCTTGAACCAGAGTTGCTTTGTCCTTGCTCTTGACCACTATGTCATCCATGTAAGCTTCTACATTTCTGTGTATTTGTGGTTCAAAGGCCTCATGGACTACTCTTGCAAACGTTGAACCAGCATTCTTTAAACCGAAAGGCATCCTTATGAAGCAGTATATGCCACATGGTGTAATGAACGCGGTTTTCTCTTCATCTTCCTCTGCCATGAAGATCTGATGATATCCTGAATATGCGTCAAGAAATGAAAGCAAATCATATCCAGCTGTGGAGTCAACAATCTGGTCTATACGCGGCAAGGGAAATGGGTCTTTGGGACAAGCTTTATTAACATCTGTGAAGTCAATACAAAGTCTCCATTTCCCATTCGCCTTGCGTACAACTACCGGATTGGCCAACCACGTGGGATGGAGTACTCCTCTGACAAGGCCTGCTGCTTCCAGTTTCTTGATCTCTTCAGCTATGAACTCTTGGCGCTCCACTGCCTGTTTCCTAACTTTTTGCTTGACGGGCCGCGCGTGAGGACAGACAGCTAGGTGGTGCTCAATTACTTTCCTGGGAACGCCGGGGATGTCAGATGGTTGCCATGCAAACACATCGACATTCGCCCGCAGGAAAGCAACGAGCTCGCCTTCCTATTTAGGGTCAAGCGTGGCACTGATGGTGAAAGTACCACCAGTGCCGTCCTCCTTGGCGGGCACCTTCTTGGTCTTCGGCGGAGCTGCCATCTTCTTCTTGCACTTGCCGGTGGAGCTCGATGGTGCGTCCTCGACGGTAGCGCAGCACTCCGAAGAGGTGCGCTTGCCGGAGTGGGCATCAGAGTTCTTGCCGGACAAAGTGGTCTTCTTCTTCCCCGTGAGCTTCAGCCGCAAGTGGTTTGCTATCTGTGGCGGCTGCTGCATCCCGGTAAATCTTGTCGGCACAGGTAAGCGCATCCTTCTTGTCGCCATGGACAGAAATGACGCTTATCGGGCCGGGCATCTTGAGCAGGTTGTAGGCGTAATGAGAGGCTGCCATGAACTTGGCGAGTGCTGGACGGCCAAGTATTCCATTGTAGGGCAATGGGAAATCGGCAACGTCAAATGTGACCCTCTCAGTCCTAAAATTCAGTTCACTGCCAAATGTCACCGGCAGTGTGATCTTCCCTTTCGGCTTGCTCCTTCCTGGGTTGATTCCTTGGAAAGTACCAGTTTCTTCGAGCTCACTGTCAGGGATCTGAAGCTTCTGGAGCACTGCGGAGGAGATCAGATTCAGGCTGGCCCCGCCGTCAACCAACATCTTTGTGACCTTGAGGTTGCGGATAGTTGGTGATACCAACATCGGCAAGCACCCGACCGCAGTGATGCGATCAGGGTGATCCTCAATGTCAAAGATGATGGGCGTGCTGGACCACTTCAGAGGTTTGCGCGACTCTATGGATGGCTCTGCTGCATTAACCTCACGCATCCATTGCTTGAGTTGGCGGTGCGAGGTATGCAGAGAAGCACCACCGTCAACGCAAAGGACCTCCGTTGCCTTCTGAAACTCCTGCTCGTCAGCTTCATCGTCTTCCATGTCTTCGTCATCGTCATCTTCGTCTTCTTCCTTGTCGCGGCCGCGGGGAGGTCTGTCTCCTTGCCGCTGCTTGGCCTTGCCGCGGCATCCTCCCCGACCGGGTCTCTTCTTACTAGCTGCACCAGCACCTTCCTGGGCCTTCTCCTTGTCTTGCCGCTCGTATTCAGCCCTTTGTAGCTCAACAAGCTGCTCGACTTTCTTGCAACTCTGGAGATCGTGGCCCTTGGTGCGGTGAATCTTACAGTATTGTTTGTTGGAGCTGTCAGGCTTGTCGGCGGCAGCCACAGCTTGGCGGTCGGTGTCAGCGTCAACCTCCTTGCCGGAGCCGCCAGCCTTGGCTTTGTTGGCGGCGCCATCCTTGCCGGACTACTCGACAACTAGTACTTCTTGGCTTTTCTTCTTTCTGTTGTTCCGCCGCCGGCTCTTCCTTGCCGGGGCGGTCTCCTCACTGTCAGACTCTGCTCCCACATTCTCTCCTGGGAGTCTTCTTCCTTCTTCAGCCCGTGCACACTTGTCGGCCAAGGCATATAGTTCACTGATGTCCTTGACCTTGCACATCGCCATCTCCTCCCTCATCCTGCGGTTACGCACATTTTGATGAAATGCGCTGATCACCGCGGCAGGGTGGACATCCGGGATGTTGTAATGTACACGGCTGAATCTCTGGATAAACTTGCGCAGGACTCTCCTCCTACGGGCAAGCAGGTGAAGGTCACTTTCTTGGCCATGAGGTTTGTGGCACTTTGTGAAGGCGCCGACAAACTGATGGCACAAATCTGCCCAAGAAGAAATAGAGCTGTCCGGCAAGTGCATGAGCCAAGACCTGACGTTTGGCTTGAGCACCAGAGGGAAGTAGTTGGCGAGGATCTTGTCGTCTCGCCCCCGCAGCCTGCACCGCGATGGTGTAGATCTTTGAGGAACTCCGATGGGTGCGTCCTGCCATCATACTTCTCCGCACATCGGCTTGAAGTTTTTCTTGTCAGGCCTTTGGACTTGCCGCAGCTCACGGGTGAACGCAGGGCAACCTACCGCGTCTGCAAGTCACCTGGTTCTTCGGCGCATGCATGTCAGCGATGGGCCCCGCGTTGGTCGATTGACGCGCGCTTCTCTTGGCGCTTCGGCGCGGTTCGGCGTCTTCTTCTTGCCGTTCTCGAAGAACTTGGCGTTGGTCGCGAAGAGCTCGCGGATCCGACGACGCCGTGGAGTCGCTGTCGAGGTGGATCCGGCGAGTCGGCGATCTTGGCCTTCGGGAAGGGGAGTGCACGGTGGCTGCACCCCCGCAAGTCTCGTCACCACCGGCTCGTGCCTTGTCGCCTTGCCGCGGCTGCGAGGTGCTTGGTTGCCGCGGGACGTCGCCGTTGGCAAAACCGATGAGGCTCTGGATGGTGGCCCTCCACTCGTCGACCTTGTCGGCCGTTGGAGGATAGTCTAAAAGCAGTTGGGCTCTCGCCAAGGCTTCCGCTGGAGTAGTGGGTGGCAATGGTGTACGGAGCGAGGAATGGGATGTGCTCGGACTCCTAACCAAGTTAGGAGGAGCAGCGTCCCGCCCCAGCGACCGTACCCCGCTCGTACCGGCATGCTGGTGTGCATGCGGGTCTCGAGGGCCTCGGGATCCTCCAGCTTGGCCTTGATCGATCGAACGTATGGTGCTGCGGGCACCGTGACGCTGTCGCTCCCGCGCCTCTTGAGAAGGACGCGGTGCGGATTCGGACGCCGAAGCTTGCGCCGCCTTGTCCTTGGACCTGGCAGCGTCGTGGGCTCTCTCGTTGGCGCCGGTTCCTCCGCGAGTGTCTTCCCCACCACTCGTCTGCTCCGGTGGTGGTGGGTTGGACGTGGACGGTCCTGCTGCCGCCGAAGTCTTCTTCTTCGGTGGCATGCTGAGATGATGATGAAGATTGTTGCTCGTGTGAACACTGGATCGGGTTCGCACAACCTCGACGCCCCCTACATGGCGCGCCAAAGATGTCAGGGAAGCTGGTCGTGTCCCACGAACACCTATGGGAACTAGGTCCCTTGTGGTTCGGAGGGGGCGGAGGATGCACGAAGAGCGGATCGAAGCGATGCACACGAGCAGATTTACCCAGCTTCGGAGCTCTCCGGAGAGATAACACTCCTACTGCTGCTTGGTGGATTATATTGTGTTCTTGCTAGGGAGCAATGGGAGCTACAAAACCTAGCCTAAATGAGGTCTCCAGTGAGTAGGATGAACTGAGCCGGAGCTGGACCGAACCCTTTCTACGTTGCACTTGGGCCTCCTTTTATAGGCACAAGGGGTCACCACAGGTGGCAAGTAGATAAGGGTAGAATAGTAAAAACAGAGGTTGGTACACCAACATGCGGTGTCTGATGATCTATACCTAATTCGACGGCAAGGGACAAGAGTCATAAATGCCCGTCTCGATCGCTGAAACGAAGGCAACGAGGGACCGTCAAGTGCGCCTCCGTTCGCCACGATGGTGGCTTGTCGGCGCCGCTTATCGCTGCTCCCCGCTGGCGGCACAGCCTTTCGACACGCAGCGTTCGGAATGGCCCCGTGGCGACACGTTGGCGGATGAGCTGGAGCAGAGATGAAGAGAGGTTGCCTGCCGCGGCAAGCACCTTGCCGCGGCTGAATCCTTGTCGCGCTTGGGAGTTTGTCGACCACCAAGCCTTCCCGGCAAGCTCCTCTTGCCGGGGTCTTGTTTCCTTCGTGCCTCGAGTGGCCTTCCCGGCAAGCTCCTCTTGCCGGGGCCTTGATCACTTTGTTCTTGAATGGCTCCAAACGAGCCGCGGAAGATCTTGGGTCACCAGACCAGCCTGCCATGGTGCTGCAACTCTGCTGCCGTGCGAAGTTCGGGATACTAGGGTACCCCTACTCTAGTACACCGACAGATAGAAAAGGAGCTGAGAACCCCGTTGCAGACAACTTGTCTAGGTTAGAAAATATTCTTGATGACCCACTACCTATTGATGATAGCTTTCCTGATGAGCAACTAAATGTCATAAGTACTTCTCGTAGTACTCCTTGGTATGCTGATTATGCTAATTACATCGTTGCTAAATTTATACCTCCTAGTTTCACATACCAGCAAATGAAAAAGTTTTTCTATGATTTAAGACATTACTTTTGGGATGACCCACATCTTTATAAAGAATGAGTAGATGGTGTTATTAGACATTGTGTACCTGAGCATGAACAAGAAAATATCTTACGCAAGTGTCACTCCGAAGCTTATGGAGGACACCACGCAGGAGATAGAACTGCACATAAGGTATTGCAATCTGGTTTTTATTGGCCTACTCTCTTCAAGGATGCCCGTAAGTTTGTTTTATCTTGTGATGAATGTCAAAGAATTGGTAATATTAGTAGACATCAAGAAATGCCTATGAATTATTCACTTGTTATTGAACCATTTGATGTTTGGGGCTTTGATTATATGGGACCTTTTCCTGCCGCTAATGGATATACACATATTCTAGTTGATGTTGATTACGTTACTAAGTGGGTAGAAGCTATTCCAACTATTAGTGTTGATCATAACACTTCTATTAAGATGCTTAAATAAGTTATTTTTCCGAGGTTTGGAGTCCCTAGATATTTAATGACTGATGGTGGTTCACACTTTATTCACGGTGCTTTCCAAAAAATGCTTGCTAAATATGATGTTAATCATAGAATTGCATCTCCTTATCACCCGCAGTCTAGTGGTCAAGTAGAATTGAGCAATAGAGAGCTCAAATTAATTTTGCAAAAGACTGTCAATAGGTCTGGAAAGAATTGGTCCAAGAAACTTGATGATGCATTATGGGCCTATAGAACTGCATATAAAAATCCTATGGGTATGTCTCCGTATAAAATAGTTTACGGAAAAGCATGTCACTTACCTCTCGAACTAGAACATATGGCTTATTGGGCTATTAAAGAGCTCAATTATGATTTCAAACTTGCCGGTGAGAAGAGGTTATTTGATATTAGCTCACTTGATGAATGGAGAACCCAAGCTTATGAGAATGCCAAGTTGTTTAAAGAAAAAGTTAAAAGATGGCATGATAAAAGGATACAAAAGCGTGAGTTAATGTAGGTGATTATGTATTGCTATACAACTCTCGTTTAAGATTTTTTGCAGGAAAACTTCTCTCTAAATGGGAAGGGCCCTATGTTATCGAGGAGGTCTATCGTTCCGGTGCCATAAAAATCAACAATTTCGAAGGCACAAATCCGAAGGCGGTAAACGGTCAAAGAATCAAACATTATATCTCAGGTAATCCCATAAATGTTGAAACCAATATTATTGAAACCGTAACCCGGAGGAATACATAAAGGACACTTCTCGAGCGCTTGGACTCGAAAAGGAATAGGTATGTGGTACGGTAAGTAAACCGACTCCAAAACAGTTTTTAAGGCAATATTTCTCCGTTTTGGAATATTTAGAAAAATAGAAAAATACGAAGTAGTCCGGGAAGGACACGAGGGCTCCACGAGGGTGGCAGGCGCGCCCTACCCCCCTGGGCGAGTCCCCCTACCTCGTGGGCACCTCGTGTGCTCTCCGAACTCCGTTTTCTTGCATGATACGTATTTCGGTCAGTAAAAATTCATTATATATTCTCCCGAAGGTTTTGACTCGCGTATCACGTAATTATCCTCTGTTCTTGTTTCGAGTTGTCCTGCTGCAGATTAAAGCAACATGTCGTCCCATGATTCGGAAGGAGAAAGCTTTGTGGATGATTATCTTGCAGATCCTAAGGTCTATGGAGATGTGGAGCATTGTGGTTGGACTACGGAGGAAGAAGAGGACTATGAACCCAAGAGGAAGGAGGAGACGAGCTCAGATGAAGATGACATCCCATTACCTCAACCTGGGGACATGCATGTGGCGTTCAGAAAGTCAAGCCTCCCGGATAGAGCAAAGAAACCTAAGATCGAGTTTATCCCTTTTCGTCTCTTGCAGGAAAACAAGCAGGAACTATGCAAAAAGATATTAAGCTCGGAGCAGGAGATTATTGACTTGAGGGATCAAAATTTTGTCCTCAAGCACAAATTAAGGAAGAAGACCACTCCATCAACAACACCACCTTCTTCACCAGCAAAGGAGACATAATCACATGGGTATGGGCACTCCCCTTGGCACCTGCCAAGCTTGGGGGAGGTGCCCCGGTATCGTATCGCAACCACATCTCCTATCTTTACCATTTTTCTTAGTTCTATCCTATTAGTAGTATCTTGATCTAGTAGAATAAAGTTTATGGCATGATCTAGTTTTGAGTTTTGCTTTATGATCCCTCTATGTAATCAAGTCCATGAGCTATATAATAAAGATTAGTGTTGAGTGAAGGGCTTGATTATTTTGCCATGATCTTGAGTGAATAAAAGAAAAGAGAAAAGAATAAAAAGAAACAAAAAGATCATATTGATCTTACCGAGAGTAATGACTTCACATATAAAGAGTATGATGATTAAAAGATTGTTGGGAGTTGACAAATATAGCTTTGGTCATCGTTGCAATTAATAGGAAGTAACAAGGAAAGAGAGGTTTCACATATAAATATATTATGATGGACATCTTTTATGATTGGGAGCACTCATTAAAATATGACATGCTAAAGAGTTGATGTTGGACAAGGAAGACAACATAATGGGTTATGTTTTCTTATATCTGAGATAAAGTATATTGTCATGGATCATCCAACATGTTGAGCTTGCCTTTCCCCCTCGTGCTAGCCAAATTCTCAGCACCATGTAGAGATACTACTTGTGCTTCTAGAAACCATTAAACCAGTTTTGCCATGAGAGTCCACCATACCTACCTATGGATTGAGTAAGATCCTTCAAGTAAGTTATCATCGGTGCAAGCAATAAAAGTTGCTCTCTAAATATGTATGACTTATTAGTCTGGGAGAAAATAAGCTTTATACGATCTTGTGATGTGGAAGAAATAAAAGCAACGGACCGCATAATAAAGGTTCATATCACAAGGGGCAATATAAAGTGACATTCTTTCGCATTAAGATTTTGTGCATCCAACCATAAAAGCGCATGGCGACCTCTGCTTCCCTCTGCGAAGGGCCTATCTTTTATTATTATCTTCTACCTTATGCAAGAGTCATGGTGATCTTCACCTTTCCTTTTTACATTTTATCCTTTGGCAAGCACAGTGTGTTGGAAAGATCCTGATAGATATATCTAATTGGATGTAGGGGAGCATAAGTTATTATTGTTGACATTACCCTTGAGGTAAAAGGTTGGGAGGCGAAACTATAAGCCCCTATCTTTCTCTGTGCCCAAATTAAACTCCGTAACCACAAGTATAGCGTGAGTGTTAGCAATTATGAAAGACTAAATGATAGTTGAGTATGTGGACTTGTTATAAAGCTCTGACATAGGCTCTTTCTGATGTTATGATAAATTGCAATTGCTTCAATGACTGAGATTATATTTTGTTAGTTCTCAATAAAGTTTCTAATTCATACTTTTGCATTGTGAATGGATTATTACTTGAGCATAAGTAATCATATGGTAATATTCATCTATGTTGCTGTTATGAGAATAATCATGATGCTCTCATGTCCGTATTTTATTTTTATCGACACCTCTACCTCTAAACATGTGGACATATTTATCGTTATCGGCTTCCGCTTGAGGACAAGCGAGGTCTAAGCTTGGGGGAGTTGATACGTCAATTTTGCATCATGCTTTTAAATCGATATTTATTGCATTATGGGCTGTTATTACACGTTATGTCACAATACTTATGCCTATTCTCTCTTATTTCACAAAGTTTACATAAGGAGGGAGAATGCCGGCAGCTGGAATTCTGGGCTGGAAAAGGAGCAAATATTAGAGACCTATTCTGCACAACTCCAAAAGTCCTGAAACTCCACGAAAGTCATTTTTGGAAATAATAAAAAATATTGAGCGGAAGAAGTACGTCAGAGGGGGACCCACCTGGCCACGAGGGTGGGGGGCGCGCCCTACCCCCCAGGGCACGCCCCCTGCTTCGTGGGCCCCATGTTGGCCTTCCGGTGGCCATCTTCTGCTATATGAGGTCTTTCGTCATGGAAAAAATCATAAAGCAACCTTTCGGGACGAGACTCCGCCGCCACGAGGCGGAACCTTGGCGGAACCAATCTAGGGCTCCGGCATAACTGTTCTGCCGGGGACACTTCCCTCCGGGAGGGGGAAATCATCGCCATCATCATCACCAACGCTCCTCTCATCGTGAGAGGGCAATCTCCATCAACATCTTCACCAGCACCATCTCCTCTCAAAACCCTAGTTCATCTCTTGTATCCAATTCTTGTCTCCAAGTCCGGGATTGGTACTAGTAGGTTGCTAGTAGTGTTGATTACTCCTTGTAGTTGATGCTAGTTGGTTTATTTGGTGGAAGATCATATGTTCAGATCCTTTATGCATATTAATACCCTCTGATTATGAACATGAATATGCTTTGTGAGTAGTTACGTTTGTTCCTGAGGACATGGGAGAAGTCTTGCTATTAGTAGTCATGTGAATTTGGTATTGGTTCGATATTTTGATGAGATGTATGTTGTCTAGCCTCTAGTGGTGTTATGTGAACGTCGACTACATAACACTTCACCATTATTTGGGCCTAGAGGAAGGCATTGGGAAGTAATAAGTAGATGATGGGTTGCTAGAGTGATGTGAAGCTTAAACACTAGTTTATGCGTTGTTTCGTAAGGGGCTGATTTGGATCCATATGTTTCATGCTATGGTTAGGTTTACCTTAATACTTTTGTTGTAGTTGTGGATGCTTGCAATAGAGGTCAATCATAAGTGGGATGCTTGTTCAAGTAAGAACAGCACCCAAGCACCGGTCCACCCACATATAAAATTATCACGTACCGAACGCGAATCATATGAACGTGATGAAAACTAGCTTGACGATATTCCCATGTGTCCTCGGGAGCGATTTTCTCTATATAAGAGTTTGTCCAGGCTTGTCCTTAGCTACAAAAAGGATTGGGCCACCTTGCTGCACTTTATTTACTTTTGTTACTTGTTGCTCGTTACAAATTATCTTATCGCAAAACTATCTGTTACCACTTATTTCAGTACTTGCAGAGAATACCTTGCTGAGAACCGCTTATCATTTCCTTCTGCACCTCGTTGGGTTCGACACTCTTACTTATCGAAAGGACTACGATAGATCCCCTGTACTTGTGGCATCAGAAGCACGGCCTTGCCTTTGCGTTTTCTGTTGTGACGCCGGACCTTCTTCGTCGGAGTGGCGGTGTCTTCGTCGGTAGAGTCAGTTTCCACACCAGCGTCTTCGCCGGGGTAATTCCTTCCCTCTTCAGCCCGGGCGCACCTATCGGCCAGAACGTAGAGCTCGGCCACATCCTTAACCTTGTTCATCGCTAGCTCTTCGCACATTTTGCGATTGCGCATGTTCTGATGGAACGCGCTGATCACAGCGGCGGGATGAACGTCGGGGATATTGTACTGCACCCGGCTGAATCTCTGGATGTACTTGCGCAGGGTTTCCCCTTCCTTCTGGGGAATGATATGCAGATCACTGGCCTGGCCATGAGCTTGGTGGCCTCCTTTGAAGGCGCCAATGAACTCATGGCACATGTCCGACCAAGAAGAAATGGAATCCGCCGGCAAGTGCATCAACCAGGACATGACATTGCGCTTCAGCGCCAGCGGGAAATAGTTGGCGAGCACTTTGTCGTCGCGAGCTCCAGCAGCCTGCATCGCGATGGTGTAGATGCTGAGGAACTCGGACGGATGGGTCTTGCCAATGTACTTCTCGCCGACGTCGGGCTTGAACGTGCGGTGGGACGGCCACTGGAACTGCCGCAGCTCACGGGTAAAGGCCGGGCAGCCCACCTCGTAAGGTAGGCCGCCGGAGCCCCCCGGTGCCGGATGGTCCATAGCGGGTCCCGCCCGCTTGTCCAACTAGCGGCGCATTTCGTGCCGGCATTCGACGGTGGTTCGAGCATCTTCGTGAGCTCGTTCTTGAAGAACTTGGCGCTGGTCGTGGTGGGTCCGCGGGTCGGACGACGCTATAGAGATGTTATCACAAGCGTCGTCACGATGGGCAGACGCCCGCGGCGGATGGCGAGGAGGAGGAGAATGCACCGTGGATGCAGCTCCCCCGGCCCTCCCAGCGCCAGCACATGGTGGCTCGGTGGAGCGCCGACCCGAGGGGCCCGCTGGTCGTGGATCATCTTTGTTGGCGACGGCGACAAGGCTCCGGATGGTTGCCCTCCACTCGTCGAGCTTCTCTGCAGCAGGAGGGAAGTCGAGGAGCAGCTACGCGCGCGCCAAAGCTTCTGCTGGCATGGGCTGTGGCGACAGCTGCGTGGATCACGACGCACTTCGACTTCTACTATGTTAGAAGGAGCTCTGTTACGACCCAGCGGCTGCGTGCCATTTTCGCCAGCGCTTCGGTGGGCATGCTGAACCCCTTCATCCCGCGGATGACGCACAGGGCTCTTCCCATGCCGGTGCCCAGGGTCACCAGCGTGGTGACGTTACTTGGTGCACACACCATGGGAAGAGCGCGCAGTGGTCGCCGGCATGGGCGTCTTGGAGGCCACTGCGCCGCCCGGAGGTGCCACAACGACTCCCCTGGAGGGCCCTGCGCCGCCTGCGGGGGCCCCAGCTCCGTCTTTGGATCTAGCGACGTGCAGCTGGTCATTTGGGGCGCGAACGACGCCGCTCGCCAGGCTCTGACTGCCAGGTCGATGCTGGTGCTCGCGGACCGCGGCCCGGGTCCTGTCCGCGACCGGTCCATTGCTCGTCCGCACCGGCATGGGCCATTCGGCTCCCAACGAGCCGATCGTCGTGGCCTTCTTCTTCTTAGGAGTCATGGCGATGAAGAACTGCTAGGCTAACTACTGAACTAGATTCTCACAATTGCGCCCCTACCTGGCGCGCCAAAGATGTCGGTGTGGAACGACACCTATGGGGCACAAGAATCCCTACTACGATTGCCGGGGCGCGGGGTTGCGAGAAGAGCAGGGCTAGTAGACAGCACAAGGATCGTTTACCCAGGTTCGGGCCGCGAGGATGCGTAAAACCCTAGTCCTTCTTTTGGTGGGTGTATTTCAGAGAGTTCTTGAGCTCTCGAACTAGCTGTGGTCAGTGCGTGGTCCGAAAGAGCCGAATCCCTCTCCAGTATGCCATGGGCCTCCTTTTATAGTCGAAAGGGGCTGCCACAGTGGCACACAGGAGGCGGAAAGGCATACAATGCCCTGAGCTTATCGCTCGTATTACAGGACAAGACGCATTTAATGAGTAGCTTAGGTGTCCCCTTGCTTTATCGGGGACGGAGGCGAGGCCCGTCCCGTCCGTCGCCGCTCCTCCTCGCTTTGACACGCGCCCTGGCCAGCAATGTGTGCGGCGCCATGTAGGCAGGCAAGCAGCTGAGGTGGCGCGGTGGTGGAGCCTTCACGAAGATCTGCATGCCGCCATGCAGGCGCTCGATGAGTTGGCCCGGGAGCTGCATGTTGCCACGTAGGTGCCCGCCCAGCTGGTTGGGCTGGCAACTGCATGTGAACGGCGGTGGGAGCTTGGTTGGCGCGGGCCAGGCAGTGGCCCCGCTGGCGTCCTTGGTGAGGGCCTTGCCGGGTGGCCCGGCAAGGGTCTTGCCGTGGCGCGCTGTCGTCCCCGGCAAGGGCCTTGCCGGGGGTCTGGTGGCCTTCCTCGGCAAGGATCTTGCCGAGGATCATCGTCTTCTAATCCTCATCTGATCTTGAATATATCTCCACAAAGATCTGCATGCCACCACAAAGGTGCCTTCCCGAGCCCTGGCCCCACGTAGATGATGGCGTTGGGGACCGTGGGCTCAAAGGCGGCTCGCTCTGTTGGTGTGGGGCGAGCGGCCCTGGCAAGGGTCTTGCGGGGCTGCTGAGGCTGCCCCGGCAAGGGTCTTGCCGGGGGAACCTACTTCGTCCCTCTGCTCTTTGTGGTCTTGGCCTTGGCGTTGCTCTGATTACCTTGGGCTTCGGTCTCACCTTGGCTCACCTCCCCTGTTCTGCTCGGTGTGGCCACGGGCGCGGCTCCGACTGCCCGTGCACAGGTAAAGGGGTACAAAGCGCACCCCTCTTTTTGTACACCGACATGTTGTTCTATTTATATGAGTAATATCTTTTATGGTCATGCACCCTTGAAGAGTGGTCTATTTTTGATGACTCCCGATAGTAGTAATACACATATTCAAAATGTTGAAGCCAAAAGATGCAGAGTTGATAATGATAGTGCAACTTATTTTTGGCACTACCGTTTGGGTCATATTGGTGTAACGCGCATGAAGAAACTCCATACTGATGGACTTTTGGAATCACTTGATTATGAATCACTTGGTACTTGCGAACCATGCCTCATGGGCAAGATGACTAAAACACCATTCTCCGGAACTATGGAGCGAGCAACTGATTTGTTGGAGATCATACATATTGATGTATGTGGTCCAATGAATGTTGAGGCTCGGGGCGGGTATATCTACTTAATGAAACACAAGTCTGAAACATTTGAAAAGTTCAAAGAATTTCAGAGTGAAGTTGAAAATCATCGTAACAAGAAAATAAAGTTTCTGCGATCTAATCGTGGAGGAGAATATTTGAGTTATGAGTTTGGTCTACATTTGAAACAATGCAGAATAGTTTCACAACTCACGCCACCCGAAACACCATAGCGTAATGGTGTGTCCGAACGTCGTAATCGTACTTTACTAGATATGGTGCGATCTATGATGTCTCTTACTAATTTACCGCTATCGTTTTGGGGTTAGGTTTTAGAAATGGCCGCATTCACGTTAAATAGGGCACCATCAAAATCCGTTGAGACGACGCCTTATGAACTGTGGTTTGGCAAGAAACCAAAGTTGTCGTTTCTTAAAGTTTGGGGCTGTGATGCTTATGTGAAAAAGCTTCAACCTGATAAGCTCGAACCCAAATCGGAAAAATGTGTCTTCATAGGATACCCAAAGGAAACTGTTGGGTACACCTTCTATCACAGATCCGAAGGCAAGACATTTGTTGCCAAGAATGGATCCTTTTTAGAGAATGAGTTTCTCTCGAAAGAAGTGAGTGGGAGGAAAGTAGAACTTGATGAGGTAACAGTACCTGCTCCCTTATTGGAAAATAGTTCATCACAGAAACCGGTTCCCGTGACGTCTACACCAATTAGTGAGGAAGTTAATGATGATGATCATGAAACTTCAGATCAAGTTGTTACTGAACCTCGTAGGTCAACCAGAGTAAGATCCGCACCAGAGTGGTACGGTAATCATGTTCTGGAGGTTATGTTGCTAGACCATGACGAACCTACGAACTATGAAGATGCGATGGTGAGCCAAGATTCCGCAAAATGGCTTGAGGCCATGAAATCTGAGATGGGATCCATGTATGAGAACAAAGTATGGACTTTGGTTGACTTGCACGATGATCGGCAAGCCATCGAGAATAAACGGATCTTCAAGAAGAAGACTGATGCTGACGGTAATGTTACTATCTATAAAGCTTGACTTGTTGCAAAAGGTTTTCGAAAAGTTCAAGAGATTGACTATGATGAGACCTTCTCACCCGTAGTGATGCTTAAGTCTGTCCGAATCATGTTAGCAATTGCCGCATTTTATGACTATGAAATTTGGCAAATGGATGTCAAAACTGCATTCCTGAATGGATTTCTAGAAGAAGAGTTGTATATGATGCAACTGGAAGGTTTTGTCGATCCAAAGGGAGCTAAAAAGTGTGCAAGCTCCAGCGATCCGTTTATGGACTGGTGCAAGCCTCTCGGAGTTGGAATAAACGTTTTGATAGTGTGATCAAAGCATATGGTTTTATACAGTCTTTTGGAGAAGCATGTATTTACAAGAAAGTGAGTGGGAGCTATGTATATTATATGTGGATGACATATTGTTGATTGGAAATGATATAGAATTTCTCGATAGTATAAAAGGATATTTGAATAAGAGTTTTTCAATGAAGCACCTCGGTGAAGCTGCTTATATATTGGGCATCAAGATCTATAGAGATAGATCGAGACGCTTAATTGGACTTTCACAAAGCACATACCTTGACAAAGTTTTTAAGAAGTTCAAAATGGATCAAGCAAAGAAAGGGTTCTTGCCTGTGTTACATGGTGTGAAGTTGAGTAAGACTCAATGCCCGACCACTTCAGAACATAGAGAGAAAATGAAGGATGTTCCCTATGCTTCAGCCATAGGCTCTATCATGTATGCAATGTTGTGTACCAGACCTGATGTGTGCCTTGCTATTAGTTTAGAAGGGAGGTACCGAAGTAATCCAGGAGTGGATCACTGGACATCGGTCAAGAACATCCTGAAATACCTAAAAAGGACTAAGGATATGTTTCTTGTTTATGGAGGTGACAAAGAGCTCGTCGTAAATGATTATGTCGATGCAAGCTTTGACACTGAACCGGACGATTCTAAATCACAAACCGGATACGTGTTTTTATTGAATAGTGGAGCTGTCAGTTGGTGCAGTTCTAAACAAAGCATCGTAGCGGGATCTACATGTGAAGTGGAGTACATAGCTGCTTCGATAGCAGCAAATGAAGGAGTCTGGATGAAGGAGTTCATATCCGATCTAGGTGTCATACCTAGTGCATCGGGTCCAATGAAAATCTTTTGTGACAATACTGGTGCAATTGCTTTGGCAAAGGAATCCATATTTCACAAGAGAACCAAGCACATCAAGAGATGCTTCAACTCCATCCGGGTTCAAGCCCAGGTGGGAGACATAGAGATTTGCAAGATACATACGGATCTGAATGTTGCAGACCCCTTGACTAAGTCTCTTCCACGAGCAAAACTTGATTAGCACCAAGGCTCCATGGGTGTTAGAATCATTACTGTGTCAACAAAAACAAACAACAACAAAGCCTTTAGTCCCAAACAAGTTGGGGTAGGCTAGAGGTGAAACCCATAAGATCTCGCAACCAACTCATGGCTCTGGCACATGGATAGCAAGCTTCCACGCACCCCTGTCCATAGATAGCTCTTTGGTGATACTCCAATCCTTCAAGTCTCTCTTAACGGACTCCTCCCATGTCAAATTCCGTCTACCCCACCCTCTCTTGACATTCTTCGCACGCTTTAGCCGTCCACTATGCACTAGAGCTTCCGGAGGCCTGCGCTGAATATGCCCAAACCATCTCAGACGATGTTGGACAAGCTTCTCCTCAATTGGTGCTACCCCAACTCTATCTCGTATATCATCACTCCGGGCTCGAGCCTTCCTTGTGTGGCCACACATCCATCTCAACATACACATCTCCGCCACATCTAACTGTTGAACATGTCGCCTTTTAGTCGGCCAACACTCCGCGCCATACAACATTGCGGGTCGAACTGCCGTCCTGTAGAACTTGCCTTTTAGCTTTTGTGGCACTCTCTTGTCACAGAGAATGCCAGAAGCTTGGCGCCACTTCATCCATCTGACTTTGATTCGATGGTTCACATCTTCATCAATACCCCCATCCTCCTGCAACATTGATTCCAAATACCGAAAGGTGTCCTCCCGAGGTACCACCTGGCCATCAAGGCTAACCTCCTCCTCCTCACACCTAGTAGTACTAAAATCGCACATCATGTACTCGGTTTTAGTTCTACTAAGCCTAAACCCATTCGATTCCAAGGTTTGTCTCCATAACTCTAACTTCCTATTTACCCCCGTCCGACTATCGTCAACTAGCACCACATCATCTGCAAAGAGCATACACCATGGGATATCTCCTTGTATATCCCTTGTGACCTCATCCATCACCAATGCAAAAAGATAAGGGCTCAAAGCTGATCCCTGATGTAGTCCTATCTTAATCGGGAAGTCATCGGTGTCGACATCACTTGTTCGAACACTTGTCACAACATTATCGTACATGTCCTTGATGGGGGTAATGTACTTTGCCGGGACTTTGTGTTTCTCCAAGGCCCACCACATGACATTCCGCGGTATCTTATCATAGGCCTTCTCCAAGTCAATGAACACCATATGCAAGTCCTTCTTTTGCTCCCTATATCTCTCCATAAGTTGTCGTACCAAGAAAATGGCTTCCATGGTCGACCTCCCAGGCATGAAACCAAACTGATTTTTGGTCACGCTTGTCATTCTTCTTAAGTGGTGCTCAATGACTCTCTCCCATAGTTTCATTGTATGGCTCATCAACTTACACCACAAAAAAAGACACATCCGTGACATTTTGGGCCGAACGAATTTTTTTTCTGTCATACATATGACACTTCTATGATGATAATTGTGACAAAACCCGGTATCATCATAGATGTGGTGGGCTCCTACTTCTATGACAAAAAATCATGACAGAAAATGGGCTTTTCGTCCTGGGCGGGCGGAGAAGCAGCTGCATGACATTCTTTGGGCCGCCCATGACGGAAAAAACCGTGGTAGAAGCGAGGGGAGGAAAATTTCGGGAGTTGCGGTTACGGTGGGAGGTCGGGGCGGAGCGATGCTGCGTTCTCTCATACGTATGCGGCGTGTGTGCGGCGTTGGCTCTAGCGAAGCCGAAGCGCGGCGTTGGGCTCTAGCGAAGCGGCGATTGACCTTTGCAGGCTACGCGTTCATCGAACCCGAGCGATCGATCGATGGCTGTTAGCGAACCCGATGGGCGATTCGCCGCATCTGCTGCTAAGCGAAGCCGATCGATGCCTGCTGGGATGAACAAAGTGGCGTTGGGGGGGGTTGGATGAATAGTGGCGGTGGCGTTGCCTCGGAAGAACAGGAACCCGTGGTGTGGAGGGCTGGATGAGCATGAGCGGTGGAGGGGTGGCCGTGGAGGGTGGTTGAGCAGGACCCGTGGTGTGGAGGGCTGGATGAGCAGTGAGACAGCGGAGGGGTGCTGTGTGGAGGGTGGTTGAACAAGAGCTGGTGGAGTAAGCGCGGTGGAGGCTGGATGAACAGGAGCCCGTGGAGGCTGGAGGAGGTCGACGGTAGCCCGTGGAGGCTGGAGGAGGTCGACGGTGGAGATGAACAGTATCCGTGGAGTCCCGTTTTGCGGTACGCCACACCCCTCCCCCCCGTTTCGACCGTAGCGCTCCAACACAAGTCCGTTTCGTCCATTTTGCGGTACGCCACACCCCTCCCGATCAACAGGACCCCCGTTTCGACCGTAGGAGGTCCGTTTCCTCCGTTTTGCGGTACGCCACACCCCTCCCGATCAACAGGACCCCCGTTTCGACCGTAGGAGGTCCGTTTCCTATGTTTTGCGGTACGCCAGGCCCCTCCCGATCAACAGGACCCCGTTTCGAACGTGGCTGGTCGAACACAAGGCCGTTTCCTCCGTTGTGTGGTACGCCAGGCCTCATTTTTCCATCGCCTGTTCCGTCCAAGCCCTCCCGATGAACACGACCACGCATTCCGTTCCGACCCAACCGGTTGGCTCCCCATGAACACGACGACGATGCTGTTTCTCCGTTCCGACCCAGCCATGTACGTATGCGCGATAGGCGTTAGAGACCCTGCCCGTATGTACGTATGTGGCCATATTTTCTTTCTTGCACCCTCGCCGCTGTACGTACGTGTACATTCTACGTGCGCCCCTCTACTACGACACGTGCGCGCCTCTACATCCAGAAGTATATATGTACATACACGTTCGCGACCAGAATGACAACGCTACGTATGCTTCGACCAGGTGGGTCCCGACTGTCAGGCACTTCCTTGCGTGCGAAGATGTAGCTGGTGGGTCCCAGCAGTCAGGGGGGCGAATCGTTTTTTTTTTGCCCAGACGCACTTCCTTGCGTGCGAAGTTGTAGCTGATGGGTCCCAGTAGTCAGGGGGGAAACGTTTTTTTCATGAAATATGGTGGCCCGTCTGGTGGGTCCCCGCTGTCAGGTGGAGGACTAATTATTTTGCGCGTAATAAGGAGGCACTTCCTTGCTGCGGCCGTGGACCCAGCTGTCAGCCTCTCCATGTACAGTCCACGTCCGATGGAAGCCGTTCCTTGACCATGTTGACCACGCCGCGCCGTGAGCACCGAGGCGGTGGGCGGCGGCGAGGCCTAGGAAGGGACGACGGGAGCCGGGAAGACGCGGCAGTGGATGCCCACGCGTAGAGGAGTACGAGGGTTCACTGGTTCACTGCGGTGTGAGGCTGCCGTCGCTGCATAATAACAGGGGGTGTGGGTGAGTAGAGGGATGGCCTGGCCAGCAGTGGGAGTAGTAGGGGGCGGTGAGGCCTCCGCATCGCATCGCAGCCCCCACAGGAGGCAGGAGCACGAGGCACGACCGGCGCTGGTTTGGGCGGTGGAGCAAGAAGACCAGAGGTTGAAGAAGCACTACGATCGTTGGATGGACATCGACGGTCCTTGGAGCTAGAATCGTGCATATTGACTAAGTTGACAAAGCCCTCCGTCCTCGTCAACTTAGTAGGCCCACAAGTCAGCCTGCCACTATACTGTGTCCCAGCTAACAGGGGGAGTATTCATTTTTTTTGTGCGTAATAAGGAGGCACTTCCTTGCGTGCGAAGATATAGCTTGTGGGTCCGAGCTGTCAGCGGCGGTAACGTTTTTTTCGCGAATTACCGAGGCCCTTCCGGTGGGTCCCTGATGTCAGGTGGAGGAATCATTATTCTGCGCGTAATAAGGTGGCATTTCCTTGCATGCGGCCGTGGACCCAGCTGTCGGCCTCTCCACGTACAGTCCACTTCAGATGCATGTCGGTCGTTGACTAGGTTGACCAGGCTGCGCCGAGAGCACCAGGGCGGTGGACGACGGCGAGGCCTAGGAAGGGAACGGCACGGAGGCAGGGAAGAAACCGCAGTTGTTTCCACGCGAGGGGAGTCTGTTGAACGAGGGTTTATTGGTTTGTCTGCCGTCGCCGAGAATAATAGCAGTGTGGGTGAGTAGAGGATGGCTAGGCCAGCGATGGGAGTACGGTGGGGTGGTGAGGCTGCTGGCGGCAGCAAAGCCGCCGCAGGAGGAGGGAGCAGCAGTCCCATCGGGCGCTTGTTTGGCGGTGGAGCAGGAAGAGCAGAGATTGAAGAAGACGACGGCCGTTGGATGGCCATCCAACAGTCATTGCTTGTGCGTCAACCTTTTTTTAGGAAAGCCTCAAATCTGTGGAAAACATCATACATCCCATCTGCCATTATTTCTAATAATTTACAACCCATTTGCTAATTCTTAAGGTTTTTTTGGAGCCCATATTCTTTTTGTTAGCATTACAGCCCATATTGTGGCCACGGTTAAAAATTATACTGAAATTTTGCATATTTGGTGCGGTCCGAACTGTTTTTAATCCCGAAATTTCGACTCACATTCAAACTGATTTTAAAAATAAATGTGTATCAATATAAAATCCAACAAATTCTCCACGCATAAAAATTAATGTAATTTAAAATCTCGAAATGAAAAAAAGATATTTGAAAATAATTGCCGGTTTGATGTGTTTTAAAAATGTACATCCCATTTCTCATTACTGATAGGCCATTTTATCGGCCAGCCAAATGAAGCTCTCCTCGTCTTGAAAGATTTGCAGCCCAACAGGCCCGACAAAGCGACTTACTTGGCAAATCACAAAAAAACTGGGCTGTGGCCTTGGACCCAGCTGTCAGCCTCTCCACGTAGAGTACTCTTTCGATGGAAGTCGGTTGTTGACCACATTGACCACGCCGCGCCGAGAGCACCAAGGCGATGGACGACGGCGAGGCCTAGGAAGGGGACGACGAGGAGCCGGGGAAGACGCGGCAGTGGATGCTCACGCGGAGAGGAGTACGAGGGTTCACTGGTTCAGCTGCGGCGTGAGGCTGCGATCGCGCGAGAATAACGGGGGTGTGGGTGAGTAGAGGGATACCTGGGCCAGCGGTGGGAGTAGTAGGGGCGGTGAGGCCTCCAGCGGCATCACAGCCGCCACGAGAGGCAGGAGCACGCGGCACGACCGGCGCTGCTTTGGCTCTTTGGAGCAAGAAGACCAGAGGTTGAAGAAGCACTATGGCCGTTAGATGGACATCGTATGGTCACTGGAGCTAGAATCGTTCATATTGACTAAGTTGACAAAGCCCTCCGTCCTCATCAACTTAGTAGGCCCACAAGTCAGCCACCCACTATGGTGGGTCCCAGCTAGCAGGGGGTATTCATTTTTTGGTGCGTAATAAGGAGGCACTTCCTTGCGTGCGAAGATATAGCTGGTGGGTCCGACCTATCAGCGGGGGGGACGTTTTTTTCGTGAAATACAGAAGCCCTTCCCATGTACAGTGCACGTACAGTACGTAATAAGGAAGAACTTTCCTTGCGTGCGACCATGGACCTCGTGGGTCCCAGCCATCAGGCTCTCCACGTACAGTCCTCTTCCGATGACTCTCCTATGTTGACCACGCCGTGCCGAGCGCACCGAGGCGGTGGACGACGGCAAGGCCCTAGACTGGAACGACCCGGAGATGGGGAAGACAAGGAAGTGGAGTCTCCGACGGAGAGGAGTGGGAAACTTGACTGGTTCGGGTGCGGGGTGGGCCTACACTCGGCAGAGAATAACAGGAGTTGCGGAGTGGAGGGATGGCCTGGCCGTCGGCGGGGTAGCGTTTCGCTGAGGAGCGCAAAACAACGCCGCTGGACGCCGAAGGCTGGAGCAGGCGGTTCCGGCAGCGCTGGGGAAGAAAGACGAGATTGAAGAAGAATGCGGTGTTGGATGTAAACCAACGCCTTCTTAAACTTCACCTCTGGCCCACATGTCAGCTAGTCCATTTATTTTTTAGTCCATTTGGTGGGCTGGGTGAAACAATGATGTAGCATCTATGCAGCCCGTCTAAATCCCATTTGCATTTTTCTCGAAATCCATGGACTTGCTGGGCTAGGTGAAAATATCATGTTAGGCTAGAGGCGAATGTTATAAAACATAAACACATGATTGCACGTCGGTAAAATCTTTGCAAGCTTATGTACGCAATCACTAGGAGTTAACTTGGCAAGTTATATATAAACAATTATTATTATTATTTTGTAAGAACTTTCAACTTATGAAATAAAATATCATTTTAATTTAATGAGTTAATAGTACGTGGGGTATTATTATTTTTTAGGCCAGACGTGGGACAGTTGAGTTGATTCTAGGGAAAGTCTGGAGAAAACTCAGTTTACATCGAAAAAGAAAGTGGGAGAAAATTCAGAGACCTGCTGGGTCCACGAGGAGAGGAATATGTTGGGAGGAAGGAGATTCAAAGCACGGCAGCCGAAAGTGAACTAGTTTTTTTACGGACAAGTGAACTAGTTTACATACATTAGCAAATAGCCACTAAAAAAGCAATCAGGTTAATGGGTTCTTAAAAGAAATATTTGGACAAAACAGATAATTACGACACATAGGCTAATGCATGAAACACTCGGATGATAAAGGTGCTTATAAGCAGATAAAGTACAACATCTAGACCTTCCGCACGCTTGATCATGGCCTTCTGGCTGTCCGTGTACTCGTCGATTACGGAAGCGACACGCCCTCATGTCCAAGATCTGCCTATACATGTCGTAGAATGTGTATGTGTCCTGGCAGCGTAGGTTATGTAGGCTAGATTGGAGGTACCTCCCACGTGTTGGTCGTCTTCTTTCATGTTGGCGTATCGGGGTCGATGATGGTCTCGGCGAGGTCAACACGGAGTCCTTCTCCTGCCCGTTCTCGATGATCTTGTATTGCTACGGATGTCGACAAGCTTGTTGCACCAGATGGCGAATCATCGCGTTCTTCCTTCTCTCCACCGTAGCGAAGGTGCGTCTGCGCTTGCCGATGAAACGGCGAATGCTCCGAACTGGTGCAGCCATAGGGTCGAGGCGAGGCGAGCTTCACCGAGTCTGTATCGTTGGTGCACATCACATTCAACTTAGTGCAGCCATAGGACTGAACGGCAAACTAACTCCTTGCTAAAGTCCATATCCAGCAGGCTCGGCCCTCGGATCGCCATTGGAGTCTCTTCGAGCATGGTTAATAGTATAGCCAGCTGCTGGCTATAAGCCAGTGCCATGTCATCTACAGCCCATCTTATAGTCAACATGTACAATAGTAGATCAAAAGAGTGTACTATTTTTTATTATGTGGCCCACCTTTCATTCTCACAAAGTGCCTAGGAGCACGTGCTAGAGCTGGCTCTTCACGAAGAGCCCGCTTACCTTCTCTCTCCTCTTCTCTTTCCTCCAACTAAGTAGAAATATACTAGTTTATGCCTTATAGCCCGCTGACTCAGCTCTATTGTACTTGCTCTTTGAGTGAACGAGTGTGTGGCGGCGGCAGCAGATTCGTTTTTCAGCTCTTGGGAACTGGATTCAACGATGCTGAGTGAGTACAAAGCGACAACAGTTACTACCCTCCTCGTCTCGCTGCACGCCCGGCAGAAGATGCACCTCGGCGCATTCAAAGCGCCTCCATTAAGAAACCTACTCCGCCACACGTCGGTTCACAAGCTGGTCTCAGTATTGAATGCTGTAATAACAGGAGTTGTGGTCACTTTACTTAAATTTAATTAGCTTTAATAGAAATTTATAATCAAAACAAGCAATGCATTGGCTCGTTCTATCAGTGCCACGGGATCAACATGCACAACAATTAGAATTATTATTCTCAGGACGCACACAATCAGCACATTTGTCGCACTTTCACAAAGATAATAATACCAAGTTTGAATTGTTTGTTATGGTTGTTGCCCTCTGCATCATCATGCCGTGTTTCCCAGCTTGCAAGATTCAGAACCAACAAATAAGATCCAAATAATAAGTACAACAAAGATACCTACACATCTCATTGATTCCCAGCTTGCAAGATTCAGAACCAACAAATAAGATCCAAATAATAAGTACAACAAAGATGCCTACACGTCTCATTGATTCCCAGCTTGCAAGATTCAGAACCAACAAATAAGATTCAAATAATAAGTACAACAAAGATGCCTACACATCTCACTGATTCCCAGCTTGCAAGATTCAGAACCAACCCATTAGAGCCTTTTGATAAAGTGAATATTGGGATTAAATCCATCTTGGCTAGCCATGTCATACAATCAAAGAACTTGGCGAATGCTCTTGACCGTCACAACATCTGTAGTAGAGTATTCCTGTTTGCACAACATGTTTGCATAGCACAAACAAGGAGACATGAGAGCATGCTTTCGCTTTAGTTGAACCATTTTGTGCAGTTCCACCAAAATTGAGAGATGTTGCTCTTGACCGTCACAAGGAGACAAGAGAGCATGGTTTCACTTTAGTTTAACCATTTTGTGCAGTTCCACCAAAATTGAGTGATGTTGCCCACGTGACATTTTAGTTGAACTGCACAAGACACTCATTCCAAAAAAAGTGTTTTGTGCAGTTCACCAAAAGGTCACAATAGCAACAAGGTGAAATGGATATCCCTATCTGCACAAAATGATAGAAAGTAAACAGTTGCTGGTCAATAAGAATATACGAAATATATACAAAATGAAAAGAAGCATCTTAATTATGTTCATGGCAATCACGCAAGGACAGTAGAACTTTTAAAACGTCAGCAATGCTTCATGTTACCAGAAGCATTACGATCAACAATGAGATTCCTCAGATATGGGATTACTTTAATGATGTCATTGCTTGTTTACCAGACACATTAAATCAACAGCAGCTAAAGAGTTGGTTTAAGGGCATGGGACCGTGGGGACACTAGGACACTCAGCAGCGTAAAGGAGCAACTTACTTATCATACTGGGGAAAACAACAGGAGTGCCATTTGTAACACAGTTTAATTGCATCTTATCACTGGAGGCATTAGATTACAATAACACTGGTTAGACATGTCCCTAAGGTAACAGTGTGATCGCTTCATTTTACATGCGCCCTTACAGCAAAAGGTTGGTTTACCCGCAAAAAAAAAACAGAAAAAGGTTGGTATAAGGACATGCCACAGTGGACGCATCAGCACAATGTACCTACAAGGAGGCATAAAGTGGTGATGCCGAGCTTGTTCACGCTATGTGAGGGCAGCAAACCTAATCCTAAGCCGGCGCTGTGTCGGAGAGAACGGCACGGGCAGAGGATCGGGCCCCTCCAGCAGCTGTGGGTTTCCTCCCTCGGCGGCGATGACCGCGTGAACAATGCACCTTTTAGTCCTCTACACACACCGGCCGAAGGGATCCGGACGGATCTGTGACCAGCGGCGAGCAGAGAGAAAATGTCACTATTGCTGTCTTATTTATATCTGGAGAGGATGAGAGAATGAAGAGAGCAACCCAAGTAAAGCAAGCGCTCAGGCCCCTGCGTCCATATATAGTGGAGTGATTATCTCTCCACAACATGCGTTTCAATTTGTGTATGTGGCATTAAAGAAAAGAAACTCTCTATTTAAGGTGACTACTCTACGACTCCTACTTACTACTACTATAGTACTACCTCCGTCCTGGTTTATAGGTCCCTTTTATAATTTGTGCCAAATTTTGACTAAAGATTTAACTAACAAAATGTTAATGCATGTAAAGAAAAATTATCTCATTGGATTCATATTTGAACATAGTTTTGAAAAATATAATGTTTGGTGACATGCGTGAACATTTTCTTAGTTTAATCTATGGTCAAAATTTGGCACGAAATACAATGGGGACCAATAAACCCGGACAGAGGTAGTATTGTTCACTTGTGCTCCCCGCCCCTCCATTCATTGAACAACCCCACGGGTGAATAAACATACATTAAATACTGTATTTATATAGAACGAACAAGCTCGAACTATTTCCGCGTAGTTAAAAGTTGAGGGCGGGGCTTTTCCCGGGCAGTACGCGCGGCAGTTTTCGGGTAGGCGGTTTGACAAAGAGGCGAGGAGGGTGAGCGAGTGGGGCTGGGCGATTTGACGGCGTTCTCGCTGGAAAGACTTGTGATATGACCACTCACTATAGTCATGAATTATGGCGCCCGACCGGGTGATGCCCCCTTCCGTTCAGCGCTCTAATCTGGTGCATGACACGTCGACCGGATCTTGGGTATCCCACATGTCGAGTAGTAAGAAGGAGCAAAGAATGATGCGTTATATACTAGTACTATACTACTCCTCCGTTCCTAAATATAAGTCTTTGGAGAGATTTCACTATGGACCACATACGGAGAAAAATGAGTGAATCTACACATAAAATGCATCTATATACATCCGTATGTGGTCCACATGAAATATCTATGAAGACTTATATTTAGGAACGGAGGAGTACTACTAGTCGGAGGAGTGCGAACCACGGCAGCCCAGTGAACCAGCCGTGCGAACCACGGTAGCCCAGTGAACCAGCAGTAGAAAACAATAATGTGGTGATATGGCCATAAAAAACAATGTGCTACGGTCCACACTGTAGCATGTACAGTAACACTCCTCTTTGTTTGGATCCCTGAGTTAGAGCTAGTTTGGGTTGAAATAGCCTCAAATTATCGAAACAAGAGGGGTTAGTTTGAGCTAGTTTGCTCTAACCCAGCTAAAAAACTAGCCCGGTGGAGAGGTTCTAATTGGGTTAGTTATCCTGGGCCCACTAAAAGAGAACTAAAAAAATCTCACCTGCCCGCACCAGATCTCTCCCCTAAAAAAATCTCACCTGCCCGCACCAGATCGCTCCCCCCCTCTCGCACGACTCCTCTCTGTTCCCCATAGGGCCACCCGCCCAAGCGCCGCTCGCCCTCTCTCTCCTCCGGTCGCACTCTCCTTTCGGCCTCCGCCGCCCTACTCCAGCCGCCCTCTCCCTCCGACCTTCGAAGGTTGCCCCGCTCCCACTTCACCAGTCGTTTTTCTCCCTCTGTCGTGAGCGGCGGCGGCGCATCTACCAGGGAGGTCGCGAGAGGGGTGAGTTTGTTCATTCCTTCTCTGTCTCACGACCATATCATTGATATTTCTTGCTCTAGCGCTAATTCTGATTTGGAAAAGTAGATCCTGACCAAACTTGCTATAGATTTGTGGTGCACACATGGAATTGTTTGATGCTGCTTGAGGAGGTAATAAATCTTTCTAGAGGCCCAAAGATTCAGGTCACCTTTCTAGGTATTTCAATTTCAGGCTTGCATTATTTGTAGAGGCCCAAAGATTCAGTTCACCTTTCTTGGTATTTCAATTTCAGGCTTGCATTGTTTCTAGAGGCCCAAAGATTCAGTTCACCTTTCTAGGTATTTGAGTTTCAGGCTTGCATTATTTCTAGAGGCCCAAAGATTCAGTTCACCTTTCTAGGTATTTCATTTTCAGGCTTGCATTATTTCTAGAGGCCCAAAGATTCAGTTCACCTTTCTAGGTATTTCAGTTTAGAGCTTGCATTATTTCTAGAGGCCCAAAGATTCAGTTCACATTTCTAGGTATTTAAGTTTCAGGCTTGCATTATTTCTAGAGGCCCAAAGATTCAGTTCACCTTTCTAGGTATTTCAGTTTCAGGCTTGCATTATTTCTAGAGGCCCAAAGATTCAGTTCACCTTTCTAGGTATTTTAGTTACAGGCTTGCATTATTTATAGAGGCCCAAAGATTAAGTTCCCAGTCGGCGGCAAGCGGCCCTGCTACCCATGCGGTGTTGACCTCAACTCGCAAGGGCCGGCGTCGGAGGGGTTCCCGGGGCTTGGGCTCTACAGAGCCTTCCTCCAGAGCAACGATGGCGAGCTCCTCCCTCAGTGCGTGAGGGGCTCCGGGCTCCCTCCCTATCGTGAACAACTTCCGTGATGAGTTAGCTCATTCCTTGTTTCATGAAGTGCTTTTTTATTTTGTGAAGCTTGATTGACGACTTGTATGTTTAAGTGGGATATCTCATTTGTATGGACAAAGTAAAAATTATCATGTTTTGCATGCTTGATTGTATAGATGGTTCGTTTATGTCAATTGTGAGTGGGAGGAGGCCACAGAAGAGCCGACCACACCAAGAGGGTGCTTGGATCCAAGGGACTTATTTTACTCTGACTAAAAATAGGGTCCAAAGTAGTAAAATGATTGAGATAGAGCATTTATTGTCAATCTAACCCTGCCATCCATACACCTCTTTGGTTTAGAGTTAGTTCAGGTTAGAATCTAACTCTAACCTCTAAGCGAGTTAGAGTTCTCCTCGTCTCGGTTCATCTCCATCATACTTTCCCCATTCCTGTGTTTTCAGATCCTGCGAATCAAAGAGGCCCTTTTTTTCGAAAATCAAAGAGGCCCTTAGACTGGTTTAGGTCCGGTCATTTTTATAAGCGTGTTATGTCCAAAATTTAATGAGCGTGTTCGGTTTCCACGAAAATAATCCGATTTCATGTAGTAATTCATTGATTTATTTATTCTTCTGGGGTTTGCATGTAATTCGTGAGGTCTGAAATGTAAAGTACCCGGCATATGCTCCGAGTCGTGCATGCACTACGACCCAGATGCTCTATGTCCCACATGTCGTGAATGGGAGCACGTGGAAATAGCCTAGGAGTACATATAGGAGGATAAATGCGTGAAAAATATGTCTTGTGAAGCGAGCAGCGGTTCAAAAGTAGACCTAAAGTGATGACAGCTATAGGTCGACGCGCCCAACTAGTGGTACTAGACATACGACTAATTTTTCCCTCAAAAAAAAAGAGGCACGAGTGCTCAGTACTCCTATTCTATAAACACGAGTCCCATATGACAACAACGTCCGTGCTACAGCTAGCCCTCCTCCCTCGTTTCTCTCTTCTAACTCTAAACTCGGCCGATGCCCGGTGGGTGGGGTGGGTTTGCTCAACTGCGGCCCCACCTCATAGTGAAAACGTTACAACTGAAATAAAAAATGCCATATACTCCCTCTGTTCATAAATATAAGCCTTTTTAAATACTACTTCAAATGGAATACATCATACAGATGTATGAAGACATAGTTTAGAGTGTAGATTCACTCATTTTGCTCCGTATGTAGTAGTCACTTGCTGGAATCTTTAGAAAGACTTATATTTGGGAACGGAGGGAGTACTATACTAATAAAACATTAAGGCCACGAGGCGATGTATTGCTGGTTACAGGAGGCAAGAAGAAGAGATGCATCCATCAACGACGTCCACCTCCTCAACTCAGGGCGCCGGCCCACCGAACGGCGCCTAAGTAGCAGCGGCTTTCGTGGCCTGGTCGACGTGCTTCTGAACAATGGCGTCCAAAGATTCCAGCCCACTGGAAGAAGGCCAACGTCTTTTCTGTCTCGCTTGCCTTGTAGTGGCCTATGTAGACGATTTCCTCATAGGCGTGGATGTGCAGGTCGACGGTTTCTTGCATGGCGGCGCTGCGGCAGCGGCCTCGAGGTGCACATTATTCATCGCGACCTCCGGCACCTGCAGGGCCACCGTGGCTTGAAAGAGTTCGTCACCATGTAGGCCGATGAGGGTGGCAGGCAATGAGGAGCCTGGCGCGCTGGCTGGAGCGAGACGGCAAGGTCGTCCGGCGCTTCTTGACGGCGGTGAACTTGCGGATGGAGTTGACCATCATGTCGTCCATGTGAGAGGCGAAGCCGGCGTCGGCGAGGGCTACGATGCCTGCGGTCGCCAGCACCGTGTGGAAACGCTGCGCGGTGCTGGGCCGCAGGCCGGCGCCTTGGATGATTTGGCACAGCCAACTGCCGCTCGCATCCATCGCCTCCATAGGTGCTTGTGGCTTCTGGTCACTTGGTCTTGGATTGGACTGAGCAATGTTGCGCAGAGACTTGGGAGTAGATGGATTGGAGTGGTGGGGCACCTTTATTATATGAGAGTCCAAACTCTGTTGGATTCACATCGTGTTGGCTCTAGTCTGCTTCTCAAATTAATTCCCTCTGCATGTAATTGAGGATGCATCATTGACCATTCAACGTCTCGGGAACCGCTACCCTCTTCCTCCTTGGCATTCAAGCACCTATGGACCCGTCGACGACGAGGTGCCTATGGTGACTTCGTAAATTTCAAGATGATAGTGCCGTGCGTGTGTGCGTTCATATGGGTGAGTGTATGCGCGTGTATATGAGCGCTTGCATCTGTACTGTGTCAAAAAAACAACGTAAATGCGTGTCAAATAGAGACTAGTCAGTATACTCAATATTGTGCACCTCGGAGAGGAAAACGATAGAACTAGTACGTATTTATTTACGATGCAGATTCACTCATTTTGCTCCATATGTACTCCGTCTCGGTGTAGTCTAGTCACTTGTTGAAATCTCTAGAAGGGCAAATACTCCTTTCTGGTTTACAGGGCTATACTAGCAAGTAGTTGTACGTACTAGTACAATAGTGGGCTCACATAGCAATTTTGTCTCATGCAAGAGCCTGGCTATATCGTGCTCAATGTTCGCAAATCGCAACGTTCGGTTTGCGCTTGGCTCTTCGCCTCTTCGAGAAGACGAGCAATGATGTTACTACTACTGCTTCCACGGTGTCGAATCCACTGTTGCATGTCCGTCCACCGCGAGCGGGACAGATAGCTTGTTGTGGAAGTACTACTACTAAGCAAAAGCCTGTCCTCGTTAGCGAGAAACCGCGCGCATGGGCGAGGGAGAAGGCATGTAGTAAAATCAAGCTTCTCCTCGTTCTACGAGTTGACGCGACACATCATAGCACTGGCCCCACATGCTTGCCTCTAAACTTGGCTGAAAGACCCACAGTGTACAATATATTTGCTGCAACCTCTAACATTTACCCACCACAAATTAAAATATATGTGGCCGTATGCATCATTCTGATGAAGAGGCCGGGGAGTCCCCCCTTTAAAAAAAACAAATTAAAATATATATTCCTGTCTTGACCAGATGAGCGTGCAAACTACAATCACCAGGGTGACAGGTAGGGCCAGAAGACTATTTTAATTAAAAAAACTTCGAGACAGCCACATAGCATGGAGCCGACCCCAACGATTTTAAGCTTACAGGCACGGTACACGCTATCTAGACTACTCTACACATGAAACTGCCACACGAGCGTCCGGGCTGTGCTTGGCTCTTCGCCTATGCGGGAAGTCGAACAATGATGATGTACTACTGCACTGGAGGAGTACTACAGTACGCTTCTGGCCATCTGGCACCGATTGAACTGCTGCATGTCCACCACGTGCGGGAGGGAGAGCGTGTAGCGAAAGCTTCTCCTAGTCTTGCCAGCCACCATGCTCATGGGCGAGGGAGGGACGCTCCTGTCTTTGCGTGTATGACAGGTGGGCCCGACAGGTGTGTGGCCAACCTGTCATACAGCCAAAGGCAGGTGCAGTTAAGTCCGCGAGGGAGAGGATAATCAAACTTCTCGTTGATGTACGAGTTGACGCGACACATCAAAGCACTGCACTCGATATATTTCAATAATTTGCGTTTACCGATGCATTAATTACAATGCATGCATGCATGCATGCCGTGACTCTTCTTTTGATAGTACTTGCATGTGTTGATTTAATGCACCTTGAAGGATGGTTGTGCACGAGGAGGGCGAGATCATGCAGACCGAACAGGAACAGGACCCGACGATGGAGCTCTCTAAGGTCTCGATGGACCTCACCATGCCCCACTGCCCTTGTGCCTCCGCC